>JAZDUH010000066.1:42850000-43162500 GCA_036419115.1 Scarus forsteni | reverse complement strand
CCACTAATTTAGTGGTTCTATGGTGTAAAGGTCCTCACTCCGGACTTTTGGATCCAATATAAGACTCCAAGTTTTGGTGACACCTGGTGGTTTGAAAAGGCAAAGATAACTGCTTTATCCAAACCCCCCAAGCACCTTTAGACACTGCATTGTGGGTTTACAAAACACATAAGAAGCAGTTAAGAAATGCAAATTTTTCAAGAAGTGGTTTTGAGGCTGCATCACATTATATCCTGTGCTTGGGCTCATATAGGCCAATTAAATAAATGTAAATAGGTAAAACAAAAAGTGCTCCTCTCAGTCATATATTCTTCATGTAGGATGATAAGATCGTCAAAGGTAACAGCTCAGCTTGGTTAATGCTCCTCAACTCCTCCATTGCTCATATTTCTGATGTTTACAGGGATGTTATTGGTTACTTTTTACAGCACTCTAGACTGGGGATCCAGAGGTCCAAGTTCAGACCTTGTGAGAACTTTGGGCTAATAGATTTTGTGGGCAATTTTTAGACACCTTGCTGATAACAATTAAAAGAGAAAGCAATGTCAGGGAAACTCTAGAACAAACACAAAAGTGTGCAAAGGTAGTCAGATTGTCAGAGAGGGGCTTTAATCAGAGAAGGGCTTCAAAACTCCTTGTTTGAAGCTGTGAAGACACAGATGTACTTCTCAAGGAGCAACTAAAGAATTCTGAAGTATTGCAACCACTCCTGGACTGCTATGATTAAGTCTTCATTACATAAAACATAACTTAATGCCATCTAACCTGAATTATTTTGCTTAATTGTTTATTAGTCTTCTCTCATGCAAGGATTTATTAAGGTACTTGACTGTGTTCATACCAAATGTTGCAGTTTGTTATAATCACAACAAAGTTGCAACTGATATTCTGCAAAGTTTACAATATGCTGAGAAAGACAATTTTCAGAACAACCCCTTTAAAAGCAGTAACTTCGCTGCCAAGGCCATCACTTTTCTCCTTCTTTCACCTTTACTCCCATTTGCGTTAATAAGTGACACACTGATAGCAATAACTTTTCAGTATTGAGCTATGTGTTAGGCGGCATAGTGAAAAAATAAAGGAAAGATAACTCTACTGCTGGCAAAACAATTGGCCCCAGAATGAGTGCTGATTAGTGAAAAAAGTAAAATGACAAACAACTTTCAAAGTCACATCTGTTTTTTTTACAGTATGCACATTGCCCAAGACTCGTCCTTGAAACTTTTGCAAAGACAAGAACTCTGCAGTGTTGTGCAAAAATTCCACAACTTTATTCATGAAAATAAATTATGACAATAGGATTAGAGAAATAATACTGTGTGTTTACAAATCAATTAATTCAAAATATTCAAAAAGTGATGATTGCAGTAAAAAAAATACATATCAATGGAGTTGTTGGTCTGACATCAAAGCTTGTGCAGATATCTTCCATCTACATGTGTAAAAATAAAAGACTCACTATTTAATTAATTTTTGTTTTAGTACAAAGTTCAAGGGAAAACAAATCTGAAATCCATCTGAAAAAAAAAAGATTTATCCAAAGTGCTTTACAAAATAATGCTGAGACATATGTTTGTGTTGTTTCTGCTGCTTTAAGTTTTCCTCATTCATTCATTCGTCCGCTGGGGTGGCCATTGATGGACATTTGGGACGTCCAGAAGCAGGCAAAAGATTTTCCCAGTACTCTCGACGAGCCCTAGACAAAATTAGGTCATCAATATCTTGCTGTTGTCATTGTGATTTTTTCCCTTACTTCCATATTTTGCTTTTGTCTTACCTGGCTCTGACCCAGGGTTTGGTGTGCAGGCCAAGAGCTGCTCCCCAGAGTCCATGTTTCTCTGACGCTGGTGGGAGAAATCCTCGTTCGGCACCCAGCTCCTCAGATATAGCTCTGATGTGATAGGGTTCAAACCCACAGCAGCCACCAATGTAGCGAATTCCAGCATTGTAAGCCTCTCTGGCGTACTTATGGACATCCCAGCGAGTAAGTGCCCTGGTCTCCAGGGCTAGAACGGGATAAGACATTCAGGTTTAGGAAATTGCTGGGCTGTTAACAACATGAATACAGTTGATTACAAGCACTACACCATTAAAGGCATGAGAAAGAACAAACTTTCTAGATATGAAATGTTCACTTGCAAAGATGCAGAATAAAAAGGCCTTTTCTTCCTTTTGGGGTCACAAGGGGAATGCACCCTATCACTGCTGACATCGGGTAAGAGGCAGGCTGCCAGTTTATCACATAGAGAGACATTCACACACTCACACCTAAGCACAATTTAGAGTCTCCAATTATTCAGTGAGCTCTGAGGGAAGAAACTGGGGTGTCCAGATAAAACCCACAGAGGCACTGGGTTACCATGTATTGGACTGTTTATTGTTTTGGATGGGTTCCATCCTATCTACATTCTCTTCTGCAGCAATCAAGGAGCACCGATGCCTTACGCTCTTGCGCAGTTTATTACCTAACTGTGCCAAGAGTCCGAACTGAACTGGGGAAACAGGCTTTTTTTATGCTGCCTCCGCATCCTGGAATAGTACATAGAAGCTTTTCGTTCTGAGCAATGCTTGAGTTTTTAAGTTGTTACTGTCCCTAAAACTGTTGCACTTTCACTGTGAATCTATTGAATCCCTTGCCATATTTATTGTTTAGTTTTGCTATTTACTGACTTAAACTTTTATCTTGAATTTGCATTTAGTATGACGTGTGGCTAAGGTTAAACAAAAAATGATAAAAACAGGTATACTCAAAACAAAGATTCAGGTCAGCTCATGGAATCAAACAAACAATCTTCTTGCAGTAAGGCACACAAACTAACCTGCTGTGCCACTGAGCTGCCAATAAAAGTAGAAATGTCAAGTAAAATTTTGAAAATCAGCTTTGAGAATACTGTTACAGTCATAAAAAGCTGCAGTCATGATACAAGGCAAATTGCCTCTGCTTGTATGATTTACTTCCACTATAGGACATCATATTCTACATGACCTCTTTTTTTAGTTTGGTGTCCTCTTAATGAACAACTGTTTGAATGAAAAAAAACCTCAATGATTCTTTTCAATTTTACACTCTTAATCTGCCATTGTAAATGTCAAATGTTATGGATGTAAAGATTTACAGATGCACGCATAACACCCAACAGAAATATTTTCTTATCCAAAAAAAGAGCAATACTGACCGAAGGGGAACTCAGGCAGGCTGACATATCCGCTGTGGTTACATTCAGGTGTGTGACAACCCAGAGGTTGGACCATGAGATGAGCTTTAAGACCAGCTTTCTCCAATCCTTCTCTCATCAACTTCACCGTACGGACACAAGTCAGAGGGTCCAAGTGACAGTTTATTCCAACAATGTCAGCTCCTGTGCATAAAACATAGGAGACAGTCAGATAATCTAAATTTAATCAGGATACAGACTTTGAAACTTCAGGTATCAGATCACGGGGGCTCAGTGTACCTGCTTTGACCAGCCTGACTGCACACTCTCCAGGAGGGACTCCATTCATGTCTCCCTGAGGGGAGATGCACAGTGTTGCACCCACTGCTTTGCCGCCAGTCTTCATTACCTCCACCGCCCAAACGGCCTCCTCCACGTGCTCAAAGAACTAGAGAAAATATGCTGTATAATTATGAGTTTGCTTAGAAAAAAAATCTCCATTGAGGCACTGTAGAAGTGTTTATCTGATGTCAAGAGTCGATTATTGTGGGATTCATGACAGCGTGAATTCGACATGGAATACATTGGACACATGCGTAACAAATGGAGCAAATGCATCACGTTTAACATACCTGATTTTGCTGTACATATTGTTTTGTTTTTTCTGCTATGTTAAATTTTAATTTTGTGGTGTTAAACTGTTCATAGTGTTATAACACTGCTCTTAACACAATGAACATGTCGTAAAGATCCATTAGTATAGTTTCATTCAGCTTATTTTTGTCTGACTTATACCTCTGCATAGGTTTAATTAACACTATTTAAGAATCACTGGCATTCAAGGAATGAAATAAGGTTTCTGTTTAATTTTGCAAACATACAGTTGTGGTCAAAAGTTTACATACACTTGTAAAGAACATAATGTCATGACTCTCTTTAGTTTCCAGTTATTTCTACAACTCCGACTTTTCTCTAATAGAGAGATTGGAACAGATACTTCTTTGTCATAAAAACATTCATGAAGTTTGGTTCTTTTATGACTTTATTATGGGTTAACAGAAAAAGTGACTAAATCTGCTGGGTCAAAAATATACATACAGCAATGCTAACATTTTGTTACATGTCCCTTGGCCATTTTCACTTCAATTAGGTACTTTTGGTAGCCATCCAAAAGCTTCTGGTTGAATCTTTGACTGCTGCTCTTGACAGAATTGGTGCAGTTCAGTTAAATTTGTTGGCTTTCTGACATGGAATTGTTTCTTCAGCATTGTCTAGGTGTTCTCAGTGGGGTTTAGGTCAGGACTTTGGGAAGGCCATTCTAAACCTTAATTTTAGCCTGATTTAGCCATTCCATTACCACTTTTGATTTGTGTTTGGGGTCATTGTCCTGTTGGAGCACCCAACTGTGCCCGAGACCCAACCTTCGAGCTGATGATTTATGGTTATCTTGAAGAATATGAATGTAATTCTCCTTCTTCACAATCCCCTTTACTCTCTGATAAGCACCAGTTCCACTGGCAGCAAAACAGACCCACAGCAGAATACTACCACCACCGTGCTTGACGGTAGGCATGGTGTTCTTGGGGTGAAGGCATCACCCTTTCTCCTTCAAATATATTGCTGGGAATTTTGGCCAAACAGCTTGATTTTTGTTTCATCTGACCACAGAACTTTCCTCCAGAAACTCTTATCATTGTCCAGATGATCAGTAGCAAACTTCAGTTGGGCTTTAAGGTGCTGCTTTTAGAGCAAGGGCTTCCTCCTTGCACGGCAGTCTCTCAGTCTATGGTGGTGCAAAACACGCTTGACTGTGGACACTGACACCTGTGTTCCAGCAACTTCTAATTCTTGGCAGATCTGCTTTTTGGTGATTCTCGGTTTACTCTTCACCCTCCTGACCAATTTTCTCTCAGCAGCAGGTGACAGCTTGCATTTTCTTCCTGATCGTAGCAGTGACAAACAGTGCCATGCACTTTATACATACAAACAATTGTTAGCACTGTTACTCTCGGGACCTGCAGCTGCTTTGAAATGGCTCCAAGAGACTTTCCTGACTTGTTATAGTCAATGATTCCCTTTTTCAGATCCATGCTGAGCTCCTTTGACTTTCCCATTGTAGGGTTTGTGGCGTCTACATCCAATGGGCCCTATTTAAATGGCCTGGGAGAAGTCCCCAGCTCTAGTCACTCATAATCATTCATAAGAAGTTAAGAGGCCATGCTATGAAGCTCATTTCATTGACACAACTTTCTAAGTCACCAAAATTGCTAATTCATGTTGCTGTATGTATATTTTTGACCCAGCAGATTTAGTCACTTTTTCTGTTAACCCATAATAAAGTCATAAAAGAACCAAACTTCATGAATGTTTTTTATGACAAAGAAGTATCTGTTCCAATCTCTCTATTAGAGAAAAATCGGAGTTGTAGAAATAACTGGAAACTAAAGAGAGTCATGACATTATGTTCTTTACAAGTGTATGTAAACTTTTGACCACAACTGTAGTTCTTTTTATATAGCTTGTGTAAAGTTTGAAAAGATAAAAATGCCCCCTGATGCTTTTCTGTATTGTGGAAAATTGTAACATTTTTTTCACCTTATAATTGTAATTAGGGTTGAACGATATGGACAAAATTTCCTATCTCGATATTCATACCAGATATTTCGATATCGATACAATACGATATGACTACATGTTTGTTCAAAACCAAGAGGTGCATTCAAGGGCAATCATAAAAATGAACTTTATTGTGACTTCTAAAGTTGAACGTGCAGGGCAAACGCAGGGGAAATCTATATAGTTTATATTGTTGTTTTTCGATATTAATATCTTGAATATTCCTATCTCTATAGCAATATGACAATGATATATCTTTCAGTCCTAATTGTAATTATTGCAATTTTGTGTTTTAATATACAAAATGTCCTTTGTTCATTCTTAATATGCTTTTTACCTCCTCCAAGGAGGCTAAGTTTATGCCAGTGTTAGTCCGTTTGATGGTTTGTTGTCTTTAACAAGGTCACTCAAAAGGGATTAATAAAGTACAATCTAATCTAATATATCTCTAATCCAAATAGTTCTTAATGGATCTGGATGAAACTATCAGGGGATGTGGGTAATGACACAAGGAAGAAGTGATTTAGTTTTGGTGGTGATCTGAATAAAAATGTGGATGATTTGATGAAATAAGTGAGAGTGAATTAATTGTAAAGTTAAAGATCAAGTAGCTTAGGATGTGCTGAAAAAAACAAACATCAGTAATAAATGCATCAGCAAAAATGTCTTTTGAATCTGTGATTATTTAAACATACTTTGCTAAACTAATTTTCTTTAATCGTTTCTGTAGTTTGTTTTTGGGCCAGTAGCAGAAAATGCAAACAAAGTTTATTTGGTTGGATGATGCAACGTGATTTGTATTTTATTTACATCAATTTCTTATGAATGAAAATGAAGATCAAACACTTAACATACCTCCACCATAAAGAAATCAATGTCCTTCTTTAAGAAGTCATCCAGCTGCTTCTTAAATATGGCCTTAACCTCACTCTCATTGTGGCTCTGTACATAACCCGGAGTCTGAGACACACCACCAGCGACAAGCGCACCGCCCTCATCTGCCACTTCCCTTGCCAGGTTGCAGGCGGCATCATTGATCTGAGCCCCCTGCATCAGAGGAGGACAGATATTGATGTTAATGAAGCAATGCTGTCATCAGATTTTCTAATACCACAATGAAAGTTTTCACTGACGGTTATGCTGGTGACGTTTCCACTGAGATCCAGTTTATCCTCGCTGCAGTAGAAGGTGAACGTCTGTATCACACTGGCTCCTGCTCTCAGGAACTCTCTGTGTAGCTGACGAACTGACAAAGAGGAGAAAGGAGGAGAAGCTAGTTAAAAATATATAAACGACCTTTATAGATATCAGTAGGGCAGACTCTAAAGAGTGTCCAAAGGGTCCTGGTTACATAAATTATCAGCACTAATTACCAGTATTTGCTTATCTTGCAGCATGTGTAGCAAAAAGGTCCATGAGATCAACTTTAAAGAGCTTTATTTTTTATATCCTGCATTTACACATTAACTGCTCCCTTTGAAGACCTGTCTGCTCACATTATTTGCATTTGTCTATTCTATTTCACCTTTTTTATTTATGCATTTTATCTCATGTTATAACAAATAAAGGTAAATATTAACTGTTATGTTATCATGCAGTGCATAAGCAGTACATTTAACGGCTCTCTTCATGGAAAAAGAACACAAACACCCAAAAACACTGTTGCACATTTACACTTTTACATCTCAGCAAGTGAATTTTACACTTTCAACTCCACTGACTTCACTTTTTAGGCTTAAGTATTATGAGATTCTTTCTGATCACCTTCATTTAGGACTTGATAGTGTTGCTGACCTAAATAAACAAGGTGTTTAATATAAGCTGTATGTTTGTTAAGCTTTACCATCATCTCGCATTAACACTCTGCTCTTAATGTACAGCTGCTCAGATCAAATCAAACTCAAAATGAGAAGCTTAAAATAACTAAATCTATCACATTAGTTTTGATCTTCTAACAGACTAACTAACTAACAAACAGATGCCAGCAATCACATAACCTCCTGGCGGAGGTAATAAAAACAAAACAAACATAATTTTCTACCCTCTGACAGCATAAGTACTGTGAATTTATTCTGCTACCGTTTTACTGATTTACCAGATGATGCAGAGCTTCACCTGCTATTATAAAGAGTGATGGTCCACATCCATCCAAAGGCACTGAGTGCTGTTTTAGATATTATTTGATTCATGCAAAGCTGAGTGCACATTTAAGTTTCCATATTGAACATGAACATCCTTTATGGGAATAGGAATACGTTTAAACAGTGCTGGTACAATCTCCAACCCAATCCGTGCCAATAATAGAGCACATTTTAAGAAACAATCAAATTTACCAGAGGGTTGCACAAAGACTACCAAGCAGAAATCAAATAAAAAACTGATAAAATAGATAAACTAACATTAAAGACTAAATAATAAAACAACCTGCTTCAGGATGTTCAACAGCTGCCTCGGGCGTCCAGTGTCCTGCCTTCACATAGCCACGACGCTCCAGCTGCAACACATAACCTCCATCACCAACAACCACCTCCCCAGCATTCAGGCGCTCCAAGATGCCCTGAAAGTACACACACAAAAACACAACCATGCATTTAGAGTATGCACCTATGCTGCTGGCCAGACTGACCACAATCTGATTTTAATTTCTCAGATTTTTGCACTAAGAAACTTTAAACAGTACAAGTCATGCACAAATCCATTTTAAACCAGATTTAGGTCACTTAATTTGTTTTTTCTCTTAGTTGACACATTGTTCCTAATTCAGGCCACTCATTAAAAAAGAAATGAGATAAGACAACATCAATTAAGTCTGAGCAATAAAATACAGCATTACTGTTTCAAGTGTGAATGCAGCCCACTGGAACATTGAGAACATGCACTCACAAGCATGAAGTGTAAAGCAGTGGTTCCCAGATTTTTCACCCAGGGATCCTAAATTAGCAGTACCAGGAGCTGAGGGTCTTCAAAGAGCTGCAGACCCCAGTGAGGCTGTATACTTTGCAAACTCATGTTACCATAGCTTTTTGACATATTAAATCATGTAGCATGGATCTTATTTGATGACTGTAGCTCTATTATAAATTAAACTCATTTTGTGGATGTCGTTTTTAAGTTATGGTAAATTTCTTTGCTCTGGTTTTCAGGTTCTTGTTTTCAAGGCCCCCTGGGTAAATTGCCTCATTGTAGACTGCCTGCTGTAGACTTACAAAGCTTCAATAACTACAATTAAAACAAAACAACAACAACAAAATTAAATACATGGTAGCTCTTCCAAACAGCACACATATATAAGCATGATCTGGACAAACAATCATGGATGACTTGCTGCCATGGACCTGCTCCAATCCATGTGCTCTAACCTGCATCAACCATCAACAGAAATAACATTAATGACCATAATGACCATGGTCATGACCATTAGACAGAAATTCATACTTTCAAAAAGCATAATTCCTCTCCTGATTATATTCATCAGAGACATTAATTAATTACTTGTAATTTTAATAATAGATCGATCTCTCTATCCATGGATGTATTGATTGTATATTCCATAGTAACTACCTTTACAGCCATATAGACATGAATTTCCCCTTGAAAATTAGATGTCACATCTCAAGGGACTTACTTCTAATAAATTATATTAACAAATGCTATATAAACAAATATTGATTGATTGACTGTTTATTCAGCAGAGACAAATGTGATGAGGACAGATTTATGATCTGGGCGTCCATGGGTTTGTCAATATCATATATATTTTGAAGTCCCCTTATGTCTGCCTGGATGGATTTATCTCTGTATGTGAATATATCCGTATATATGTATATGTGCATTTAATTATATATAAAGATTGATTGGTTATCTGTGCTGTTGGGCACAAACCTCATATCTCGACTTTTTATGTTCTCATTTTTTTTTCATCGAATTGTTCTATCGATCACCTTCCATGCTGGTTTGTAGAATTTAAGAACTTATAACCAAATTAAAGCACAAAAACATTAACCCTAATCTGGACCATGCAATATTCATCCATTCAGTAGCAGAGCATTTTTTTTTTCATTTCCTGAAAAGTACAAATTTTGGAGATTAGAGGTTTGTACTTAACAGTGAAGTTATGCTTTTTGAGCCCATACATAATTTTGTGTTGTTATTTTGACAGCATCTTGCGACCCCACTATTGTTGTCTCACGACCCTCCAGGGGTCCCGACCCACTAACCCACTGATGTAACGCATGTCTCGTCATGTCGAGGATTTAGAGGGAGCTCAGGTGAATCAGGCATGAACTAAAACAGGTCTGTAGAGACGCCCCCCTTCACTTCTGTCTTCTGGAAATGCTTTGACTGTTTTCTGCTTGCACATACAGTCGACTTTGAACTTTCCCAAAGTTTCACCTCTTTCTCGCTGCTCCTCAGACAATTAGATAAATGAGCGCTCATATGCGTCAGCACTTGTCCTGCCACAGTCTGTTCTTATGTTCAAGGGAGCTGGTTGTGTTTTTACTCTCTATGTTTTATTGACAAAACGTGTTCTCAGCTCAGACAACAGGCTATAAGTAAAATACAGCCGGACATAATACTCACTGACTTCTCTTCGCAGACTGGTGTAATTAATTTGGACTGTTGTTCAAATAGTTCAGTCAAGTTTTAAAAACTCCACAAGACTCTTTACTCAACTACCTTCTAAAGACGAGAAGACATTTCAGTTTGTTGGACTCACCCTTCTTTTGCTTGACATCGTTGACAATGCTCTGCTGCCTTGCACAGTAATAAAAAGGTTAAATGCTGTAAAAGGGAAACGAAATGGCCTTTGGGTGCGGAACTATCAAGTGTCACGGTCACACCGGGTCACACCATGGGGCAGCAGAGAGGTTCAGCGGGCTGTATACATACACTGACCAACAAAGACACTCCCCTCTACACAACCCGCCCCAAACTGCCTCCAGCAAGCTCTCTCCAACTTAACTGTTAAAGTTTAGCTTATTCATCTATTTGGCAGGAATTACCAGGGGTATGCCCATGGGGGTGGCCAAGGGTGCCATGCCCCAACTAAAATTGTATGCATTAAAACCTTTCTGGCTTGAGATTTATAAAACACAAAGAAGTGTTCTAAGTGTGGACCTGCCACTGCAATTTAACACATTATTTCCAGGAAGTAATGATTTTTAAGCAAAGGGTATTGACAGATATTTGTTTGGCATTTGATCTCTCCCTGCAAAGAAAGCCATCTTTCGCTTGTGTTTTGTGTATATGCATATGAGTTTTAATTAAACTGTAATTCCCCCTGTCTTCACCCAGATGTTACTATATATGCTGTTAGTATCTACCACTGTGCACAATGTTCTTGTGTTCATTAAAAAAGTTTTCAAATTTAAAATAGAAAGGTGAAATCAAAATTGTCAACTCCTGCCAAAGGGAGATTTTCACTGTGACTCTTGACATAACACAGAGTCCCCAGAGATCAGACAAGACAAACACATTGGAGAAAACACAAGAATGTTTTTAATCATGTGAAAAGAGGAAACTCCGGAAGTTTCTTTCTGCTCTACAAACAGTGATGTTGGGGACAGTCCCACTGATGTCCAGTTTATCTTTTACTGCAGTGTAGATTGAAAGTCTGACTCACGATGGCTCCTGCTCTCAGAACTATGATTATTTTAAGGTTGAGACGTATACTCACTTTGTTAGAATCAGTTATTTGGGCTTTGTTGCACCAGGCTTCTTGTGGCCTCTGAAGGCTTGTCTATGATGCTGAGTAGTAGCTACGCTGCACCTACGCCATAGTACCTCGCTAAACCTTGAACATTATTACTTATGCTTCTATGTGTTTGTGTTTTTTTGCAATATCAGATAATCTGTAACAATAATCTGCAGTGCAGATTTATACTGGTCCTTAAGTATATATAAACAAGGAACCATGGTGACTGAAACAGAGTGCATAATGTCATAGTTTAGACATGTTGAAAAAGCAAAATTAGCAATAAAAAAGTGAAGAAGCATTGGTGGGGATGAAGATTAAAGTTCCTGAATCAGTTGCAGCAGAGGAAAGACATTTTCAGTTCTTTTTGCAACTGAATGAATAATGGATGAGAAAACACACTTCTGAAATCACAATGAGTATCAGTAAAAAGCTAGTTTGTCTTGTGCAAAGACTGCAAGCAACAGGCTTCACATGTTGAAGCACTCATTTCAGTTGTTTTTGCTTTGAATTGAAAATAAATGCTTTTGTCATTTATTACACAAGACAGGTGTGTAGTAGAGGAATGGGTTGAATTAATATTTAAGCAGCCACCTGTTCACTTCTTTTTTACTTGAATGGAACAGATGACCAGTGTTACAGTGCCAATCCTGCTGATAAATCATTTACTTGTTAGATGGGGGGTAAAAAGAATTTATTAGAGTGACTTAGGGCATATTTCTTCTCTTAAGGCTACAATAAATAAGCTGAAATTATTTTAAAGTTGACACTTGTTAGTTAACAGTAGCTATGATTGGAGGTGATAGATACTGTAAATGAATAAAATTAATTGATGACTGTGCACAAAATATGTAAACCCATTATAAGTCCATGCTTTAACTCCTTCATCTCAATTTAAAAAACGTGTGCACGTCCCTGAGGCTGATGTACAACACAACAGTTTGGCCAGACTTTAAGTTAGTCATAAAGCTGCTTTCCATATGTGGATCATGGGCAGAACAATTGATCTGTTATTAGAGACAGTAAACCACACAATGAATGATGCTGGTGTTTGTAAACTCTCTGATGCATGGACTGCAGTAGTGATCCACTTTGCCGAGGCTCTTTAAAGGCTGATTGTTTCCAGAGTCAGACATACTCCTTTAGAGGAGGGGTTGCCCGATTGTGACATAACTAAGTTATACATTAGGCACATGTCAACAGAGCTGTCAAAGGTTAATAGATTACATGTTTGAATGTTGTTATATGGAGCTCCTTGGTTTCTAACAAGAGATTTTAGGTCAATACAGGAGAGTGTCTTAAGTCAACATGTGTGGTCTCTCCTTAAGTGGACTGTTTTTTGACTCAGTAATAAAAAAAAAAAAAGAAACACAATAAGTGTTTTAACAACTTAGTTGCAGTAGTTCATTAAAGCCTGATGTGTCAAAATACAACATAATCTAGCCCCTACATTTCTGGAGACACATTAATTTAATTATTTCAAGTTTAGGTTTGAATCAATGATCATGCTCAAAAACTGGAAACAACCTGTAACTATTTTGTTGGCTGCTTATCAGGTCAATGTGAATTATGACCATGATAAGATAAGCCTTCATTGAGGGGAAAATCAAGTGCTGCACCGGAACAAAGAGATAGTAGCAAGAGGTTTCAAATAAAGATTAAATAAAGTCCATAAAGATAAATATACAAACCAATAGAGTAAAACAATTGTCATGTGATGGAGTAAAGTGAATAGAGTACACCTTTACAGTTTGCTCTTGAAGTCAAGGTAGACAACAGGGAGTTATGCAATCACACTTTGCTCAATACTGCAGGGCTACTAAGCACCTTGTTTTTTAGTTGGTGCATTAATAGCCGACACAGAATTGTGTCGACTGCATCGTCTGGATAAGGAAATCTATGCAAATCAGAAGCAGAACATAAAAGTAGTATTTACTTGTTTGAGGACTCCTGTTGAAAGCCACCAAATTATTAAGACAAGCATGGACAGTCTGCTCTTGCACACTATTATTTACAGTTTATGTGCAACTGTCTTCTGTCAGTGAAGTGCTAAAAAAGGATCAAGCTTTGACTGATCAACAGAAAGTCCATTACTTCATTTGGCTTCTTTGGTCATTTTCCCTGCAGAACCAAAGCAACATGTATATTGCTTTTTAACATCTAAAGTAAACACAACAGGAAGAAAAGGACGTATCATTTGTATTTATTGGAAACTAAATATCAAACACATAATTACAGTCATGAATTCACAAATAGGCAAATGAGCTGCTGTTAATATTATTAGTATTAACTATTACTTGCATGATTAGGATGCAGACCAAATTTTACACATAACTTGGTCACATGGTTAAGTGATACTGCTTGCACTTGCAATAAAATGAAAGAAAGATGCTTAGTCAAAAAAAAATTATCAAAACCATGCAGTGGAAACACGGCTGGTTATTCTGTCAAATCACTTCAGGAAATAGCCGGATAAGCACTGCTAATCATGTTTACATGTTAATAGTCAAACTTTTTCTCCTAATCAGCAAATGGTGTTGACATGGAAGGGCAGTAAGGACGTCCAGAAGCAGGCAAAAGGTTTTCCCAGTATTCTCGCCGAGACCTGAGATAAACAGAGAAAGATTAGTGGGTTGTAAACATGCAGTGTGCAGAGAAGAGAAGACATGCTATCAGGTTATAACTCTCTTTTTCTCTCAACTTCCACCATGCCACAACATTGCAGAATTCAAACTTTTTAGATTTCTGTCACACTGTTTTGTCACAGTCTCATTTTTAACAGCTGCAGTGGAAGAGGTCAGTCTTACCTGGCTCTGACCCAGGGTTTAGTGTGCTGCTCAAGAGCTGCTCCCCAGAGTCCATGTTTCTCTGACGCTGGTGGGAGAAATCCCCGCTCTGCCGCCAGCTCTTCAGCTATAGCTCTGATATGGTAGGCTTCAAATCCACAGCAGCCACCAATGTAGCGAATTCCTGCATTGTAAGCCTCTCTGGCATACTTATGGATGTCCCAGCGTGTCACTACTCTTGTCTCCAGGGCTAAAAAAAGAGAAGTCAAACACCTGAATCTTGGTATTTTGAGTACTGATGTTTATTATTCTGCAAATATAAAAACTGAAATATAAAATAACTGCTCACTGAATAAAAAAAAAATTAAGAGTAAAAATGAATACTGACCATAGGGGAATTCAGGAAGATTGGTATAACCATCAAAGTTACATTCAGGCGTGTGACAACCCAGAGGTTGGACCATGAGATGAGCTTTGAGACCAGCTTTGTCTAATCCTTCTTTCATCAACTTCACCGTACGGACACACGTCAGAGGGTCCAAATGGCAGTTTATTCCAACAATGTCAGCTCCTGTGCATGCAAAATGTATACAGACTGTGACTCTTTCAAGTGAATCTAGACCTCACTTAATGTTAGAGAAGCTCAGTGTACCTGCTTTAACCAGCCTGACTGCACACTCTCCAGGTGGGACTCCACTCTTGTCTCCATGTGGGGAGATGCACAGAGTTGCACCCACAGCTTTGCCGCTGGTCTTCAGCACCTCTACCGCCCACACGGCCTCCTCAACTTGGTCAACAAACTACAAGAGAAATGTACATTTACTCTTTCTATCATTTTTAATAGATATTCAATATTTTTTATTTAAACTTATTTCACCTCTTAATATCATAAAATTAATATTTCTTGTCTTGCCCCTGCTTAACATCATGTTTCTTAATTCTCTCAACATTCAAGGTAATGTATCCTTTAGAAGAAAGGTGAACTTAAGAAGATGTCTGAACCTTTCTTATGAGTAAAATTGTTTATGATGAGTATTTTTCATTAATGAAGAAGAAGAGGAAGAAAAAGGAGATTTATTCTATTAACCTACTGCAGTTCTTCACTCTGTTGTTGAGGCATGCTACACAAACACATGCTGAAATACAAGTGCAAGACCAGGTCCTACGATCATGCACTAATGGAGACATGTCAGCATGATGGTTTTCTGCTCCTGAGCACAGCGTTACTGAGCAGTTTTTGGACTCAGTGCCTTGCTCAAGGGAACTCTAGCAGTGCCCAGGAAGTTAGCTGACACCCCTCCAGCTATCAAACCAGCTTCCAAACATGGTTCAGTCAGAACTTGAACCAGACCTCCTCCAAATCCATCTGGACTGAGCTACTGCCAACCCAAGAGCTTCTGCTGCCCCATTAACCTGAATTACGCCACCTGCTGGATGATCAGTGATGTCAACTCCCTCTGCAGGACAGGTTTTCACCCTCCTGTCCAAGTGGCAGAATGTCATAAGTGGAGCCCCACTTTGTTTCTGTTTTCTGTTATTTAAGGTCCACAAGACCATGCAGTGAAAACAAAGGCAGAGGTTTTCTTAGGAATGAAGGATCTTTTTCTTTAGATAACCTGAATTTGGTCTAAATCTAATACAATGCCAACCTAACAACCCGTTATATAAACAGCATACTTCTCTGAGTTGCTCGGTTACCTCCACTATAAAGAAGTCAATGTCCTTTTTGAGGAAGTCATCCATCTGTTTCTTGAAGATGGCTTTAACAGCATTTTCACTGTGAGTCTCTTCATAACATGGAGTCTTGGACACACAACCAGCAACCAAGGCATCTCCCTCATTGGCGACCTCCCTAGCAATGTCACAGGCTGCTTCGTTGATCTGAGCCCCCTAGATCAGACAAGACGTGGAGAAACACAAGAATGTTTTTATTTATGTGGAATAGCAAACTCCATAAGTTTTCTTTTTGTTCTACTAACAGTGATGTTGCGGACATTCCCACTGATCTTCAGCCTGTCTTCACTGCAGAAGAAGGTGAATGTCTGAATCACGTTGGCTCCTGCTCTCAGAAACTCTCTGGCCAGCTGCCGCACTGACAGGATGAAAAGACAGAAGAGCTGCCATGAAAAACTGATACAGCTGTATGAAAAAGTATGTGAACTCTTTGGGATTACTCGTATTTCTGCTTAAATTGTTCATAAAATATGTTCTGATCTTCATCTAAGTCACATCACGAGACAAACACAGTCTGCTTAAACTAATACTGCACAAAACATTATAAGTTTTCATGTTTTTATTCAACACAATACAGTTGTGTCCAAAAGTTTACACCCCCCAGCAGAATTTCTGATTATTTGGCCTTTTCTCAGAAAATATGAATGATAACACAAAAACCTTTCTGTCACTCATGGTTAGTGGTTGGGTGAAGACATTTATTGAAAAAAAGATTAGTTTACTCTTTTTAAATCATAATGACAACAGAAACTTCAATATTGACCCTGTTCAAAAGTTTACACCCCCAGTTTTTAATACCTTGTATTTCCCCCTTTAACATCAATAACAGCTTGAAGTCTTTTGTGGTAGTTGTGGATGAGGGTCTTTATTTTCTCAGATGGTAAAACTGCCCATTCCTCTTGGCAAAAAGCCTCCAGCTCCTGTAAATTCTTTGGTTGTCTTGCATTAGCTGCACGTTTGAGATCTCCCCAGAGTGGCTCAATGATATTGAGGTCAGGAGACTGAGATGGCCACTTTAAAACCTTCACTTTATTCTGCTGTAGCCAATGGCAGGTTGATTTGGCCTTGTGTTTTGGATCATTGTCATGTTGGAACGTCCAAGAACGTCCCATGCGCAGCTTCTGGGCCGATGACTGTAAATTTTCCTCCAGTATTTTCTGATAACATGCTGCATTCATCCTTCCATCAATTTTGACCAATTTTCCTGTGCCTTTGTAGCTCACGCATCCCCAAAACATCAGTGATCCACCTCAGTGTTTCACAGTAGGAATGGTGTACCTTTCATTATGGGCCTTGTTGACTCCTCTCCAAATGTAACGTTTATGGTTGTGGCTAAAAAGTTTAATTTTGGTCTCATCACTCCAAATGACTTTGTTCCAGAAGTTTTGAGGCTTGTCTGTGCTGTTTGGTGTATTGTAGGCGGGATATTTTGTGGCATTTGTGTAGAAATGGCTTTCTTCTGGTGACCCGACCATGCAGCCCATGTTTCTTCAAGTGTCTCCTTATTGTGGATCTTGAAACATCCACCTCAATTTCTTTCAGAGAGTCCTGTATTTCAGCTGAAGTTATTTGAGTTTTTTTCTTTGCATCTCGAACAATTTTCCTTGCAGTTGGAGCTGAAATTTTTGTTGGTCTGCCTGACCGTGGTTTGGTTTCAACAGAATCCCTCTCTCTCCACTTCTTAATTAGAGTTTTAACAGTGCTTCTTGGCATCCTCAGTTCCTTAGATATCTTTTTAAATTATTTTCCTGTTTTATACAGTTGGATTACCTTTTCTCACAGATCCTTTGACAATTCTTTTGCTTTACCCATGACACAGAAATTTCAACGCAGCACTGAGTGAAAGATGCACATGTCTGTTAGGAGCTCAGAAACTGAGCTTTTAAACACACACTGTGAATACAAGCTAATAGATCACAGGTGAGGATGGTTACCTTTAGTAGACATTCAAACCCATTTGTGTCAAATTTTGTGCATTTTATCAGGACAAAACTGCTAGGGGGTGTAAACTTTTGAACAGGGTCATTTTTGAAGTTTCTGTTGTCATTATGATTTAAAAAGAGTAAACTAATCTTTTTTTCAATAAATGTCTTCACTCAACCACTAACCATGAGTGACAGAAAGGTTTTTGTGTTATCATTCATATTTTCTGAGAAAAGGCCAAATAATCAGAAATTCTGCTGGGGGGTGTAAACTTTTGGGCACAACTGTATGTAAACAGTCACAGTGCAGGGTGGAAAAAGTATGTGAACCCCTAGGCTAATTACTTCTACAAGAGCTAATTGGAGCCAGGAGTCAGCCAACCTGGGGTCCAATCAATGTGATTAGATAGGATGTGTTGGTTAAAGCTGCCCTGCCCTATAAAAAACACACACCAGTTGTGAGCTTGCTGTTCTCAAGACGCATTGCCTGATGTGAACCATGCCTCGCACAGAAGAGCTCTCAGAAGAGCTACGATCAAGAATTGTTGACTTGTATGAAGCTGGAAAGGGTTGCAAAAGTATCTCTAAAAGCCCTGATGTATGTGTCCACGGAAAGACAGACTGTCTACAATTGAAGAAAGTTCAGCACTGTTGCTACTCTGCCAAGGTGTGGTCATCCTGTAAAGATGACTGTAAGAGCACAGCGCAGAATGCTCAATGAGGTGAAGAAGACTCCCAGAGTGTCAGCTGAAGACTTACAGAAATCCCTGGCACATGCTAACGTTATTGTTGACAAATCTACAATACATATAACATTACACAAGAATGGAGTTCATGGGAGGACACTACAAAGGAAGCCATTGCTGTCCAAAAAAAAACATTGCTGCACGTTTGAAGTTTGCAAAAGAGCATCTGGATGTTCTACAGCACTACTGGCAAAATATTCTGTGGACAGATGAAACCAAATTTAAATTGTTTGGAAGGAACACACAACGCTATGTGTGGAGAAAAAAAAGGCACAGCACACCAACATCAAAACTTCATCCCAACTGTGGAATATGGTGGAGGAAGAATTATTGTTTGGGGCTGCTTTGCTGCCTCACGGTCTGGATGGATTGCTGTCATCAACGGAAAAATTAATTCCCAAGTTTATCAAGACATTTTGCAGAAAAACTGAAGACCATCTGTCAACAGGGGATGGGTGATGCAACAGGACAACGACCAAAAGCATAGGAGTAAATCAACAATGAAATGGCTTCAACTGAAGAAAATACGGCTTCTGGAGTGGCCCAGTTAGAGTCTCGGTATGATTGACATTAATTTGACTTTATTTATCAACTCACCAATAAACTTCATAAATTATGCATTCAAGTCTTTTGATAACAAAAAGTATCAGATGAAACTAATTGCAAATAAATATAAAAGCCATTTTTCAAGTCTTTTACGTTTATAACTTTTATTTGTAGCAAGAAGTAATGTGAACATGACTGGAAACATGACAGTTTAGCCAACTTGCCTTAAACTGTACCTGCTTCAGGATGTTCAACAGCTGCCTCAGGCGTCCACTTCCCTGCCTTCACATAGCCACGACGCTCCAGCTGCAACACATAACCTCCATCACCAACAACCACCTCCCCAGCATTCAGGCGCTCCAAGATACCCTGAGAGCAAACATACGACTGGTTAGACAAAGAGATCAATTACAGACCATACAGTAAGTAAGTGTCAGGAGTGCCTTGGTGGTAGGATGACAAAGATTATTGTGCCACATCAGATGTCGATTTTTTTTTTTTTTTGGTGAGCCGTGCCAGGGAGGTGCTACAATAAAGAGAATCAGAGGACCTGAAGGTCTCCCAGGCCGGGATTTAGATATGGACGGGGTGGAGGCTGTGGATATGGTTGAGTCATGGCTATGGCAAAGGGCATTTGTGAGAGATGGCCTGGGTAGCAGCACAACATCAAGCTACTACAAGGCACAGGGAAAAGACAGAAGATCACTAGTGCAGCATGAGGTGCAGTCATCAGTGGAAGAAGAGTGGGCCAGCAGGATGGTTGGAATTTGGCAGCAGGGATCCTGGACAAGATGGGAGCATGCAGTGGACTGCAGAGTCTCACGGGCAGAGCTGTGGAAAGCAGGGCCCCATCGTATACAGTTTCTGATCCAGGCTGTCTACAATGCACTACCGCGCCCATCCAACCTGTTCAGCTGAGGATTGGTGGAGTCACCAGCCTTCAACCTGCAGGGGAACCCTGGAACATATCCTCAGCTGCCGTTTGAGAGCCCTGGTGAGGGACGCTATCGCTGGCACCATGGCCAATACCTGAAAGTCATGGTGTACACCATCAGCTGTGGAATTGGCGACTGCAAGCACCTCTGCCCAGTGAAGAACACCACTCTTTATCCAGTCTGGGGAGAACTCACCATCAGCTGCCAGGACTGTCTCATCTGGTCTGGCAACGGCACGAGTCTGGAAATTGAAAGTTGACCTTGGGAAGCAACTGAAATTTCCAGAAACAGTCGCCATAACAACACTGCAGCTGACATGCTACTTATCTCAGAGACAGATTGTTCTCCCAGCCCTTACCCTGGGAGGACCGTTTCGGAAGAGGGGAAGAGGGCAAAATACACTGAGCTAGTGGAGGGGTGCCAGAACAGTGGGTGGCAAGCCCATTGAGATGAGATGCAGTGGGTCTGCTGACCAAGTCTCTCAGCAGGGCCTACAACATCCTGGGCAACACAGGGGCAGCAAAGGACCATCAAA
The DNA here is from genome assembly GCA_036419115.1 of Scarus forsteni. Classification (NCBI taxonomy): domain Eukaryota; kingdom Metazoa; phylum Chordata; class Actinopteri; order Labriformes; family Labridae; genus Scarus; species Scarus forsteni. Next base: position 43,141,830 of record JAZDUH010000066.1, on the reverse strand, counting down.
GAGGCCAAAGAGGCAGTAAAAGTTGCCTCAAGGTGGCTGTGGATAAATAGAAGAGAACTATGGGTGGGGTAGTGCTACCTGAACTAGAGGTGGGGCCGGATCACCCCAGTTGGGTCGCTCCAGTGAGAGTGTATGATGTTTGAATATTTTAAAATCAGTGAGTAATGATGTTTCATAATCATGATCTCATTATTTATTAAAATATCATGATTTACAACTGTGATTCTTTTTCCATAACCAAACACCCATAAGTTGTGATCTCAAAGCACCTCTACCTCAACTTCTTTTAGTTGACTATTCCAACAAACTATGTTGGTAATGATATTGTTTAGTAATGTTTGGTATGACACTGAAAAAAATTCAAGCATATTAAGCCCAATACTACAAGACAAGTATCACAAACGAAAATCTGATGTTCAGTTGACTTGCATTTTGACTGTAATTTACTTAAGGTGCCTGTATTCAGCTACAAATCTCAGTGACAGTAAGATTAAACATGTAGATCATTAGTCTTGTGCACACAGTCAAAGAATTAAAGCAGGAAGAGTGAAACAAGAAATATGGTAAAAACTGTAGATAGTAATTTGAGGCACAAACTACAGACAAACTACATACCACTATGTTAGAAAGAAACAAGATGGAAATGCAGAAATGTAAACATTGATCCATCATGTATACAGGAAGAGATAATGAGAGCACATACAAGTGCAAAGACAAAAATATTAAAGTTAAAGAGTTAAGAGTTGATATTGTGCATTGTACCCTTTTCTTCTTGCTCTCCATAGGGAAGTACGTCTCTGGTCAGACTCAACGGTGACTTCTTGCAGCCGTCCACGTTGCAACAATGACAGTGGCAGATAAAAGTATTATGCAACTCTGGACAATGACAATGCAGGTTTTATAATTTAGATCTACCTTTGGACTCAATAAACCTGAACAATGACAATGACCATCGTGAACCTGTTCCACACTTTCAGGGGCAACAGTCAAACTGGACAATATCAGAACAAACAAAAGTAAATGTAAACACTGGACAGATGGCGGTGACACCAGCTGGGAGTGAACATTGTGGTTGAGCATGACTGCTCTGTGAAAGGATCAGAGGTAGGCAGTTGGGCGGATATGAAGTATGATGAAGATTTGAGGGAAAACTAAGTGAATGCCGCCACCTGGTTGCCACCACACATGCTTGACACCATCTGAATCAAATAAGTTTGTCTTGGTCTCATCAGGCAACAGGACATGGCTCCACAAATCCAGGTCTGCTTGTTTTCAGTAAATTGTTTGTGGACTTTCTTGAGCATCATCTTTAGAAGAGGCTTCCTTCTGGGATGACAGCCATGCAGATCTATTTGATGCAGTGTGCTGCAGTATGGTCTGAGCACTGACAGGCAGACCCTCCACCCCTTCAACCTCTGCAGCAATGCTGGCAGCACTCATACCCTATTTCCAAAAGACAAACTCTGGATATGATGCTGAGCACATGAACTCAACTTATTTGGTAGACCCTGAGGAGGCCTTTGTTGAGGGGGACCTGTCCTGTCACAACCCCAAAACACACCTTCAATAGGGGTGAGTGTTGGCAAGAACCTCACGATACGATACATATCACGATACTTGGGTCATGATACGATAATATCACCATATATCGCGATATCACGATATTGTGATTTATTGCGATATTCTACAGTTAACTAGGAAAAAACTAGAGATGGTGTTTATGTAAATCACACAATATTACTTAAAACTGAAAGTACAAATCAAGTCAAAACTATTTGACTGAAAACAACTTTTCTGTTTTGTTTTTTAAATATGTTAAATGCAGTGTTACATACATACACTTAACCTGAAAACACAGAATCAAGTCACTTAAACTTATTTTGCAAATAAATTATTCTTGTTTCCCTTTAACAATGTATTGAAAGCATCCTAACCTGCAGTGCAGCTCAAACTGTAACTGAACACATGAGGAACAAAGTGCTTAAGTTACTGACAACACAACAGTAAGTAAAAAGAAAATCACATATTTCTCTTGTCAATGTCTGAACTGAATAGACTGCATGAAAAAAATGTGCATACATATAAGTTGTATTTTATTTCCCACTCTGATAAAAGAAATGAGTTTTTATTTTTACAAAAAAATCGCTATTAAGATTTGAAATATTGATATTGTATCGGAGGTCAGAATATCGCGATATATTGCTGTATCGATATTTTTTCACACCTCTAACCTTCAAGACGACCACTGCCTTTCCAAAGAAGCTGAGGGTACAGGTGATGGTCTGGCGAAGCATGCCGCCAGACCTAAACCCCATTGAGCACCTATGGGGCGTCCTCCAATGGGAGGTGGAGGAACACAAAGGCTCTAACATCTATACATCTGTACTCACTATTGTTACCAGCAGTTTAGACATTAATGGCTGTGTATTGAGTTATTTTGACACTAAATGTAGACTATTATACAAGCTGGACACTCACTAGTATTGTATCAAAGAGTCACTTCTTCAGTGATGTCCTGTGAAAAGAGATAGTAAAATATTTGCTGAAATGTGAGGGGTGTACTCACTTTTGTGAGACACTGTACAGACTCAAGCCTTGCTGGGAAAAAGAAAAGAAGGAAATAAAAAGCTTTGGATGGACAGCAACAGAAAGAGCAAAGAATTCGATACAGGCCAACTTAAAATGTGTCCAATATTACCACGATCAGCAATGCCTCCATAGATATTACAAGATATAAATGTTGATTTGACATTATTAGACAAAATAACAATAGAAACACACAACAATATAAAGGCAGTTATCACAGTTACATACAGATATATATATATATATACTTCTCTTGCTGTCTTCAGGAGTCAGAGAAATAGCCCAGCAGTAGCTTATATTTCTACTTTATTTATAAAAGAGAAATATAAGCAATGAGGGGGATGGAGATTATTAATGGTGGCGTTTTCTTATGTGTAAACTTAATACAGAATTTAAATAATTGTATTCTCACAGCTACTTTAATACATTTTATAAAGCTGATGATTATAAGTCAGCAGGGTGTTTTTAGAAGACTAAAATACATATAAAGGTCAAGATCATTTTTACCGGGAGTTGCCAAAATAAACACAAACTTGAATTTTCCCACAATAACCTTATTTTTTAGTATACTCAGTATTAATTTAGTGTGACTGGATCGCCAAAACTACTAAGTAAATAGACCTGACAAGTCTATAATGTGCTTAACAGTGCCTACTTTGCTGTATAAAATAAGCCTACAAGGGCATCAGAAATCCATGCAGCTATAAATATATACATTAAAGGTTGGTTGTACAGTTGAGAATTTTAAGATCAGCAGTTAAACTGTTAAAATGTGACTTTCCTTTAACATATATGTTGCAGAACTCTGACACCAAGGCCAGGGCTTCCCTGGAGCAAACTGTGATGGGAGTGTATGTCCTACAGGAGGCGGATACTGGTGTCCTGATTGAGGGTCTGGCAGTTCTCACTCATTTGGGGAACACTGTAATGGCTTTTGCTTTATTTGGACTGACACACTGTTTGAAACCTGCTGAAACCTCAGCTACCCACTGGAGCTCCAATGCACCTTTCATGTCCTGCAGAATATTCTTCTGAATCTGGTTGGTCATATCTTGTCATCCAAGGCTCAGTTTCCTAAGAACAAGCTCCTTAAGTAAATAAGCACAGAGATAAAACAAGACTTATATCTGTTGATGAAGTTTCTCTGCAGGCAAAGTTTTTTTTTTCTTAGAAAGTTGAGTTTAGCAGTCAAATATCTTCAAAAAGACTTAATTTGTTGAACGGAATAAGATTGATGCGCTGAGTTAGAAAAATCTCCTATTATCTGTGCTTCTAGGATTGCTAAGGGAAAGAAAATTTTCAGAAAATAAGAAACTTTCCACAGCAGTCATAGGAATTTATTAAAATTTATGATGAATCACTGGAAATTAAAGGTATTTTAAATTAACTGAATCATATCTAAACATAGATGATATGTTTTGTCATAGGCAGACATTCATATCCATATAACACAATTAAAAGTACATTTCTAACCAGCAGATTTATTTGTGAGAAGAAATTGATCAGGATTTAATTGTTTTACTCAACAGTCAATTTTATTGTCATATTAATTAATCCATGGGCTCAGATATGTAGTCTTGATCTCTGTGTAAAAAAAAAAGTGGCTTCATTATTCCAGGGTTCTACAAAGCATTTGTGAGCAGAGATATTCTCAAATACACGTCCATGAAATCTGATAGTTTTAGTCCAGGTTATGCACAAATATCTTATTCCTAACCATCGATTTTCTTAAAATTTCAGCTTTGTTCTGTTTAATTCCCACGGAATTTTGCAACCCTAGTTGCTAGTGCAGATTTTTTGCACTGCATGTGTAGATATCTTGTTCTTGTAAAGGGGATTCACTTTAATTGCTAAGAATTCGACAGCTTGAAAGACAAGTCATGCCCAAAGATTTATACCTGTTTAAACTTAACTTTTTTGTAAAAACATGAAGCCAGCCCTGTTCATAATGCAGTTGTAAAATAAAATTTTAAATTAATTTGCCTGTAGTCTTTTTTTCGTAATTTAGGAAATGAATTCTAGTTTAAGCAAGGAACACAACACAAATTGGACCAACAGGACTGATATTAGCATGATCAACATAACTTATATTTGTTTATTCATCAAGATTAATGTTACTTTCATGGACAAACCCTACAGTAGTTCAGGAAAGAAGATTGAAATGTGTAGCAATAACCATTTACATGATGTGGACTAGCCTTAGTAAGAGCATTTTAATTCAATAAGGGACAATGAGTTCCACCAATTAATGTGTATGTTGTTCAAATACCACAATCAAATTTTGTTGAATTTACCTGATTTGTTTAGATGGAATGTAGGTACCATGATAAAATCATATTCATCCAATTCATATTATTTTCAGCGTATTTTATTGGTAAAAGTGCATTAGTAATCAGGAAATCTATGTGAAATTACACAAAAATCAAATTTACATTTGATATGTAAAATTATTGTTAATTGCTGCAGTTGTAGAACCATATCTGCATGTTTTGAAGATGAATCAGGTCATTTCGTATGTTGTTTACTATTATATTACATCAAATATAAATTTACAGCCTTTTTACTTAAAATACTGTAATTAAAATAAACTAACAGCACAATGCTTTAAATTTAGGTATTAGTACTTACACTTATTAGTACTTATTCATTCATTTTCAATGCTGAAGTGCCTGGAGAGAACCCATGCATGCACGGGAAGAGCATAAAAACTTCACACAGAAGGGCCCCCTCCAACCCCGAGGATCGAACCGAGAGCCTTCTTGCACTACCTGCTGCACCACTGTGCCACCCTATGAGTACTTACTACAACATTTATTCACCCTATTTATAGGTACTTTCATTTGTTTAAAATATGAAAATGTTTTTAATTAAATGGTAAAAACAACCTGAAAAATCTCAATTTACATGTGACTGATAATCGACTGTAATTCGCAATTGTAAACCTATTCTCTAGTTTTTCCAGTTTTACAATGTAAAATTATGACATTAAAACAACTACTAACCACACAACTCCTGAGTGCTGGATTATTAGGAAATGTCATCCTGGCACCAGTATTGAAGACCCAGAATTCATCTGTTTTTGTCATGAATCATTGAGAGCTCAGAGAGACTCTTGTCCTCAGAGCAGCTACCTGTTCCATTCGTGGTGCTGACTTCATGTCTTTCAGAATCAAACAGCAGATGTCAAATCAGTGTTTCAATATGAAAGTACAGTCAATGCAGAGTGCAACTTTCTTCTGTCAGTAGAATAATGAAAAAGGATCAAGCTTTGACTGTTAAGACAGAAAATCATCCTGATTCACAGAAAATCTTTGACTTCACTGAGCTTTTTTTTGGTAATTTCCCTGTAAATTGTTTATAAAATATAAGCACAACAAGGAAAAGGACATATCATTTGTATTCATTGCAGTTATGAGTTAACAAATGGGTAAATGAGCTGTTTTTAATATTATTAGTATATACTATTACTTGTATGATTAGGAGGCAAACCAAATTTTACACTTGACTTGGTTATAAGGTTGAGTGACGCTGCTTGCACTTACAGTAAAATGAAAGAAAGATGCTTCATTCACTGCTTGCACTTCAAATTAAAAACATGAAGTGGAAACATGGTTGTTTATTCTGTCCAATCATCACAGGGAATAGCATGGACTAGGTAAGCACTGCTAATCATGTTTACATGTTAAGACTCAAACTTTTTGTCATAATCAGCAGCTGGTTTTGACATGGAAGGGCAGTAAGGACGTCCGGTAGCAGGCAAAAGGTTTTCCCAGTACTCTCGCCGAGACCTGAGATAAACAGAGAAAGATTAGTGGGTTGTAAACATGCAGCGTGCAGAGAAGAGAAGACATGCTATCAGGTTATAACTCTCTTTTTCTCTGAACTTCCACCATGCCACAACATACACAGAATTCAAACTTTTTAGATTTCTGCCACACTGTTTTGTCACAGTCTCATTTTTAACAGTTGCAGTGGAAGAGGTCAGTCTTACCTGGCTCTGACCCAGGGTTTAGTGTGCTGCTCAAGAGCTGCTCCCCAGAGTCCATGTTTCTCTGACGCTGGTGGGAGAAATCCACGCTCTGCCGCCAGCTCTTCAGCTATAGCTCTGATATGGTAGGCTTCAAATCCACAGCAGCCACCAATGTAGCGAATTCCTGCATTGTAAGCCTCTCTGGCGTACTTATGGATGTCCCAGCGTGTCATTGCTCTTGTCTCCAGGGCTAAAAAAAGAGAAGTCAAACACCTGAATCTTGGTATTTTGAGTACTGATGTTTATTATTCTGCAAATATAAAAGCTGAAATATAAAATAACAGCTGACTGAATAAAAAAATCTTCATGAGGGTCAATGAATACTGACCGAAGGGGTATTCAGGAAGACTAGTGTATCCACCAAAGTTACATTCAGGCATGTGACAACCCAGAGGTTGGACCATGAGATGAGCTTTGAGACCAGCTTTGTCTAATCCTTCTTTCATCAACTTCACCGTACGGACACACGTCAGAGGGTCCAAATGGCAGTTTATTCCAACAATGTCAGCTCCTGTGTATGAGCACAGGCAAAGTGATGTCAGACTGTGAATCTTTCAAGAGAATCTAGACCTCACTTGATGTTAGAGAAGCTCAGTGTACCTGCTTTAACCAGCCTGACTGCACACTCTCCAGGTGGGACGCCACTCATGTCTCCATGTGGGGAGATGCACAGTGTTGCACCCACTGCTTTGCCGCTGGTCTTCAGCACCTCCACTGCCCACGCTGCCTCCTCAACATGGTCAACAAACTACAAGAGAAATGTACATTTACTCTATCATTTTTAATAGATATTCAATATTTTTTATTTAAACTTATTCCACCTCTTAATGTCATATCTTAAAGGGATAGTTCAGTGTTTTTGAAGTGGGGTTGTATGAGCTCCTTATGGCCACTAAGTACATTAGATGCTGTAGAAAGTTCTCTCCTCTCCCTCAGTAAGCCATAGTCTGTAAGAGTCTGTTACACATTTGAAGCTGCTAGCTTGTTATGTCTACAAAAGTTGAGAGGGAGGTGGAGTGAGGCTGCACAGAGGAATACATGACGTGAGTTGGTTAGGTCCAGATAAACTTTATATTTCTGAAAAGTAAATGCACTTAAAATCATGCAAATGTAGCATACTCTTAAACTGTGGTAGTATTTTTTAATGGGAGTTTTTGTAGGCAAACAAATACTCTGCTCCAAGTACAATACTCCCCTGTTTGAAGCTAGTTCTGTGTATCAGACTCTAACAGACTGTGGCTGACTGAGGGAGAGGAGAGAACTTTCTACTGCATCTAATGTACTTAGTGGCCATAAGGAGCTCATACAACCCCACTTCAAAAACACCAAACTATCCCTTTAATGTTTTTTTTGTGTCTTTCCCCTGCTTAACATCATGTCTCTTAATTCTCTCAATGTTCTAAGGTAATGTATCCTTTAGAAAAAAAAGCTGAATTTAAGAAGTTGTCTGAAACTTGGTTATGTGTAAAACTGTTTAAGATGAGTATTTTTCATTAATTAAGAAGAGGAAGAAAAAGGAGATTTATTTTATCAACCCGCCTCATTTCTTCACACTTAGTTGTTGAGACATGCTACACAAACACAGGCTGAAATACAAATGCAAGACCAGGTCCTACGATCATGTACTAATGGAGATACACTATTCTGCCAAAAGTATTCGCTCACCTGTCTTGACTCGCACATGAACTTAAAGGGCAACTTCGGTATTTTTCAACCTGTGTCCTATTGCCCCAAGTGTATGTGTGTATACGATTGACGGGTACAACTCGTTTTAAAATTGGCTCAGTATCAAGGGAGCGGATGCAGCCGGCAGCCGCGAAGCTAGATAGGGGGGCAACTGCATCCCATATAAGTTTGAGCATTAAAAGTGTTTATTTCGCCACAGACCGGTTGAGATCGCCGGTGCTAGCTCTCTAATTAGCATTGTAAGCATTGTGTTTTCCTTCACGTCCTCTGACCTGTGTGATGTCATCTCCTGTGAGCTTGTTGCCGGAAGGAAACAGAGGAGCCATGCAGCGCACCGCTCATAGTGGAGCTGCTTATCCCGGAGGACAGTTGAAAGTTTTACTGCATCGGTATCATGGCTGAATATTTACCAGATTTCGAGAGTGAAGACGAGCCTTTTCATTACAACGGCCACCCGTATTTATTTGAGCAAGAGTATACGGACGAGGAGCTGCTACAAACTCAAGAGCTAACGAGGATAGCAACAGAGGGCCAACGAGCAGACGAAGGTGAAGCAGCGGCGGCACGAACACAATTTTCTGAGGACTGGTGGTGCTCCTGTGGTTGCTGTGACTCTATGCCCACAGAGGAACAATGTCTGTGTTGTAACGAGTGGGACCTGTTGCCCAATATTCGTGGTCTCGATGTGTCGTGGGATGATACAGGAAGTACCCGACGCTGTGTAACAACATTAGAGGATCTCCCCCCTCTGATCAACAGGGCAGTGCTGGATACCTTTTTTCATGTACCCAAAATAAATTGGAGGAGGCGACAAAAACCACAGGGACCAAGTGGTCAACTATCCATAAAGTATAACTAATATGTCTTTATGCATACAATACGTATAAGTATTGTATGTATTGTGTAAGTGTTTATTTCGCCACAGACCGGTTGCGATCGCCGGTGCTAGCTCTCTAATTAGCATTGTAACACGGTAGGCCACAAGTCTGTACTGGCTGGACGAGAGGAAAAAGTGAAGAGGATTTAGGGCAACAGTAAATGTGTGTGTCAGAGACAAATCTAGAGCGTTCGTGGCACCGCTGCTTCACCCTCGTCTGCTCGTTGGCCCTCTGTTGCTATCCTCGTTAGCTCTTGAGTTTGTAGCAGCTCCTCGTCCGTATACTCTGGCTCATTTAAATACGGGTGGCCGTCGTAATGAAAAGGCTCGTCTTCACTCTCGAAATCTGGTAAATATTCAGCCATGATACCGATGCAGTAAAACTTCCAACTGTCCTCCGGGATAAGCAGCTCCACTATGAGCGGCGCGCTGCATGGCTCCTCTGTTTTCTTCCGGCAACAAGCTCACAGGAGATGACATCACACAGGTCAGAGGACGTGAAGGAAAACACAATGCTTACAATGCTAATTAGATCGTGTCTGAAATAAACACTTTTAATGCTCAAACTTATACGGGATGCAGTTGCCTATCTAGCTTCGCGGCTGCCGGCTGCATCCGCTCCCTTGATACTGAGCCAATTTTAAAACGAGTTGTACCCGTCAATCGTATACACACATACACTTGGGGCAATAGGACACAGGTTGAAAAATACCGAAGTTGCCCTTTAAGTGACATCCCATTCCTAAGCCATAGGGTTCAACATGACGTCATTCCACCCTTTGCAGCTATAACAGCTTCAACTCTTCTGTGAAGGCTGTCCACAAGGTTTAGGAGTGTTTATGGGAATTTTTGACCATTCTTTCAGAAGTGCATTTGTGAGGTCACACACTGACGTTGGACGAGAAGGCCTGGCTCTCAGTCTCTGCTCTAATTCACCCCAAAGGTGTTCTATGGGGTTGAGGCCAGGACTCTGTGCAGGCCAGTCAAGTTCATCCACACCAGGCTCTGTCCTCCATGTCTTTATGGACCTGCTTTGTGCACTGGTGCACAGTCGTGTTGGAAGAGGAAGGGGCCAGCTCCAAACTGTTCCCACAAAGTTGGAGCATGGAATTGTCCAAAATGTCTTGGTGTGCTGAAGCATTCAAAGTTCCTTTCACTGGAACTAAGGGGCCAAGCCCAGCTCCTGAAAAACAACCCCACACCATAATCCCCCCTCCACCAAACTTTACACTTGGCACAATGAAGTCCGACAAGTATCTTTCTCCTGGCACCCGCCAAATCTAGGCTCATCCATCAGATTGCCAGATGGAGAAGTGTGATTCGTCACTCCAGAGAACACGTCTCCACTGCTCTAGAGTCCAGTGGCGGTGTGCTTTACAGGAGTGAGGAAATTTCACCACTGGATTTTTTGCACAGGTGGCATCCTGTCACAGTTCTACACTGAAATTCACTGAGCTCCTGAGAGCGACCCATTCTTTCACAAAAGTTTGTAAAAGCACTCTGCATGCCTAGGTGCTTGATCTTATACACATGTGGCCATGGAAATGATTAGAACACCTGATTCTGATTATTTAAATGAGTGAGTGAATACTTTTGGCAATATAGTGTATCAGCATAATGATTTTTTCTCCTAATAAAAGCACTACTGAGCAGTTTTTGGACTCAGTGCATTGCTCAAGGGAACTCTAGCAGTGCCCAGGAAGTTAGCTGACACCCCTCCAGCTATCAAACCAGCTTCCAAACATGGTTCAGTCAGAACTTGAACCAGACCTCCTCCAAATCCATCTGGACTGAGCTACTGCTGACCAAAGAGCTTCTGCTACCCCAAGTAACCTGAATTACGCCACCTGCTGGATGATCTCAACTCCCTCTGCAGAACACAGTTTTACCCTCCTATCCAAGTGGCAGAATCTCATAAGTAGAGCATCACTTTGTTTTTGTTAGTATCTATTTGTTTGACATTTGGAGGAGGGCTTAGTGCTAAAAAAAATCAAGTATTATTTAGGGTCCACAAGACCATGCAGTGAAAACAAAGGCAGAGGTTTTCTTAGAAATGAAGGATCTTTTTCTTGGGATAACATGAATTCGGTCCAAATCTAATACAATGCCAACCTAACAAGCCGTTATATAAACAGCATACTTCTCTGAGTTGCTCGGTTACCTCCACTATAAAGAAGTCAATGTCCTTCTTGAGGAAGTCATCCATCTGTTTCTTGAAGATGGCTTTAACAGCATCTTCACTGTGACTCTGGACATAACACGGAGTCTTGGATACGCAACCAGCAACCAAGGCATCTCCCTCATTGGCGACCTCCCTGGCAATGTCACAGGCTGCTTCGTTGATCTGAGCCCCCTAGATCAGACAAGAGGTGGAGAAAACATGAGAATGTTGTTAATGATGTGAAAAGAGTACACGCTCTGAGTTTTTTTTTTCTGTTCTACTAACAGTGATGTTTGGGACATTCCCACTGATGTCCAGTTTGTCTTCGCTGCAGTAGAAGGTGAATGTCTGAATCACATTGGCTCCTGCTCTCAGAAACTCTCTGGCCAGCTGCCGCACTGACAAGACGCAAAGACAGAAGAGCTGCAATAAAAACCTAAATATATATGCTTTTTGGAGAGTTGATATTTAGTAACTTATCAGGGTGGTAACTTTGATTCGAAAAAAAAAAATCAAGGTTTCGTCCTACTACAGGGTTTTTATAAGATTGTATTTTTGATTACTTTTAAGGTTTGATCTACGTAAAAAAGAACAGAATAAACACAATGTATGCAGGCATTTCTAAATCTAATCCAGTTAAATTAATTGAAAATACAATTGGTAATGGCCCGAGTGACGTCATCTAACATTGACTGTACATTAACAAAAAGCTTTGTTATTTTCCGCCAATATTAATGGAACTCGATATTTTTTATCAGTATTAAAATGTTTTCTCCTACTTTTGTCTGTAGGTAAGTATAACCTGTATAATTTCACCACAATTTATTAAATCAGACTCGTCCAACACAGAACAGGGACTCAAATGGCACAGAATTCTGAGGGTGATCCATTCACAAAAGAACCTGTACCTGCTTCAGGGTGTTCAACAGCTGCCTCGGGCGTCCAGTGTCCTGCCTTCACATAGCCACGACGCTCCAGCTGCAACACATAACCTCCATCACCAACAACCACCTCCCCAGCATTCAGGCGCTCCAAGATACCCTGAGAGCAAACATAGGACTGGTTAGACAAAGACATCAATTACAGACCATTATTAACTCCACAGTTAGCAAGATAACCTAAGAGGGAATGTTAGCCGCAGCACAAGCAACATGTGATTAGATTTTGGTGGTGACCCAAACACAGATGCAGTTAAAGGAATTTTTTTATCAATGATTTGTCAATATTGCAAGACGGGGTAAATAAGTGTCAGAAGTGCCTTGGTGGTAAAGGATTGTGCTAGAGCTGGGCAATCAATTGAAATTTGATAAAGGTTACAGTTACTGCTCCAACAATTATGAAAAATGAGTAATTGAGTTAAAGGACTGTTGTGCCAGGTGTTGATTTTTCTTTTTCTATGATTATTATTGGCATCATCTGAATTTCAATTTTTATAAGTAAATGTCTATATATTGCCTATTCTTTAATGTTAAAAGGAGAGTGCGTGTACCTTCAAAGAAAACACGTGGTGCACATTTTAAAATCAGAAATGATGTTTTAGAACCATGATCTCATTATCAACTGAAATAATGTGATTTTACAATTGTATTTTTTTTTCCCGTAATCAAACACCCACTCTGCCCGGAGATTCATTACTAGTGACAGTTTCTGATCACTGCATCCTGTATGACAAGGTCGTCTGGCCCCATTATCACTCAGAGGAGACTGGCACTGGTATTTTTTTTTAATCTACAAAGCTGTCTGGACATTTGCCATTATATCTCTCCTCTTTACTAAATGTGTCCATTAACCACTATCATACTCGCCCTAATGACTGGATGACCAACGAAGTTCCAAGAGAAAAAAACTAAAATTGGAGGAACACCTTTCAGGGTTTTGTGCATAGCTGGAACACTGTTCAGCAAACACTAAAACTTAGCTCAGTAATTTACATGAGACAGTTTCATACCGTATTACAGATCCACTATGTAAATGTCTATACTGTTTAAAACTATGATCTACTATTGTAAAGTATCTGTTTGCACTTTAGTTAAATACTTCTTTCTCCCTTTCTTATTGTCTTGCATTTGTTTCACTGCACTCTCAGTGTCATTGAAATGAGAGCATGCTCTCATAAGTTGAATGAATGAATGAATGAAGTGAAAACGAACTACTATGTTAGAAAGAAACAATATGGAGATGCGGATATTTAGACACATGGCCTAGCTTGTGAGTGCGAGTAGCCTCGTGATTCATTGTGAATACAGGAAGAGTTAACGAGATTGATGCAAATGCGAGGGCAAAATAGAAAAGTTAACGAATTAAAAGTTGAAATCATGCATTATACCCTTCTCTTCTTGCTCTCCATTGGGAAGTTGGTCTTTGGTCAGCAGTTGCAGTAGTCCACGTTGCAATAATGACGGTGACGAATTCAAGTATGACACTCCGCACACTGACAATGCTTTTATAATTTAGATCTACCTTTGGACTCAATAAACCTAACGAAGACAAAGACCTCTACCGCACCTGTCTGAGGTGACAGCCGAGTTGGACAAGACAACAGCAAACGAAACGAAATGTAAACACTGAGCCGCGCTGCCGGCGGGCGGCGCTGTTAATTTGTGGGGGGACAGAATGATGACGTCATTTCCTGGCGGGGTTTTGAAGCGAAGGCGGATGTAAACAATAATACTTGATCGATTTTTACTGCAAATGTTGCTGCTTGTGGATTAAATCAGCTTCGTGGGTCACAGTCTCTTTATTTTTTATGCTATTTATTGGTAATATTTTTATCGACTGTCGTTTTGAGTGTTTTGTTCATTCAACAGTCAAAGGTTTGCTGTGTCCTTAAACGCAGCATTTGAGTCTTTGCCTTCAGTCAAATTCAGCCACTCAGTGGACTATACTAAGACAAGGTATGGATATTTTGACTTACTCCTGTTCTTTAAAGCACTAACTGATCCATTATATCCAACAGTCATGTTTATGCACCGAAAGCTGCTGCTCAATACCAGTAAACAAAAGTTTATGACAAGAATATGTAACAACACTTGTGGCTATCGGGGCAGATTATTACAAATTGTTGAATTGCCCCTTGAGGATCATAGAAACTACATGTTAAACTAGAAGAATACCCTTTGTCCGAAATGTATTGATTGTTTTACGCAATATGCAAATTTTTATGCTAAATGTATTGAAGAAAATTAGGGATGGGTGGTACCAGACTTTTTCAAATACAAAAGATATGATACCTATGTTTTTCCCGAAACTGATACCCTGCAATACAAAAAGTTGATACTTTTTTCAGCTTTTCATTGACCAAAAACACATAAAGGAAACGTGGTGCAGACCTTTTAGACTGGGGGTCATTCACTGAGGGTCCCATCAGGCCCCCACAGCTTCTGTGTCCCCAGAGTATTTTCAGGTTTGGAAAATATTAGGTTTAATATTGGTATAGTTGTAAGGTTATCTTTTGTTGTTCTGTCCCTTTAGGTGTTTGTAGAACACCCAAAACAACTACTATTGAGACATATAAATTTCCCTCCAGGTATGAGATGTCCTGCTGCAAAGATATATGCCACTAAAGGTTGCTGGTGTTTTCACTCACTGAACCCTTTTTAGTTGGGATGTCCCAATCCGATATTGATATCGGATATCGGTCAAAAAAAACAAATATCGGATTATATCGGCCTGCATCCTAAATCTCCGGTATCAGCTCTCCGATACAAGCAGTCCATTCTAATATATTTATTTTTTATTTTATTCAGTTGTAGAATATGCTTATGTTTAAGTTCAACACAGTGGTTATTTTGCAATTGGTGAAATATGTTTTGTTTGATTTATTGAGGTCACTTTTCAGGGTCTTCTAATATTTGTTATTCATGTTGTTTTAATTGTAGTATATTCTTATGTTTAAGGTTAAAATTTATTTAACCTATTGGTTAATAACCAATGGGTCAGTTTTTCTCATACCTACTATTGCTGACTACTGTTCTCTGTTTGAGTAATCTGACCTGATCAAGCCTTTTCTTACAGTCCATACTACAAAATAGGTAATAAAAGTCTGTGTGATTCCTGCTGATATCGTATCGGATTGATATCGGTATCGGCCAATACTCAAGGCTGCAATATCGGTATCGTATCGGAGGGGAAATAGTTGTATCGGGACACCCCTACTTTTTAGGGTGATTTTTTTGTCAAAAATTAAGTAAAAATTTGATCAGTTCTGTCTCCTGTCTCATTGACTGCATTGTCTTCTTTCCTTGATTTCTGCAAACTGCCTCTAATGAGATCATAACATGATATTCTCGATTTTACAGACATGCAAGACAAAGCAGAAGAAAGTGATAAGGAACTGTTATGGAAAAATACAAGTGATGTCTATACCTTATGAGAATTGTTACGATGCTAAGGTGGAATTGGTTTTCGATTGCCATCCCTAATTAGTACTGGAAATCAAAAAACAATTACAGTTGAGAAATATTAACAGCTCCATCAAATTATTGATATCATGAGTCTTTTTGCTAACCAATTCCCTTATCAATTCCTTCCACTGACAGGGCCTAGAAGCGTCAGAATTCTGACTTATTTGTTTTACAAAAGCCGCCTACTGCACAACCTTAAGTGAGTGGAAACACTAGTAATTTTGCAGAAGCAGTTATCTATGCTGTGACGTGTGTTTGACGTTCTAAAAATCTGCAGACCAACATTTGCCCACACAAAAATCTGCAGGAATCATTAAGGAATTGAATCAAATAGCAGGATTGTTAATAGCATTGGTATCAATAAAATGTTATTAATTCCCATCTCTATCCCTAATTATAACACACTAAGAGTTAGGGCTGATCGAGTTGAGAAAATAATCTAATTGCGATATTTTTCCCCAATATTGCAATTGCGATTTACTCTGCGATTGTTTTAATGTCCCTCATCTTATGTATTCTGAAACAAACATAAGCAGTAGATCATTTTATGTTATAACCAATATGACATTAAATCAATCTAAGGATAAAAGATTTGAGAAAAAGTGGAGAATTGAATTACAGAAGCAAAATAGGTATGAAACTGTAAAAACTGGGTAAAAAAAATGGTACGAAAGCGGAAAAAAAGTTAATAGGTGCAAAATAGGTATGAAATTGCAAAAAAAAAAAAAAAGGCAAAAAAATTCAAAAGTGACTAACAGAAATTGATTATAGCAGCAATATTGGGATTAAAAACCATGTAAAAATTCCAAACATGGTCTGACAGTGGCCAAAAAAAGGTGAATGGGAGCAAGATAGGCATAAAGTTGTAAAAACTGGGTTAAAAAGGGTTAAAATAGGCATGAAATTGCAAGAAACTACATCACAATGCCAAAATGTTCAACACATTTTGGGTTAAAAATATTGCACTGTCTGCGATTTGAAAATTGCAACAAGCCATATTGCGATTTAACCTAATTTGCAATTAATTGTTCAGCCCTACTAAGAGTTAAAAAAAACTCACAATATCATGATGGCGTGTTAGATTGTTAAAATAATTCACAAACATGGACTATTCTGCTTAAAACAATTGAAATTATATTTGTCTTGTTTCATACAGACGAAGATGATTTCTTTTCTAATGACTGCGTGTCTCAATTCACTTTTAAAGTCTTCTGACTTGTCCTGGAAACTTCATGTGTTGGTAGTTTATTCCAGCTGAAATTTGCTCTGTAGATGACAATCCTCTTTAAAGCATTGGATTATCAGAGTGCTTAGCAAATGATGATCAAAGATGATTACAGTGTTGATTATCACCGTTGACATGAGCAGATAAGATAAAACAATGGCACCCTTGTTGACCCCAAGGCCGTATATGTAAGACCAATAATCCTGATTTATTCTAGTCTAGATCTTACATTCACCCTAGATTAAGTTTAAGTACACACAAATATTGATATAATAATATATCAATATTCTGCAGCATGATACCGTGTTAATAGTCTATGGCAGGGGTCAGGAAATAGGGCCAAACCCACAAGTCATTATTTCTGGCCCTTTGCCAGATATAACATAAGTCATACATCTGTACCCTTTTGTATTATGATATTTGATTAACTTAGTTTATTAACACTACACTAACATCTTTAATGGGATTTATCAGCTGTAAATGACAGTTTTCAGGGCAAAGAAAGTAATTATATTTTTAGCCATTCTTTGGAATATTGAGAAATATTCATCCTGAGAGCAGCCTTAAACAGCTCTCCACAAAACCCCCCCGAAAATTTACAGCAAAAGTTCATACACACATGTTCATGAGCTTTTTGTAATTAACAGATCCCCAATGATCCACTGCTGTCCATCTCATCTGTACACAGTTATGCAACACTGTGTGTTTCTACAAGACTGTCCATGAGTGTATAGTCTGCTCCTGTCTCCTTCCAGATGAATAAAAAAATTACAGAACAGATGATAAGACAAAGTTTTTAATCTTTTTCCACCTGTTCCACATCCTGTGGCTCACATGTGTGATGGCTCTGTGCTGTTGTATCCCTCTTCTGCAGTAGCCTCTCTCTCATAAGCAGGAGTTGGCAGTAAAGAGCGGCTGACTGTAGTTCATGAGAAAATAAACATACCCATAATAACAAGAGCTTTGTCAAGTTGAGCTGATGAGCAAGAGTTTCTGTGCTATGGGCCTGGGAAGAGGGGGGATTTTTGACCGAAGCAGAACCAACACACCCAGGTGTTGAGAAGTTGCACAGAGTGACCCATCTTCTCATCCAGCCTGTTTGGTAGAAAGAGAGGAGGAAAACAAACATGCATGCACCTGTCAACTTATCCACGCCGGCAAACTTACTATGGATGTTTTTATTTATTGTGCAGTTAATTGATTTATTGACTATCGTGACAGACCTAGACATGAGTAAAATTACTTTGATTACAGTGTCTAAATGTAGATTTGGATTATTTTTGGATTATTTTCCCAGCCCTAATGGTGGGCCAGGTTTGGCCCAGGGGCTGCTATTTGTCAACACTGCAACAGAAAACAACAGCATCAAATCATTAAGCCATTTTAACAGTTGCTGTTAAAAAATCCTGTTGTGACATGTAATGTAACAGATTTTCTTTAATCTGTCCTTCCAGATACATTCCCTGTTTTGTGATGGACCCAGTTGTGAACCTCAACCACAGAGTGGAAGCTGTGACGTTGGACAGTACTCCTGCTCCTGACAACTCTGCTGGACAGAAGGAGACATCGTCTGCAGACATGCTGAGGTTCTCACTCCAAAACAGTTTCAACACCTCTTACATTTGTCAACAGCTCCTGGATGCTGGCTTATTAAGAGATGTCACGCTGGCACCAGTGTTAAAGACTGAATCGATCTATTATTGTCATGAATCAGTAAGAGCTCATGACTCCTGTCCTCAGAGCAGTTACCTGTTCCTTCATTCTGTTAATTTAATGTCTTTCAGAATAAAGCAGCAGATGTCAAATCAGTGTTTTGAGATGAAAGTACAGATCAATGCAGGTATGTAACTTTTTGAGCTCATTTCCACTTTAACGTGTTTTTTTTTTATTTAACAAGCAAGTCGTTCACATCATGTTTCTCATAAAAGGAAAAAGCAAAAGACCATGCAGCACGTCGGAGGCCGAGAGAGACTTGTGAGTTTTTATTAGAAGCAAACATTACATTTAAATACTGTGAAAAGTCTCACTGCTAACATTTTTACATTCATTTTTATAGGCCAGATTATGTCAGCGAGATGGAGCGCATCAAGACTAAACATTTTAACAGCACGCTGGCTCTGCACAGGTAACATACTGATGATGTTACTGATGAAAATACTAATATATTGAAATAAAGAACTTTGTTGGAATGTTAAATAAATCATCTTGTGTTTTGTAGAATGCAGATGTGGCACGTCATTGCAGAAAAACTACGACAGAATGATTCAGAGGCAGAGTAAGTTCATTCACATATTTAAACAGCTGGGGAACATTTAATTGATCTTTTTGTTTATTGCTCTTCTATTGTTCTTCAGTTCCCTACGGGCTGTGAGCGATCGCTGTTTGACTTTTTGTTCACGTGTTAAACAACTTCAGCAGGTAAGCAGACACATTGGTATTCACAGATTTGGTAATGGAGATCGCAACTGAAAACGTATTAAAACCATCAGGCAGAAACCTCATACCTCCATTTTTCATGATTTTTATTTTCTGATTTTGAAATAAATCAGTTTTCTCATCCTCTTAATGTTTTTTCTAAATATTACATCAGTGAAGAGTGGAGGTGCGTATAGGCATAAATCTGGCCATACAATGCTTACCATGCAGAGGTGACCACATAATGAAACACTTCATAACAATATATAGCATAGCAATATGTTACTTTTTTATCAATTTGGCTTCCTGAAAATTCTTCACAGTATTCAGAGCCCATAACATGATATGCATTAAGTACTGTTTCTTCTCAGTGTTGTTTATATAAAGCAGGGTCCCTGAAACGGATCAGCTTTATCATCTCAATCACAGAAATAATAATGACAAATATGACCAAGAGTCAAATGACTGAATGTCTGCTGTTGATGAGCAGTAGGAGGCAAACATCCTAAATTCAGTTTATCCATCCATTTTCTACTCTGATTTTCCCTTTTGGGGTTGTGGGGGGCAAGAGCCCATCTCAGCAGACATTGGCTGGAGGCCACATAGAGACAGACAACCATTCACACTCTCACTCATACCTAAAGATAAATTTAGTGCTTCCAGTAAACCTAACCAGCATGCTTTTGGTCTGTGAGAGGAAGGCAGAGCGCCCGAAGAGACCCCACAAATGAATGGGGTAGCATTTTTATTTATTCAGCCTTTATTTAACCATGTTTGTCCCATTGAGATCAGAAGATCTCTTTGTAAAGGGAGACCTGACCAAGACTGGCAGCAATGCACATCCAACAGTCTCACAGACTCAATACAGTACAAATGAATGAGGAAACAATTGTAAGTCATCAATTAAAAAGGTGACATTCAGAGAGTCTGTATTCCAGAGTTTTCACTTAAAACATTCAGAGACACCAAGTCTTGCAGCTTAAATTCAATCTACAGATTCTTCCATGCAAAAGGTGCAGAGAACCTAAAGGCCTCCTTCACCAATTCAATTCAGACTCTGAGAACAACACACTGCACAAAGCTCTATGATCTCAGGGTGTGTGATCCGCCCTTCAAGATTAATAAAGAGGAGAGATAGTCAGGAGTTTTGCCAAGAGCGGCTTTGTAAATGAACATGTACCAATGTCCAAGACGACGTGTACGTAAAGGCGTCCAACTGACTTTAGAGTATAAAGTACAATGATGAGTCAGAAATCCACAGTTTGTGACAAACCTCAGAGCTCCATGGTAAACATTGTCTAACATCTGCGGACTCTGAGCAGAGGCATTCATGTATAAAACATCACTGTAATCAAGAAGAGGTAAACAAAGTAGTCTCTCCCAGTCTGTTTTTGACATTAAAAGAGAAACAGGACTTGTTTCTTCAGTTAAAAAAACAGGTAAAACTTTCTCACAGCATGCTGAATATGCTGCTGGTGTTCATCCAATAGAAACCCTAAATACTTCAAAGAAGATACAAGCTCAATGTCTTGACTGTCAATATTAACAATTTTCTCAGACATCGTTCCTTTTGTTGCTCTTTTATATGAAAACACCGTAAGTTTAATTTTCTCTACATTTAGAAGAAGTTGTGGCTGCCTAAGCTGATCTTGGACTAGATCAAAACCATGCTGAAGATTTAAAAAAGGTAGTGTGGGTGTAGGTACACAGCAATAAATAATAGTATCATCAGTATAGAAATGAAAATTAGCATTTGGAACAGTCTGTCCCAGGCAGTTGATAGAAATAGTAAATAAGAGCGGTCCCAGAACTGAACCTTGAGGTACACCTTTGTGTATTTGTATTGCCTCAGATGTGACACCCTCTGACTGAACAGCCTGGGTTCTGCCAGTAAGGTAATTTGCAAACCATTTTACTGCAGAACCCAGAGGCTTGAAGGCGATCTAACTGTGATCCACAGTGTAAAAAGCCTCAGAAAAATCAATAAAAAGTTAAAGACAACACTGTTTGTTGTCTAAGACATCATTCTCTACCTCCATAGCAGCAGCAGCTGTGGTGTTTGCGAAAACCTAATTGGAACTACGACAGAATTGAATTAGAAGCCAGGAAGTTTTTCCCCTGGTCATTGACTTATGACTCGAGCACTTTAGACAATCCAGAGAGTTTTGATATTGGTCTGTAATTATTTAAAACTGCTGAGTCACCTGCTTTGAAAAGGGGCATTACAAAGGCTGTTTCCAAACATCAGGGGTTTTATTACCACTTAAAGTTAGATTAAATATGTGACCCAGTTGTTCAGCAATAAAATCTGAGGCAAGTTTTAAAAAGTAGAGCTCTAACTTGTCTGGACCAGCTGGTTTGTCAGGGTTCAGA
Source organism: Scarus forsteni (assembly GCA_036419115.1). Classification (NCBI taxonomy): domain Eukaryota; kingdom Metazoa; phylum Chordata; class Actinopteri; order Labriformes; family Labridae; genus Scarus; species Scarus forsteni. The sequence goes on along the minus strand of JAZDUH010000066.1, from coordinate 43,120,074 downwards.
TTTTTTAGATCTGCTAAAACCTCTGAAGTCTTAAAAAGAGCAAAGTTACTCCAAAAACTACAAAGATCATGTATGAAATTCTGTTCAACACAATTTTCCATATTACGTTTTCCAAGAAATTGAGGGATAATATCCAGTATCAACACCCATCACACAATGATCACTTGCATCATTGGAAAAGACACAGGAAGAACATATTTACATGACTTATTTGTTGAAACTAAATCAATTAGTGTAGATGTGCATTTAAGTTTTGCCTCATTGGAGACTGGATTAACTGTCAGTTTCAAAACATCTCTGGGCTTTTAAAACTTCAGGACCCTGTAAAAGCCAAGTCCAAACAAGGAGGCGCTAACCGACCTGGAGATTGAACCAGCAACCTTCTTACTGAACTAATAAAATATCAGTTCCACTACACAATATATACTTAAAGTATTCAATGCAAAATTTTGTGATAAATGATGTATCACCATTTACTGATTGTTTTTCTTTAATATAACAGTATTTATTAATTGTTTGATTTTGTTTGACTTGAAATGCTGCATTAGATGAAACAGTTTGTTTCTTGTTAAACTATTTTCTGTGTCAAATTAACCCCTGCTTGTCAAGCTTAGGCTTTAAAAACTGATTTAAATATGTAGCTTTGTATTTTGTCTCAAGTCGGCAGAAGCTGTTCAGCCATTGGACTTGTGTCTCTGTTACATGTGTTGTTTTCATTTCTCTCATTGAGATGGAAAAAATTTTATGTTGCAGCAACCATGATTTATATGAAAAAGACTGATTAGAAACTGTATTTTTGATATAATAATGTGCTAGGTTCTCAATATTATATTGTTTTTAAAGTGTAGACTACTAAAGAATTCATTGTATTTTGTCTGTTTAATATATTAAATATTTTGATGGATTGTACAGTTCCCTCTTTACTCTAAACTCTCACTTTTAAAGGTCATGTCACTGTTATCATGATGACCATGGAGTGTAAATAAAATTAGAGTGACAGCTCAGATTAAGGAAGGGTTCTGCCTCCTGACACAAACACACAGATGTGCAGTCATTTAAAATGTGTTGTTTCTGTTTTGCCAACAGGAGTCAAAAGCTCTTCAAAACGACATCACAGAAATACAGAAGAAGAGGCTTGGTATAATATAGTGTTACTTTTGGAGAATTTTGACCATTACATTGGATTAAGGTCTGCCCTTTTCTCTGACAAATGACATGACTTTGTGTGTAGAGCTGAAGCGTCTAACACGTGAAAAAATGAAAGAGATGGAGGAGTTGAAGTCCAAACCCAGAAAGCACCCAGACAGCGAGAAGTACAACGCTGCACTGGAGAAGGGCCAGGAGAACCTGGAGAAATATAAGAAGATGACAGTCATGATACAGAATGTTCTCAGGGTAAATCATTAGAATTAAAACAAATGTATTAAATATAATTTTAAGACATTATACTGATGTAACCGTCTCTTCTCAGGGCCTCCTCATGGCCAGTAAAATCAACTGGCTGGATGATCCCAAACTTCGAGACATCGCCATGACGCTGGAGGACCATCCCATTTCTGACTGAGAGAGGAATCCATTTATATTGTCCTTTTGTTTTTGTTATGTTAAATAAATAATCAAAACTGGGAACATAAGCCTCATTTATTCATCAACGCAATACCACCTCTGTCCACTGGAGGGCGACTCGTAAAAGAAGGAACACATTTTGACTTTACTGTACATCCTGCCAGCAAAGAAGAGACGTCCACACGTGTGTGCAGCTCCGACGTCTAAAACTGTCCTTTATTGATATTTTTATACTTTTGATGAGAGTGTAACCGAGAAAAAATGCCGAAGATAAAGTCAGAGAAGAAAAGCAGGCAGCACCAGGAGGTGAAAAACCAAGGTATGCTTCTGAATGGGAGGGGTTAGCTTTAGCATGTTAGCAAACATTAGTGATAGTCTGAGTTCTTTGAGCATTAAATAACCCACTAAAACCACCTGACTGACAGTACATGATGATTTTAATGGCACTGCTTGTTTAAACAGCATTTATTTACGGCCTCCAGAGGACTGACATTACAGTTATTTTCTGTCCACATCACAGACTATAGAGGTGATAAGTGTTTACTAGTTTACTTATCCCCAAAGGTTATGGAAACAAGAAATTAACCAAAGTGTTCATGTATATCTTCTGTATTTATAAGTGATATCTCATAAATGAAGTTTCAAATTAAGATGTTATGTTTTATTTGTTATTTAGACATACCAGCAGTATGGAGCTTAACCCCACTGCACCAGCATAAGAGGCTAAAAACAAAAAACTACAAGTGCTCTGAAAGCTGAAACCTCTGTCAAGGCATTGTCAAAATATTAGAAACCGCCCCATCACTGTTAGCAAAGCCTTTAAAAAGTTCCTGTATTATATGTGTGATATAAAATTGGTCTACCAGGGGTATAGAAGGTTGGTATATATAGAAAGTTCTATTAAATGTCTAAATGTAGACTACACGTATGTTTGACCTCTAAACAACGAATACATATAGATATCTTAGACGTTTAAATCACGTGCAACAGACGTCTAAGTTTAGACTTCTACATTTTAGATGTTCATCTGACATTCATGCTTACACCAAATATAAACCCAGGTATACTTAAACGTCTATTAGAAGTCTAGTCAAGATTTAGATGTCTAAATCTCGGCTATATTACTATCCTGTATATCGCTCAACGGCTATTTTAGTCTTTGGAGATCAGTTATGCACCTTACAGTTGTTTTTTAATAGTTATCGAATAATGGATTAAAGTGCAACTTCTTAATTCCGTCTAATAATAGATGGAACCTAGTTCCTGCTCAGTGGGACTCAGATCTATGGATTTATTTATTTATTTATTTTTGATATGCTGACATTCTAAAATCTATCGCCAATACTGATTAGGGGTGTACAATATTATTGTTTTAATAACAGGATCAACTGATTCTGATATCAGCCTAGAAAGTGAAGTATTGGTATTGGCCAATATTGAAATTTTTGAAGATATTAACAGCTGATATCAGGGGCGTAGAATTGAGTAGGGACGCTGGGGACACGTCCCTATCAATATAATGCCACTACCTCATAGTCCCTAACATAAACGCAAGCATAGTGTATAATGTTATAACTAAAAAATGCTTATATTTAATGCCAAAGAGATACTTAAAGAGTTTTTTTGTTTATTATCCATGTATTATTTTTGTAGTTAAAGGCAGCAACCGTTTAAGACCAACAATAAAAGTTTGTGGGAAAAAACACAATAAAACCTCGAATTAATAACATGACTTTATACATTCATATTGTTGGGAATACACTTATCAGTACTTTTTGGTTCTGGTTCTATATTTTTCAGACTATAACCATACCATCAAAATTTCTGATGATCCCAAACGTCCCACATTTCATGTGTCATGCATCAATATATTTCTGTTTAGGAACAGACAGCAGAGATTTAGAGTATTTTTTTCTGAATATGATAGTTTGCTTGTTTGTTTGATTAGCTCTACATGACATTAAAAAAACAGTCATAAATGCAAAACACATCAACTTTCAGGAGTGCCATCTTGGTGTGCTTTTACGTCCCTACCAATGTCAAAATCAAACCTACGCCCTTGGCTGATATATTGGCCACACATATCGGCCTTATATTTCGGCTCGAATATCGGCAAATAATAGAAATATTCAAAATTGATGCACCTTCTCAGCCTTGCATGGGTACACTAAAGTATCGAGGGTTTTATTTTTCCAAGAGTTAAAAGCTGTTTTTCTTGTTTTACATCTGTTCATGAAAAGAGATGCTTTAACACAGGTAACTAGTCCATTTTTACTAAGCACAGAGCTTGTGCTATTGCTACAAAAGAATGTATATGGGACGTGCCTGGTTGCTAACCACTCTGCTAAACCAGCATCCCTGAAATTGGAATTTTGATCTGAAAACGATAAATCTTTTCAGCCACACTGGATGGTCTCTGAGACAAACGGAAAGACATGAAGTGTTCTTACAGTGCGTTAAAGTCAACTTTGGAGTAAATTGTTGAAACTGGTGCTTGCTAAATATGCCAAGGAAGAGCCAGGAAACAAAACTGAAGCAGATATCAATCAGACACATTTTAAGTGCCAGAGATAGAAGAAAGACCACTGCTGGTCTTCAGGAAGAGATGAATGCTTGTATATCAGAGTCTGAGAAAGTCTCCAGAGTGATCATAAGCAATGGGATGGAGGAGCAAAGCTTAAAGCGCAGACCCACTACCAAGAAGCTAGAATTGAGGCCCTTAAAAATCCAGAAACGTCTCAGCTCTGCCAGGGAGCACAAAACCTGGACTGTTAATGCTCTGGACTGACAAAATGACCTCATATCTTTAGGCCTGTCATGATAACAAAATGTTTTGGCTGATAATTGTTCTGCAGATTATTGTTGATAAACCATATTATTGTCCATTATTGACCATTTTTAACAACATATTAAATCAAATGAAGTTTACAGTTCAGGAATTGCTGTTTGTGACATACGTTTTCTCAGGCAATTTGTATTATCTGTCAAACTTTTGTAACAATGCCCAAAATGCTGGCTTTTCAACCATATTGAAGGGTTGCATTTCTTTTACAATGTAGCAAACACTGTCTGTGAGCCTGCACCATTTTGAGCAGTTTTTTTATTTATATTCACTTTGCCGACAAAATGCCTCAGTAAGCATCGACTGTCAGAACAACGTGCAATTGTTAGTCATATACCCCTTTTCGTCGCCACTGCTTTTGAACAAATGCAACATATCAGCTCATCAGTGTTCATGGGCTCACACCTTGTTCATTCTGTTTAAAACCAAAATATTTACACACTGGGGCTTTTGCGCCTTTATTCATTGCATTTTGCTTCCTTGTTACTTCTCATGACGCTCACTTGCAGCACTCAAGGATTGACTGACTGACAGGAGGGTTCACTCTGTTCATTCTGCTATTAAACCAACACGTCCAAGTGTTGAGACAGATGCACAGAGTGAACCCTCTTGTCATCCAGCCTGTTTGGTAGAGAGAGGGGAGGAAAACAAACATGCACGCGCAACAGTATGTCGAGGCCAGCAAAACTATTGAGTTCACTTTTATTTATTATTTAATTAATTGATTTATTGATTACTGTGACAGGCCTATTTATCTTTGAACTGTATGTAAGGAGATGTGATGTTAAGCTCAGTCACTGTACAGCACCCATAGGTCATGAGTTATTTGAAATCAGTAGCCCACTGTCTCTGTTTGGTCTCCTGCAGGAATCATGTTCAACACCGGCATTGGTCAGCACATCTTGAAGAATCCGTTAATTGTGAATGGGATCATTGAGAAGGTATGCTCTATGTGTGCGCTCTACAAAAAAGAAGTGTTGCGTCATGTTTAAGACAAATGCCTTTTACATACAGACTACATGAACAACCACAGAGCACTGGTCCTAATTTACGTTTGTGTTTTTCAGGCTGCTTTGAGGCCAACAGATGTGGTTTTGGAGGTCGGACCTGGAACTGGTAACATGACAGTGAAATTGCTGGAAAAAGCCAAAAAGGTGATTGAAGTACAAAACTATTAGTGTTATCAGAGGCCTCAGTGTGATTGTTGGTGTTATTTTGTTGTTTGATTAATTTCACACAAAGAGATTTTAATACAAGATACAGAAAGAGTACACACGCACATTTTTCACATCAGCAGAGGATTATTGGACGTCGCTAAAGTCATTTTGGACATGAATTTTTTCAAACTTATGAATGAGCAGCAAGATCAAATTAAGTTTTTTTTAACAAAACAAGGACTCGGAAGCTGCCGGAAAGTTGGAATATTAATCACAATTCAAAATTTCAACTCTTGACAGCTCGACTGTAAAGTTAATTTATATCCGAGAGTCGGGGCAGGAAGTCTATAACGATTATTTCAAACATTATCTGACCCTTTAGATTTTTTTTCCCTCAAATTTTCCCACAACATAAGAGTAATAAGCTTTTCTTTTGTCAGAACTTCACTTTAAAACAACACCTCATGGAATATTTCAGACCCCACTGATGTATTTGCTTCACTACGTCCCTTCCACTAAAACAAAACCCACAAAAAGTTAAGCATCTCTTTCAGCAGTGTTCATATGTCTACTTTTCTTTTAGGTTATAGCTCCTGAATCAAATGACAAAACGCAGAAACATGAACGAAAACTGCTTTTGTTGTTACAGGTGGTGGCCTGCGAGCTGGACTGCAGATTAGTGGCTGAGCTTCAGAAGAGAGTGCAGTGCACGTGAGTGAGGATGGCAGCGCTCTGCTCACAGATAGAAGTGCCCAGCATCTGTCAGCTCTGTAAATGTAATCCAGTGTGTTTTCCTCACAGACCCCTGCAGACCAAGCTTCAGATATTAGTTGGAGATGTTCTCAAAACAGATCTGCCTTTCTTTGACGTCTGTGTGGCTAACTTACCATATCAGGTACAGACATGGCTCATCTGCTCTGTGTGAAGTGAGTTTTATTCATGTCAGTTCGCTCATTGCTTTTTATTCTGGCACAGATTTCTTCACCGTTTGTCTTCAAGCTTCTACTCCACCGGCCTTTCTTTAGGTAAACCAGAGGGCCTGCTCTGAGAACTTCACTGTTTTTTCTTCTTTTCTGTTGAGACATTTCATTCAGTTTCTCGTTCATGTTGTACCTGTGCTCAGGTGTGCCGTGCTGATGTTCCAGAGAGAGTTTGCCATGCGTCTGGTTGCTAAACCTGGAGACAAGCTGTACTGTCGACTGTCCATCAACACACAGCTGCTGGCTCGTGTGGACCACCTCATGAAGGTCTGTGTTTGCCCTCTGATGCTCATATTAAACCACTTCTTCTAGTTTGGTTCCCAAAGACTGTTACAATTTTTTTTTTGGTTCCAAGTGACATTAAAGGGATAGTTAGGGTTTTTGGAAGTGGCGTTGTGTAAGATACGTGGCATGAGCCTGAATGAGTGCCACAGAGTCACTAACCTGACACGTCAGATGGATAGTTCCATATTGGAAATATTTCACTAATCTATCTGGGAAAGAGCCGTTCAAAAATGTTTTTCAGGGGCAGAACCTTCAAAAACAACACCAGCATGTGATTGGAAGATCAATCCGCTCATCACACTCATCACAGACCAATCCATATCAAGTAATGCTGCTACGTATGACGTAGTGGCTAACGGCTATCGATGACAAACAACAGTTAATGGTTGTTAACTGTTATTTGCCCTTGTTAGCCATTAGCTTAAACTACCTTAAGACTATCGTTTCACATTAAATTAAACCACACAGATGTATCATTTAACACTTGTACATGAAATGAACCTCGTCAGAGACAACCCCTCCTCAAAGTTAACTACTAAGGAGAGCATATTTCGCCAAATACCGCTGAGTAACCATGATGACCACAGGCTAATTGGCATTAGCTGCCATTATTTTCAAACATGCAGCCTCCTCTTGTCGGCTAGGCTCGCGTTGTAGCTCCTGCAGCTCCCGCCTCTCTTCCTCGATTAGGCCGTTAAGCATTTAGCCGAGTGAAGTCGTTGGACAATGGAGGCTGCCAAGACGGATATGCATGATTTCAGAATCAGGCAGGCCGTCTGCTCTGCAAGGCTACAGAGTTACAGCTCAGATCTCTCTCCGTTCAGAAAAACTCAAAACAGATTTCAGAAACCCTCTAACAGCGCTATTTTGAAATCAAAACATGAATTGACTAGTTTACGATCTCTGAGATGTTTTTTTTTCCTTTACAGTTTGATATTTACAAGTATGATAAGATAAAACTCCAATACTGTGCCAGTCTAGATCTTGTATTTTCTTTCTCAAATCAGGTTGGTAAAAATAATTTCCGTCCTCCACCAAAAGTTGAGTCCAGTGTCGTCAGAATAGAGCCCAAAAATCCTCCTCCGCCAGTCAACTTCCAGGTGAGACCTCACACCATGAAGTGTTTAACATGAGGTGAACCCTGCACGTCTGATGACTCATTTTTCTTTTTTCTAAAGGAGTGGGACGGCCTGGTCAGAATAGCTTTTGTAAGGAAAAATAAAACCCTCAGCGCAGCCTTTAAGTGAGTATCTTCATGCCGCAGTTGCTTCAACCCTGATTCAAATCTGCTAATAAAAGAACCTGTTCCGAATAAAGATGATAACGTCTGGTCAAACCTTCCAGGTCCACTGCAGTAGAACAGCTGCTGGAGAAGAACTACAGGATTCACTGCTCTGTTCACAATGTGGTAAGCCATGCTTTTTGTTAATTGTTTTGTTCCTGTTTGAATTCGTTTTTCAGCTCTTCGATTTTCCTTCTTAGTGGTTAGAAGGGCTTGACTTTTATGAGGTTACTATTGTCGCTGCTATTGCCAACATCCCCTCATTGTAACTGTTGTCATTTGTAATTTTCTCCCATCGGTATTCACTAAAATTTTAACTTTTTAACTCCATGCACTACAAGACAAGCCCATTTTCTGAGAGTGTAAAATCCTGTTTTATAGAGTTTTTTTTTTTTTTCTCTGGGAATATTTTAACAATGTTCCCATCTTAAGGTGCCCACAAGAGGTTCTTATTCATTATTTCATGTTTGTTTTATGACTGTTAACTTAAAAAAAATGCAGTTTGAAGAGTCGGCATTTGGGTGGTTTGGGTTAAAGATAAAGCAGCATAGCAACGCGTGTTGGCTCCTGCGAAAGACGGCTCACAAAATGCCCTCTGGAAGTAGGTCTCTGCTTCCTCAGTGTAGCCAAACATCATTGTGTGGAGCTAAATTCATATTTAAAACACAATGATATTAATAAAACAAAACGTTTTTATCAGATCAGTGTCCTCTTGTCTAGCTGAGAGCTGTTACAAAAATGTGTTGAAACCTTTTTTAAATGAGTTTTTACACTAACCTCAAAAACAATGAGAAACACAAAATACCAAACATGGCCTCTCTGTGGCAGCATAGAAAAAGAAATACACATGCTGAAACACAGAGCAAAAACAGAGGACATTAGAGACTCTAAAACTGACTTCTGGTTTCTGCACCTCTCATCCCAAGCATGCAAGACAACAGAAGTGAACTCTGGAAATAAATAGCATGGAAAGATTTGCTTTGCGAGTGATTGTGCCAAAAAGTGCTTCTGAAGTTACATTAACCTGTCAAAAATAAAACCAGAATTTACTGCTCATGATTTCACCAGCAGATGTCACTGTTGTTTCTTGCACTGGCTGTAGAATAAGGTTTAATGCTGCATTCACACCGCAAGCGACCCAGCTACCAAAATTGCGTCACCCACTGAAGTATTGTTGCACGTCCATAAATACCTTATTTTGGTCACCGTTGCCGTCGGCCGTCGCTCGGTGACGTCACGTCCGCGCAAGTTTCACCGCGATCATATCATATATCATATAATAGGATGTATAAGCGGACGTTATTCCAACTGTATCCTTTTCATTCACTTATCAACCACAAAACACTGCAGCTGATGCCCTGCAGCAGCATTATCTGTGAGTTTACCACTGTCCGTCTAGGCGGAACTAATGTCCTCACAGACTAATGTTTCCCACACGGACATGGATTGTTACTCTGTAGTCCGGATGAATAACTGTCTGTCCAGGGTACCGTCACATGTGCACACACCGCTGATTGATCAACTTTTTTTACTTTGGCATTGCGCGACTAGCTATGTGGTAGTGTGAAAAGCGGCTGTCGCATCGCAGGAGAGTTAGGCAGCAGCATTAGCCTTTAAGGTGCGAACACACCGGACGCTACTTGTACTACCTCGGCAATCACTCTCCATGCAAAGTCAATGTACAGCCGCGATGGGGCGGGGCTAACCCTCCCGCGGTGTGACAGCTGCTTTTCACACTACCACATAGCTTGGTGCGCGATGTAAAAGTAAAAAAAAGTTGATCAATCAACAAGTGTGTGCACGTGTGACGGTACCCTAGACAGACAGTTATTCATTCGGACTACAGAGTAACAATCCATGTCCGTGTGGGAAACAGTCGGTGAGGACATTAGTTCTGCCTAGAAGGACCGCAAAGAACTCACAGATAATGCTGCTGCAGGGCTTCAGCTGCAGTGTTTTGTGGTTGATAAGTGAATGGAAAGGATACAGCTGGAATAATGTCCTATGATATGATATGATTGCGGTGAAACTTGAGCGGACGTGACGTCACTGAGCGACGGCCGACGGCAACGGTGACCAAAATGAGGTATTTATGGACGCGCGACGCTACGTCAGTGGGTGACGTGATTTTGGTAGCTGGGTCGCTTGCGGTGTGAACGCAGCTTTAGTTAAGAACTAATCATAATTACTTGCCATATTTTGCACACAGTATGAGCAGTATGACGGTAGAAACAGTTACTGCCAGTCATTAGCCTCTTTAGAGACAATAAAGACACCACACTGAAATAAAATAAAGGAGAATAAAAATAAACTATTTGCTTGTCATAAATGTGTTAAGTGTTAAATACGAACATTTACCCACCCTGTGGTGCACAGCCCTCTGATATTTACCTGTCAAACTGAACATTTGGCTCATGGCAGAGTCGACTTCAGGCTCCAGTCTAAACCTAGCTGGTTTGAACACTGTTTATTTTGGATTACCACACTAACTACAGATTGAAATCACACATACTTGGTTCCTCAGGCCTGCTGACATTTTTTGCTTCATCTCATTAGGATGTACCTGCAGACTTTAACATCAGCAAGAAGATAGAAAGTGTTTTACAAGAGGCTGAATTCAGTGAGAAGAGAGCCAGATCCATGGACATCGATGACTTCATGGTGTAAGAGAAACGTCTTTGTCTGTCTTTGGTTCTTTTTTTTTGCTTTCAAAATACATTGTTTGGTATTTTAACTAATGAGTGTTTTATTTCTCTACAGGTTGCTTCATGCGTTTAACTCTGCAGGGATCCACTTTTCCTAAAGAGGAATCTCAGGACCTGACCCTGATGGCAGATGAGGATTAATGTCGTGGGGAAAATAATCAGACTTCTGTAGACCACCTCTTCTCCTGGTTTAAGACTTTAAGGTGTTGAAATAGCTGCCCGACATATACAGAGACTTTGAGGATTCATTTTTGCTCATATTGAGCTTCTCTCCACAGGAGTGCCTGTGAAGTGTCCTTCAGCATGAAAACAAGCAACAGACATGAAAAGAGACCGTTGTTTTTCAGTATCGGAAATGATTCATGGTAGGATTGCTCTAATTCAACTGGATTTAAATGTTGGCTGTTAAAAAGACAAATATTGTAAGACGCTTGACAAAAGTGTATTTTGATCAGCCTTTGTTCAGTATCTATATTAAATCGCATTATCCCAACTTTTATTTTGAATATTTTTGTGATCATTATCAGTCTGGTACCATTGATGCCAGTCTGTGTGTGTTTCTGTTTTTTCGACCTGTACTAAACCTGGAAAGCCCACGGAGAACTTAATTTCAAATTTACAAGAAGTTAATATTTGATGAGATAATGTAGTAAATCTGTGATTTTGGCCATAATGTGGGAATCTACACCCTCATATGGATAAATGTTTAAAGAAGAGAATAACACTTCACAGTGGAATCACCCTTTATTTAAAAGGCATCAAGTGAACTTTGTCACATTGTTATGTCCTCCAAATTCATTTTTGAGAGTGACTATAGGCAATGAACAAAAATGTAAACATTATCCTGATGTTTCCCGTTCTTCTGGAGTCATGTTCCATCATCTGGCTACAGTGGAAAGATTTGTACCTTATTAAAAGTTTAGTTACTTTGATAAAGTTGTACTGAAGTACGGGGAAAAGAGGCACCAGAGTTGGCTCAGCTAAAAGTAAGTAACTTATTTTATATGCACAAAACACAGAGTATCTTAAGAGCACATTGCAATATTATAGTAAAGAACAATAGCCTGTGTGTGATAATTGACATTTTTGTCAAACAGTGCTGAATGTTAACATTTAACCCAAATAATAATATAGAAACACTGAGTAGAACATTCTTTAATTATGCGTGTAAAACAATGATCACCAGCAGGCCTGGTATTTTGTTTCCATAACACCTCTATCACTCAAAACATCCTTATTATCAACTGTATAACTATGAACACAGCTCTCAAAACAATTGAAATTATACCATTTTTTTTCAAGAATGACTTCATGTTTGATCTGACAACTGAACGCAACTGCTAGCTAGTATTTTACCAGGGGAACAGGCTAATTGAGTCAAAATGTAACAAAAATATGGCCGCCCCAGAAAGCGGAAGGGTTTATCTCTACTGCCCTGTGGCTGACAGCAGTATGTGTGATAAGGGCTGGTATGTTATCGGTGGGGAGATTCTCAGTGGCTGGAAGTTGGTTGGTAATTGACTGGAAACTGGCAGTCACTTGGCTGGAAGGGGAAAATTGAAAAGGCTGCATCTGTGTATTATTTAGCTATATTTTTTGATTATTACATTTTTTTAAATCTAGTCCTTTCTTAAAAGGAGACATATCATGCTTGTTTCTCCTTTTCACTATGCCAGACTAGGATGCCTGTAAAGCATTTCTGCCCTCAGTACAAGTCATTTAGTTCCTTCATTGCCCCACAATCGCGTTCTCAAAATCCTCATTTTAGGCCATTATCAAGCTTTCGTTGAAACTCTTGGTTTCCAGGCTGACCTACAGTAACCTCGCAATGTCACAGCCCTTTGTGCTTTGATTGGTCAGTTCTGTCAGAGCTGCCGAGAGGGCTGAGCCAGCCTGTCCTTCTTCTTCTACTGCAGGCTCAAAGCAGCGACCGCGTATTGAGTCCCCCTACAGGCCAGAGCTGGTAATGAGTGAGTGTGAGCTAGGGAGCTATATACTGCTGCTGGGTGGATGTGTTCCTCGGTGACGGTTTTGTGGCTAACGGACATCACAGAGGAGGAAGTGTTTTATCAGATTACTCCAATAAAAAGAAATGTACCTCGTGTCGTCACGACGATTTAAATCTCGCGGTCATCTCGCAATGACCTATTTTCAAAGGCATCAAATCTCGTTCTAGGATATCAGAAAAAATACAATATCTAATTTTTTGAAAATTAAGGGGATGTAAGGTCTTGTTTTCAAATTTATTATATGTAAGTATTAAATCATGCATCAGCATGATATGTCTCCTTTAACGTCTGTCAAGGACAAAAATAATGGTTGCGCATATCCCTCCTTGCACCTAATGTAAGCTGGGATAGGTTCCAGTCCCTGAGACCCTTGAAGGATAGGTGGTATAGATAATTAATCAACAGATGTTTCTGATAAAATTCCAAAAGTGGCCAACTCTTAGGGGCAACCTGCCCTTTTAATTAAGTAGTGAGTAAACAAGCTTTTCTTTGTTAAAAATAAATAAGTCGTAAAAATGTTGGTGTCATGGCAGCTTTGATCATTCCAGTAGCTTTAATTTTATTCTATTGTTTGTGGTCCATATTCAGATGTTCACACTCCAGTGCAGAAGTTATCAGGTTAGAGCAAACTAGAACAAATAATAAAAATAACAAAAAAAGTGTAAAGTTCTCAAATCTGCCCAAACCAACCATGCTAGTTACTCTTTATGAAAGTGTAACCTCTCATAAACCAGATGGTCTTCAGTTTTACTCCCAAACATTTATTTCTCTGGTAATCGTCATGATCACATTTTGATGATTTCACTTCAGTCTACGCTAAGGGTTGGTCGCTAGAGGGCAGTGAGCATGCGCAGTGTGGCGAATGTTGACTTTTGCGCCGTTAGCTGCTTCCGTTGACGTATTTTCAGAATAAAAGGACTTTCGAAATTAAACGTTAATCTGAAGAAAGGGTGCTTTCGCTGGCCCAATAAATACAAGGCAAACTTTGAGAAGCCATGTTTTCTTAAATGTATAAAGTGATTTGCCATTTATCACAGGCCTAATTTGACCCTTTCAACCCTCTTAAGTGGTCAGGATATAGGCTTTTACGTCAGTTTATTTTTTTTTTACCTACATTTATGTTGCATGTTAATGTGGCTGTGTGTAAGTTCCACATATGCAGATATATTTGTACAAACTTTAGTATTTACCGTCAGAAATGTGTTCACAAAGTAATAAAGAGTCAGACTCAGTCGAGGAACAAACTAGCCAGTCATCACTGAGACCATCGTGTGTTTGCTGAAGTCAGAGCTCATCTACGCTGCTGACTCACACGTCACTAATGTAGCTTTTGTGGCTGATAAACTTAGTTGCAGAGACACCATCTGATCACCAGGGTTGGTTCATAAAGTCATTCAGCCCCTGTGGAAAGTAAACCTGTTAACAGGGACTTAAGTGTCCCAGTACATCCATGAAGACCAGTGTGTACATTAGGTATCTCCTACAGACTATATTGCAGCATTCATTCATACATTTTCTATACCCCTTAAGTACGTTGTAATTATTTTACATGTTTGAATAGATACTTTCTATGTACTATTGAAGTGTATTTTAATGAAGTACATCTGATATATCCCCTCAGCGATAGAACCTTGAACAAACAGAAATAGGCACATGTTGCTGTAACAACCCCCTCTGTTGGGATACTGTCGATTGATTGATTGGTACTTTTTTATGTGGTATTTACTTTTCTTCTCATTTGTTTTGTAATGTCCCTTTTAAATGTGTGAAGGAGCCTGTCAAAGATGAATTTCTGTCACTTGTGACAGACAAAGTTTCTATCTATCTACTTAATGTGCACATAATTAGTGTACTCACAGTGTGATATTTTTGATGTATTAACAATGTACTTCATATGCTTTTCTTTGTATTCGAAATGTATTAACAGTAATCTGAAAATTAGAGTGAACTATTATTTAAGATGAATTTTAAATTTGCATATCAGTATTTAAGTCGGACATAAAGATGTCTCAAAATGGTATACTTAAGTAAACCAAGTTGTATTTTAGTATTTTTTGAGTAGCACTAATGATATATCTTTAGTATACTAAGTATATTTTTTAGTACTTGAGAATAACACACTTTAGTACACAAAGTATGTGCTTGTGAAATATACTAAATGTACTTAAATTTAATATTTTAAAGTGTACTTTTTAAACCTTCGAAAGTTGTACCCAAGTGTTTAAATTTAACTTAATGGTGTCTCAACGT
The DNA here is from genome assembly GCA_036419115.1 of Scarus forsteni. Lineage (NCBI taxonomy): Eukaryota > Metazoa > Chordata > Actinopteri > Labriformes > Labridae > Scarus > Scarus forsteni. The sequence continues at coordinate 43,104,998 of JAZDUH010000066.1, read as the reverse complement.
AGTATACTTAAGTACACTAAGTTGTATTTTAGTATATTTCAAGTTGCACTAATGACATAATAGTATACTACATATATTTAGTACATGAGAAAAACACACTTTGAGTACACTAAGTATGTGTATGTGCAATATACTAAATATTCTTACATTTAGTATCAAAAAGTTGTACTTGAGTACATTTAAGTTGAATTTAATGGTGTCTAAAAATAGTACACTAAAGTACACTAAGTTGTATTTTAGTATATTTCAAGTCCCACTAGTGATATATCATTAGTATACTAAGTATACTTTTTAGTTCTCCAAAATAACACACTTTGAGTACACTAAGTATGTGCATGTGAAATATACTAGTATACTTAAATTTAGTGTGCTGAAGTATACTTTTTTTTCACCTGGGATTCCTCCACATCCCACAGGTGCTCAATTGGATTGAGATCTGGTGACTGAAGAGGCCAGTGAACTCATCTTCATGTTCAGGTAACCAGTTTGAGACGGTCTGAGCTGTGTGACCTGGCTCATTACGTTACTGAAGTAGCCATCAGAAGATTGATACACTCCACAAACCCTGGAGATGTTAATGAAGACTCCAATAGACCAGCAGCTTCAGAAATACTCAACAGCCCGTCTGGCACGGGCAATCATGCCATGCTCAAAGTCCCCTCAATCAACTTTCCTCTGTATTTTGCTGCTCAGTTTGAACTCTAGCAAGTCCTTTTCAACGTATCCATCTTTTCTTTTTCACCTCATCATAAATACTGATCATGGCACTCTGAGGATTATGTCCAAAACATGTGAGCACATAGCAAGACCTTATGTTCATTTGTATCTAGAGTAGTGATGATAAACTCACCTTCTACAAGAGGGAATTGATGGACTGTACTTAAGGATCAGCCTATTAATCTGGATAACTCATCTTCACAAAAGGTGTTTAAATGAAACACATGAATCTTTATTACTTCATCCAGCATTACATCTGGTGCAAACACTGAACAATGTAATCAACTGTAGGTCAGTGGTCTTCACTATACATTTATTAATAGCAGATTTTCTAGTTTTATTTTATAACAAAGTGTTAAACAGGGGTGAAAAACATGTTTTACTTTAATTAAGGGTTTCTCTTTAAGTCAGTTGCCATACTGAGGAACATGGCACAAACTGAAACCTCTCGGGGGGCACAAGAAAAGAAACATGATGAGGTTAGCTGCTTCCTTCGGACTGGAAAACGCTCTGAGAAAGGAAGGGAAATGAGAAGAGACGGTCTGTAATGAGTTCTAACTTCACAATGAAAACTGAGGACCCAAAAGCAGAAGAAAAACTGAGGACAGAAGTGTAAACAGGCTATTTCTTAATGCACATGCAGACATGTAAGCCAGAGCAACCAGAAAACAAACACCTGTTTTGTACAGTCAACGTTAAAATGAGTTCAGTGAAGCTCTTTTTTTGAAACCAGGTCAAAAACATCTGTTCAAAGGAAGTACAAACAAGTATAAAAGAAAATAATTTAAGAAGAAAAGAGGAGGGAGACTAACACTCTCCATAAAAATAATCTAAGAAGAAAGGAAATCCAACTATTTTCCTTCCTACATTTTCTACAGAGACCATAGTGAGTGAACAGCCGGTTTTATTAGGAGAGGGATCATGACAGATGTAGTTCCTTGAGCCTGTTGGTGCAACAGTCCTCTTATTGGTGTTTTTTTTAGAGCTGCGTGTGACAGCCTGAGTTGTGCCAAACATCTAGTGGTTATGTTGTCATGTATGTGCCACTTCTACGTCTTCAGCCTCTTGTCTCTACAGAGCACGAGGCCTCTTGGGATTGATCTGCTTACTGGCCTGCTCCTCCTCCTGGAGCGCAGAGCGGAAAGACTTCACTTTATCTGTTGAAGAAGAGAAGAGGTGTCATCATAAAAGATGTCTGAAGAGTTTGTTACATTGAGATGGACTGTCATCTCTGGGCCTCTTTCATACCTCGAAGCTCAGTGAGGATTTCTATCTTCTGGTCTAAGATCTGCTCCAGCTGAGTGGCGTACGACTCCACATCATAGTCCACCTCCTCGGTCATCTCCAGCAGCACCTTCTCGTCCTCTAGCCACCTGATGGACTCCTGCTCAGAAGACACACCGATCAACATGCTTACTCATCACACAACAACAAAAAGATGATTTTAAACATGACAGACCCCGACTGAACAGAAAGCTGGGCGGTAAATTAAGAGAAGAAGAAAAAACAAATTTATAAATAAGTTTGAGAATTTTTTTGTTTTGTTTTGTTTTTTTCATCATCACCTTCATTTCAGTTTGGTAAATATTGGTTCAAATTTAGTGGAGAATAAGATCATCCAGTTTAGGTAAATGTTATGTTGTTGGTTGTTAAAATCTGGATATAAATGGATATTAATTTCATTTTTCAGTTCAGTATAGCACCTTAAAGTGATATTCCGGGATTGAACAAGTTGGGTCCTATCACAAGGGTTAGGGCAGAAATTACCTCTACAGCAGTGTTTCTGTGTCACAGAAGCCCATGTTGCTGCGTGCACACACCCCCTTCATCCTCCCATTCTGCTCCTCTGCTCAAAAACATTTGGCTGGACTCACAAGGGCCATAGCAAATATGATCTAATTCAGAAAACACAAATAAAAGCGGACTCACGCTGAAGAGATTCAGGGTGGCTGCAGAGCCAGAGCTAGCCTGAGGTCTGGGTAGCATCTGAGCTGCAGTCTCTGGTTTTTCCGATTTAGAGGCCGCTTTTCACGGATTACTTTCACGAGAACTAGACGCCTTACCTTCATGGGGTCTAGTTCTCGTAGTGCATTAAGTAAGCGACTAGCAGCGGAAGAGACTCAGCTGTGGCTGCAGAGCCAGAGCGTGTGAATGCAGACTGGCTGCAGACTTTTTCGGTGGAGCTGCAGCTCTGTAAGCTTTTTGATCATGGTGCGATGGCCCCGCAGAGTTTCCAGCCAACTCAGCAGAGGAGCTAGAGCCGAAGGAGGAAGAGGGAGTTAGGGTTTAGCTGCTGTTTTTTGGGTGTGAAAATGCTTGGCAGCTGAGATTGCATAGAAGAGGTTAGGCTTCGGCTTCTAAGCGTAACCCTTGTGATAGGACCCAACTTGTTCTTCTCGGAACTGCTGGCCAACTTTAACTCTTTTTAGTTTGAAATATTTTATTTAACTTGAGACGTTTAGTTTGAAATGTTAAATTTCAGATCAGTAAAGCACTTTAAGCACAAGCCCTGTTATTTGGGAGTGTTTTATTTGCTTAATGTTTTAGTTGAATTTGTAAATTATAATGAAATTATTATTAAAGTATTTCTTTACATCTTATTCTTGTTTAAAAAGCACTGACATTATATAAAAGTTATGAAGAGAGATAAAATGTTCACCTTATGGTGTTCAAAGTGACACTGAAAAAATTTGGGTGCACCGTTACAACCAATGCAGAAAGTTAGTCTGGAGCCCTGATGGTCCATTCCCCACAATTTACACATCATTAATGAGCTGATTGGTGTGTGTTGTTCTGTGTTGGTTATCATATATATTTGAAGAGCAAAGCTGATAAATCTACCATGATTTGTTGTCAATTGTGGGGCCTCTCATAGTTTTAAATTTGACTGGAATTTAGAAATCTTAAGTAAACCTGGCATAATGCAAAATACTAGAACAGGGATGTTAGAGTACCTGGCAAAAGATACACTTTAAGCAGGCAATACACTGCATTTGATTGGTAATGAAGATGTAAAAAAAAAAAACTGTGTACTGTATCTTGAACCTACATCCATGTGTAAAAGAGCAAATTGAAATCTTCTGGTGCATTTCCATTTGGTGAGAGGTGGGCTGGTTGCCAGCCAATTACAGGGCCACATAGAGACTCAGACAACCAATCATTCACACACATGTGAGCAGTTTGAATTCAACGTTTAACCTAATGAGCCTGTTTTTTGGTCTGTGGGAGGAAGCTGGAGAACCTGGAGAGAACCCACACATTCACAGGGAGGACATGCAAACTCCACCATGGAGTCCATTTCATTTCAGGTAAGTTTAGTTTAACATATAGCTATTAACCCTTCAAGTAAAAGTAAGAAAAAGTCCCTGTCAGTACTGTCCTCCTTTCTGGAACCCTGCTGTTTGGACAACAGTCTGACTTTGAGGGTGAACAGAAACACATGCAAGATCACAATTCCCATACCCAACTACACTGAACCACACTGAACTAAACTGGACGCCCTGGGGTCGTGGAACATTACTGTCAGTAAAACTGTGTTCTGACCTGAAAGACAGCTCGGTGATCCTCCAGAACCTGCTCCTCCATCTCTACCAGCTGAGACACAGCTTCATGAAAGGTAAAGAGCTGAGGAGACACCTCCTCCTCCTGGAAGATTTAAGAACAAGGTTAGTCAAAAGTTCAGAAACAGGTTTAACAGAGGCTTGGAGTAGGGGAAAACTGGACCAGGTTAAATTTGAATGTCTGTGGACTATACAGTATGCTTTAATCTATTGTTGAAGTCCTTCATTCCATTCATTAAAAAATCTCACTGTCTTACGACCAAGAGGAGTAAGAGTGACCATGAGGTCAAGGTACAGCAGTGGACTTTAATCCCTCCAAACAAAATGAGTACATGATTGTTTGTCATACAAACTCATGCAGCTCTAAACAGTCTTCATGTGATGTGGTATGTCAGAACTTTATCAACTTTTCATCCAAAGCAAGGGGTGAATAAAAATGTGCTCCCACAGCTGCTGTGTTTCTGTGATGTTGCACTTAATAGTTGGAAACTCAGAGCTATCATGTCATCCCATGATGAAAAACAATCAGGTGAATGCAAATAAACATGTGTCATGTTGTTTGTTTGCAGATGTGTTTATTTGTTTTACGTGTTGAGCTCTTGTGCTTTGCTGTCTTTATGTTCCTGCCTGTTGTCAAAGCCATTGTAAACTGCTCTTTTTAAAAGTGCTATACAAACTAGGCTAATATTTAAATTGATGCTCAAGTGAAAACTAAATGTGATCTATAATACTGACATAAAGGTGTGAGGCAGCTTTAGAGAAAAAATACTGTCAAATAATCTATTTGATCCTGCTGGTTATTCAGAAAAGTGAAAAAGTTAATGTCCTAACTGACTCAGTGATGTCCAGTGATCCTCTGCTGATGTGACAGATTTGACACTTTACATGAACTTGCTTTTAGTTGATTCCTCTGTGTGAGAAAACCAGCAATTGTGTTCTACAGTCATGGAAAAAATTATTAGACCACCCTTGTTTTCTTCAATTTCTTGTTAATTTTAATGCCTGGCTCAACTAAAGGTACATTTGTTTGGACAATTATAATGATAACAACAAAAATAGCTCATGAGAGTTTAATTTAAGAACTAAGAACTATTCATTTTCCATGGTTTTCTTGATAATAACCAAAATTACTTAAATTCTTACATCAATAGCTATGGCATTGTACCGCCAAAAACACTACTTTTAAGCATTCCATGTTTTCTTTTCTGTTTGCTTTAAACACATGATACACACAAGAGTTAATACTTGATTGCATAGCCATTGTTTTTGATGACTGCAGCCATGCGTCTTGGCATGCTCTCCACCAGCTTCTGACATTGTTCTGCTGTCACAGCAGCCCATTCCTGTTGGACAAATTCAAACAAATTTTCTTTGTTTTTGGGCTTGTGGTTCTCCATTTTGAGTTTGATGATTTTCCACAGGTTTTCAATTGGATTAAGATCTGGTGATTGAGCAGGCCAAGGCATGGTGCCAATGTTGTGGTTCTCCATCCAGGCTTTAACTGACCTTGCTGTGTGGCAAGGGGCATTGTCTTGTTGGAAAATCCAGTCATTCGAGGCAGGAAAGAGTTTTCCAGCTGATGGAAGAAGACTGTTTTCAAGGGTAGTCCTGTACATGACCTGGTTCATTCGGCCTTCACACAATTGCATTTGCCCTGCTCCACTCAGACTGAAACAACCCCAGATCATGACTGATCCACCCCCATGTTTTACTGTAGGGGCAAGACAGTCTGGGTTGTAAGCTTCTCCAGGCTTCCTCCTAACCAGTAAGTTGGCTGGAGTGGGCATCAATTCAAAATTGGATTCATCACTGAAGAGAACCTTAGCCCAATCATCAACAGTCCAATCCTTGTGGTCTCGAGCAAAGAGTAACCGGCCTTCCTCTGCCTTTCATTGATGAAGGGCTTCTTGCGTCTCTGTGTGACTTCAAACCAGCTTCAACAAGTCGGTTTCGAACTGTCCTTGCTGAACAAGTCACATTTCTCGACAGTGCCCACTCATTTTTAAGGTCCCTGGAGGTCTGACGACGATTCCTGACACAGGAACAGATGAGTGCACGGTCATCTCGTGGGGTAGAAAGACGATTCCTGCCACGGCCAGGTAGCAATTTGGTAGTGCCATGTTCAGCTTGTTTTTTTTTGTAATGAACGGCTGTCTTGGAGATCTTCAGTTTTTCGCTACCTGTCTCTCACTCATGCCAATTTCCAGCAGTGCCAAGATGGCTGCCTTTGTGGCTTCACATAATTCTTTTGTTTTAGGCATTATGTGAGAGCTGACAACTTCTGAGTTGTGCTACGGCTTGAATGTAAGCAGGAAACTACTCTAGGCCTTTGCATGTGCAGTGCTGCTTGTGACATGAAATGGCCTCTTATATACCCTGGGAATCAATTAAGCTTAAGAATGTCAAATAGGACATAAAGTATTATGTGACCAGCTGCATTTTTTGTTGTGTTCATTGTATTATACGTTTAGTGGTACCAGATATTAGAATGAACAAGAAATTGAAGAAAACAAGGGTGGTCTAATAATTTTTTCCATGACTGTATTAAGATAACATTTAGTTTTGACATTGGTCTTTGTAATGGTTTTATTGTGTAATTTGTACTGGCTTTAGCACGGGCAACTTTACTTCCTGTCTAGATGCTTTTATTTTGGGGGGCAAAATAAGAAAGTTCTGTAAGGAGCAATGTCAGTTTTAACCAATCTGTGCAGGTGGATCTGCATGTCTGTGTTCAGGATCCATCTCGCCAAGCTCCATTCTACAATGATGGTGAGTGGCCCAGAGTGGGACGGACCAATTAGAGTCCTTTAAAACAGGAAGGGGTACGGACAACAGCAGGAAGTGACTGCTGCTATAGAGATTTGCATATATGTTAACAGCGTCAGGATTATTTCTAGCCAATCTGGACATTTTTTATTAAAGGAAAACAAAAAAGCAATACAATTTTTTCTCTGGAAAGGAGATTTTCACTCCAATTTCAAAATGGAATCAGTGATCACACTCACATTTGTACCTAAGGGCAATCTGGTCAACAATTAACCTAATGAGCATGTTTTTGGTGGGTGGAATGAAGGCCCTGATCAATCCTCTAGCTGTAAGGCATGCGCACTACTATCTGTGCCACCCAAGAACTCTAATGGAAGCCTGAAATAACCATGCAGAGTCAAGTCAGTTGAGACATCATGCTGTGGAAAAAGTCCAGTGGAGTATTAATCATATCAACTGTAAGCAGAATATTTAAGGAGTAATTTCTAACATAATTAAGTCTGAAGTGAAACATCATTACAGGTTACTGTAAAGCCCTGCTTTAACAGAGCCTGTGTACTTACATTCTGTTCACAGAGCAGTTTGAGGTCGTCCCTCTGCGGTGAGACACTGAGCCAGTCCTCGTCCAGAAGATCTAATTGGTTGACTGCGTGGATGTTAGGTCGACCCCCCTCCATCATTTGGTTGGGGTCCACTGTGAGCTCCTTCACCCTAAAGAGAAAATATGTATTTATGATCAACACCTGATCTTTGATGATTTGTAAAGTTGATGTAGAAATGCCACAGACCTTGTTATCAGCAATGATCGAACACAGTGAAAAATCCGATACTTTTAGTAGATAGAACAGATACCATGCTAACTTCTACACTTGCCTAAAATCTATGTCATTCCTTCGCTACAGTATTAAACAGATATTTTTGTTTCTTCATATTAATTACAGGCAGTTAATAAAAGATATTTTATGCTGTTAGTGAGTCCTAAGAATCTAGCAGCATTGAAATGAAAGAAAACAAAACCAAAAAAAAAAAAATCAAAAGTTATTTAATGAATAGCAAACAGACTTGAACAAAATTAAGACCTCAGTAATTTACATTGCTAGGCTACTCCACTCGATGAGTTAAGACAAAGCTTCAGTCTCTGCAGTGAAGTCTAACGCCGCGCTCACATTGGCTCCAGGACGGTTGCAGTCCAAATTCGGTGCGGATTTTCCGCAAGCTGCCACTCACATCAGCTCCAGATAGAGGCTGCAGCTGGCTCTGGTGCCGGGTGCGTAAACGGCACTCACGGGAGTAGAAGCTCACGTGGATTCACGGACTTCGCGCGAGAACAAGCCTTATATACAGGAACTACATGTAAGGAGATGCTGTGCTGCTCACTTTTGCGACCTTGTGTCACCGGGTGTGATGTTATGTTTACATTTACTACAAGCGCAAGTGTGCGGTCAAAGAAGAGTCCACTTACATTTGTTTGTACACTCATTTTGTTTTGAAAAACAACGTATCATCATGCCATCCGGCATTTCACTTCCTGTATAGCTCATCACATTTCATTCAGCTTGACGCAGACCCTCTCCGGCGTCCGGAAAAAATAGACTTCTTGCGGATTGTTTCTGTTGTGCCGTACGGCTCCCGCAACCGGACTCGAACCGCGCGGGGCTAATGTGAGCCTACAACAGTGATTTTAATGATACGGATTACATGCGGAAGCCGCACCGGACCCGCACAGGATTCAGTGTAAGCTTGGGGTAAGACTCAACTTACATCAACATTAACTAGTTTTGACACTGAACCACATTAACTAGTGGTTCAGTGTGGACTCAACACCATAATTTTAACACCAACTTACTCATAACTGTTTCAACTAGGGTTGCAAAATTCCAGGAATTTTCAAAGTTGGAAACTTTCCGTGGGGTTATTGTGGATTTATGGGAATAAATGAGAGTAAACCTGGATTTTATAAAACTAAAGGTTGGCTGTTAGCAGGGATTTTAAGTATAGTTGGGGAAAATACATTTTAGCATAATCTTGACTAAAACAGATTTCATGCAAGAATACTTGAGAACATTTATGTTATTCCTCAATCACATGCACACTGCTTACTGCAGGGGTATTAAGGCCAGACCCTTGACATGCACCATGCACTCGTCTATCACATGAACAGGTGATCCTAGAAACCTGGACTACAGAGGCCGGACATCCAAGCCCAGAGGACAAGACTATTGAAGGCATGGACTTGAGCCCATGGACTACATACAGTGATGTTGAAAATGTTTTATAAAATACTAAAACTTGATAAAGTCCTACTTACAAATAATCTGTTGAAATGTTATGTTTTAGTTGTATTATTTCACATGGATGTTTACGTATGACAAAACAAAATGTTTTAATTGATATTTGGATATGATACAGCTCATTTAAATCATCCCACATTTCCCATAAATTCCATACTTCCCATTATTCCTATGGTAAATTTCCAATTTGGAATATTTCCTAAATTCCCCAGCTTAACTTCCAACACAGTTTCCAAATTACCAGAAATGTTCCACCCTTTTGCAACCCTAATCTTGTCACGAATGACATCACTCAGATAAATGTAAACCAACCATCAAACACTCAACAGGTGGCTGAATTGATCTTCATGAAAAGACAACATGCACGTCCTAATCCACGGACAAAACAACGGGCACGGATCAGAGTGAGGGGTGAGAAGATGAAGACTGAACGTCATGCAGATGGAAAACAGGAGCGTTAAGATGATGACGATGGTGGTGTAATTCAACAGCTGATGGAGTAAATGAAAGCTGCTACACAAGCCAGTGGATGTAATGAGTACCTGTGAGGGGCACATGCATTGTGAATGTGTGTGTTTGTGTGCTACAGCTTGCGTGCAGTGCGGTGCTTTGGAGTGTGCTCGACCTGCTGGGAGAGGTAGCAGCAAAGTCATCGTACTCAAAGGTATTGGTGGGCGAGTGGTCAGGGCGACTCCCCTGACCGCCCTGAGAGAAGGGGATATCTGACGGACTAATCCCAAACTCCTTCACTCTACGCGGCGGTGCAAGTCACACCAGCGCACAGAGGGGCAAAGGGAGGAGGAGAAGATGGGGAATAAAGCAGGAGAAGGAGAGGAGAGAAGGATTACAAGAGAGTCAGACAGCACTACTGCGAGAAGGCAGAAAAATACAGACACATTGGTGCTGCTATTAATAATCTACACTACAGACGATAGGGACTATAAAGAAGCTAAAAGAGATACAAGTTCATCATTTCTATGGCTTTCTGTGGCAACTTCTTCGATTTCCAAATTACTGAGGTGCAGTAACACATCCCTACCTGTTGGCGTAGCGTAGAGTGTTTAGGGTGTTTTCACAGGATGTCATACCGGGAGAGATGGTAGCAATCTGTGCAGGGAAGACCAGAGAGGTTCTTAACCATTTGTTAAGGAGCAAACTGGTGTATGACTGTTCATAGACGGTGATGAACTGACCATGCATGTGCGTGAGTTTTCTCCTATAAAGGAGTCTCTCAGGACCTGTGTGAGCTTACTGGCTCTGAACGGAGTGTGGGGTTTGTTACGGCCCAGAGCCCTGATACATTCCTGAAACAAAACAAGGACAGGTAATGCTGTGGATTCAAAAAACAGCTCTGTACGGATTATTACGGGCTTTGCTTGTTACAAACAAATTGGAAAATGACCCAAGGTTGCAGCTAAAGCAGCAGAAATATAATCAAAAGTCAGAAACCTTTAGAGCCAGAAGGCTTTTGTTGATCTCAGCTCCCTCCAGACGAGTTTGGCGGTCGGCACTCGATGTGTCCGCCCCCCTCTCGTTCCCCGCAAGGTCAATGAGGGAGAACTTGCCGTGCATTTTCCCCTTCCTCCGAAGAATGATCTGGAACACAGCGTGGCTACGGGATGAATGAGCGTTGGCCGACGTCTGCCCTGATGTTCTGCAAGTACAATAAGAAAACAGATTTAAAAACAGGCAGACGTGGCTGAAAAGGGCAAGAAAACAAATATTAAAAAAACCTACATATATCATATTTAAAAGTTTGGAATATTGATTAAAGTAAACATGACCAGGGTGATGGTACATTCTGCAAAAAAGTCACTTGCTAGTAGTTCATTTATACAAGGAGACCTAAGAGTTTAAAAGTCCGTCCCAACAGCATGTGCCATGAGAAATGCTGGTGAGGAGATCAGCTCAGATTACTTGTTTTTAACTAGAATGTCCTGACAGCCATGCAGCACGAGAGAGCAAGAAGTGACACTCTGTGTTTACTCTGTTGCCCCATTTCTATTTTCTTCTCTGTTTCTTAAGTTGATAAGGGAAAAAAAACAAGGAACAAGAAAGAAAAGCAAGGCGCTTGTAGTGTCCAGCAGGAATATGCGCTTGAGTTTCACTTCTCTCAATCTGCAGAGCTTGTAAGCTGTTTTGTTTCAGAGCAGAGATAGTTACATAACATCCACATCCCAGTTTGGTGCACTGAGCTGCGCCTTGTGTGTCAAAACAGAGGCAAAACAGTTTGGGTCACAGCCATCAAAGTTTTTTCCATATAGAGCATCACACTTGTGTTCTTTGCATAAAAAATTGGGCTAAATTTTAGCTAGCATATGGTACCTTAAGGACATAAAGAAAAGACTGGTAGACTGGTAGACTTTAAATTGATTCAAATCATGTACAAAATTAAAAATAATCAGTTAACAAAGTTCAAAAGTTGTTTTAGCAGAGAAAAAGTAAAAACAATCTAAAAGGTAAAAAATATGAGACCACACTGTAGCTCAGCAGAATGAGTTAATCAGTGGAGCAGCTGCACTGAAGAAACGAAAACATGTAAAAAACTATGTACGTTTAGGCCTGTCACGATAACAAATTTTGCTGGACGATAATTGTCAAAAAATTATTGCCGATAAACGATATTACTGTCAATATTATTTCGAAACATTTTTTCATTAATGTAATTATATGTCGTAATAAAGTCAGTACACCATATCAGAAGCAATGAACATTAATTTCTTAAGAGTATTTAACTGTAATTGGAAAATCAAGAGCTTTTAAATAAAACAGATTAAACACTATGATCAACCAACAAAAAAAACAAAAAAACAATGAAAGTGAAATGGACTCTCTTTTGGGAAAACTGCAAGTAAAAAAAAAATCTAATTCTAATAATCAAAAACAAAAGAAATAGACCCTAACTCTGTAAAGTAAAAACAAACTCCAATAAAAACAAACACAAATATAAAAACAAAGAATAAAATGGAGTTTATACAGTTCTGGGATTGTTTGTGACATGTATGTTCTCCCAGTCAATTTGTACTGTTTGTAAAACATTTGTAACATTTCCTGAAATGGTTCCTTTTCAACTGTATTGAAGGGCTGCACTTGTTTTGCAATGTAGCAAACAACACTGACTAAATGTTCACCATTTTGCGCTTTTTATTTATATTTTCTTGGCTGACCAAATGCCACAGTAAGCACTGACTGTTGGGACTAAGACTCAGCTGCACCTCCCCTTCTTCATCACCACTACTTTCAAACAAATATGACAAATTGGCTCGTCGGTGTACATGGGCTCACACCTTGTTCATTCTGTTTAAACCCATAATATTCCCACATTTGGGCTGTGGCATTCAGCTTAGGAACTGTCGCTTTCACGCCATCATTACCTCCTCCAAGGAGGTTATGTTTTCAGGAGAGTTTGTCTGTCTGTCTGTCCGTCTGTGAGCAAAATAACTCAAAAAGTTATGGATGGATTTTGATGAAATTTTCAGGAAATGTTCAGCATGGGAAAAGGAAGAAGTGATTCATTTTAGTGTTGATCTGGATCACTGTCTGGATACAGGAATTGTTCAAAGGATTCTTTATCATTGGGAGATAGGGAACTGTGCTGCTTGGCGGAGGTCTGCGCTCTCCGAGTGCTTTTCTAGTTCATATTCACTTCAGATCTGTGTGCGTGTACACACAAGCGGCCCAGCCTCCCCCTCAAAGATTGAATGACTGACAGATGGATCACTAACCCTAACCCTGCTCATTCCGCCATAGAACCAACGTGCCCAGGCGTTGAGAAAGATGGACGGAGTGAACCATCTTCTCATCCAGCCTGGTTGGTAGAGAGAGGGGAGGAAAACAAACACACATGCAATTTATCGAGGCCTGCAAACTTACCACGGACGTTTTTATTTATTGTGCGGTTAATCAATTTATTGATTATTGTGACAGGCCTATGTATGTTTAAAAATATATTCAAAAAGTAGAGGGATCAAAATGTACAACACAAGAGACAAAAGGGTGACCTAAATCAGGTTACACATCAACTTAGATCAGTCGAAATATCTGATGTTGCAACTGTGCTGCTTTTCTCTTTAGCAGTGCTCTATTTGGTGATATTTTGAATGCCTTAAAGCTGGGGTTGGCGATCTGATTTAGATACACTTTTTGTAATACTGGTTAAAACGGTCTTTATGACCCGATGGTAATCAACTCATAATGTGTTCTTAAAACAGAGTGAAGAATATCCACTATCTACAGCAGGAGAAAAACAGGAAAACCCCAACCAATAATCATGCCGGGACACCTGTTTTCAAACCAATCAAATCCCGCCGCCATTCTGCCCGCCTGCTGCGCATGCATTTTCCCAGCGTGCACAGACTCGGTGCGTGTAAGGCGAGCCAGGGATCAGACTCCACGGGAGAATGCTTACCTTTTAAGTTTTGTCTTTGAAAATAAGGGAAGCCCGCTGTGAGCCGTCCCACAACCCCAACCAAGCTCCAGTATCCCTCACGTTTTAAGACAGATTTACAAGAAATCTAAAATAAACACTTTATTTTTGTTGGTTTGTTCTGTTGGCTGTAATCTCGCGACAGCTGCCACCCAGACTGCTGCAGGTGGACGTTCTCGCGAGGCTTTTTTTCCTTCTTCAGTTTTAGGGCGGTTGGCATCCATCATTTTGGAGCATTACTGCCCCATTCAGGCTAGAGACAGAGCTCAGTTTGGAGAGGCAGAGGAATGTTTTTATTATATCATCACATGGGAGATTTACAGGAGAATACTGATACAGGAGGACGTCAGAAAAGAGGATGAAAGAAGATAAAATACGGAAAATACGGTAGTTTCATGGCCAGAACGGGAGATTTGACAGCTATGTGGAGAATGTCAGAGGAACTACCTATACCTCGATCAACATCGGCTGTGAGTACTAACTAACTTTACATGTTTGTTTGGTGTTTTCTTACCGCTGACTGAGACATGACTTGGTGTAGTGTAAAACAAACACGTTGTGCTGAGGGTTTGGAGTTGAATCAGTCTTCTGGATATATCAGCCGCGCGTGTGCATGTGAGCAGGGGGGCTTATGCGGATCACTGAGGAGATGCTACTTTCAAATTCATGCTAGTTTTCAAAATCGCCAACCCCAGCTTTAAGCCTAAATTATTAAAATTCATTTTTTGGAAGAAAGAGTTGAAACACTTCACACATGCACACAATGTAAATATATATATATATATATACATTTATATATATATGTAGTTGTACCTGCAACTGTTGCCAACTTCTATGAGTTTCAGTACTTCCTCTGTGCACTTGACGTCCTTCTCCTGAAGTCCCACAACCTGAACTTGCTGTTTGCCGTCCTCCAGCACCCTTAACTTTGCTTTACGGTTCAGCAGGTCAAACACCTACCACGACATACACACAATCAGCCTGGACTTAGGTGAAAAGTAAAAGAGTAAACACACAAAAGATAATAGTACATCACTTGCCTTCCCACTGTAGATTTCAAAAAAGGTTGCGTACACTTGTAGATCTAACTTCTTATAGTTGGGCTTCTTCAACATGAGAAATACATCCCGAGCTGCAGGGCAAAGACATGAGAGATACAGACTTACACACTTCATGGCTTCATGTTGTGACAGTTTACTTTCATTAATGTTGCATTTTCAACTATGTAAGGCAGCTAGTTCTGGGTTGGGACAGAAAGCAATTTTGTGCATTTTCCCAGTCAAAAACTAGGAAAGGTAATGAAACAACTGATCTATACTGTGTCTCTTTCAGTTACAGAGCACACTGATCTAACCCCAAAGAGTGGAGCTCAACACCATTTAGGGTGAATCCCAATTCTAACCCTTGGCCCTTGTCTAACCTCTTACCCCTTGGTTTTGCGCGTTCACATCAAGTGAAGTGGTGTCCCAGTACTTCGTAGGGCCAAGGGGAAGGGCTAAGACCAAGGGCTACACAGCCCTCAAAACGAAGACAGACTGGGACCTCACTTGAAACCAAGGAGTATGAGAATTTCCCATAATACACTGCGCCCACCGACACGAAGCAGAGTAGAGACTGAAGGAAGAGCTCAGTTATAAGTAATAGTTTTGTCATATAAATATTAATCATATTTTAATTTGTTGGTCGCATTTTAAAAATTCTCTTTATAACAAGCTACCTTTCGCCATGGCTACGGCTATTGTCACATCTGCTTACATCACAGCCAGCAAGCGGCTCTGGGTGATGACGTAGCAGGAATCAAGTGGCGTCTCGTTTCTCAGCAGTGTGTTTCACCCCTTCCCCTTGGCCCTAAACAGAGGGCTAGGGGGAAAGGGTAAGACGAAGGGGAAGGGCTAAGGGGTAGAATTGGGATTCACCCTTAGTCTACTATATAAGGTTAGGGCTGGCTATGGTAACAGGGGCTAGATCTACAGTATGTTTATAGTCCCAAAATGTGCAGAAAAAAACAGATCGCTGAAGGGAAATGCACTAATCACTTGCAAGAACACACTGAATTAGTACAGAAAACATGCATCATTCACTTACCAGCTAATGCATAAATTCCTTTCGAGCAGTCTTGATTCTTCCCGGAAAAATCTCCACCCATAGTCTAAAGAACAGACAGAAAGCTCAGAGCATGAAGACCCTTTAAAAGGATATGCACGAGTCATGATGTGGAACTAATGAGGAACAATCAGACTTTTTTCCTCCTGTGTGATGGGGTTTTATCCTTTGAAGGAGTAACAGAATATATCTTACATGTGTCTTTCCACTGCCTGTCTGCCCATAAGCAAAGCAGGTGGCCATGCCCCTCTCAAAAATGGTCTCCACCAAAGGCCTGGCAGTGAACCTGCAGCAAAGACAGGACGCTTGTTCAGCTCATCATCAACTGCAACATGTTGACAAGTCTACTGTGGCTATTGTCAACAGTTACTTCATGAAACAGCTCTGAAGGTTCAGTTTGTCATGTTGTTGCTACAAACCTGTAAACCATCTCATTGGTGGTGCTGTCGTCAAAGGAGTAGTCAAAGCGGAAGGTCTGGTTCTCCAGGTAGCGTGTGAGGTCAACTTTCTGTTTAGGTTCATGTACCATCACTACATCTTTGCTTGGGATAGTTATCACATCAAGATCCTTCGCAGTCAACTCTGGAACCCAGAAGAGGTAAAACTTTCAAGTCAATACTACAGTGGAAATGTTTCATTCTGTAACTTCCAGCAGCATATTTTACCTTTCTTGTTGAGCGGACGTTTTCTTACACAAACACATATTCTGTGCTCTTCAATCTGCAATATTCAACAGAGAAGAACACTTATTATACTGTTGCATTAAATCAACTTAACTTAAAGGTGCAGTGTGTCGAAATTGGTGTTATAGCGACATCTAGCGTTCAGATTTTGGAACGAGCTTCTCTGTTTCTAAAACATCAAATCACTAAGCTATGAGAACTGGTGAAGATCAAAAAGGACATGAACAGGGCATCATTTAAAACAGTTACAAGGTGAGGGGTTTTTTCATTCAAATTTGTAACTATTGTTTTGATAGATTATAGGTCAGTTAAGATGATGATTATAGGTTTTGAAAACTTTTGTAGACTCATATTAAAAAAAAAAAAAAAATCGCATTTCGCTCTTTTTGTCCCCAAAACTCACCAGACGACACGGCGGATCGTTATGACAGCCTCCATAAAGGGGAGACCCGTGTTACATAGATATAAAAAGCTTTTTCTAACTTAATAAAAAGAAAACCAACGTTTGAAGAGGATGATTGTACACCTATTTTGATGGACTTTACATACTAATAGAAACATTATATCCTTTATTTGCCAATTCTGAAATGCTGCCAACTTCTACAGACTACACCTTTAATCTTAAAAATGAAAATGAAAACAAAAATGTGCTCACCAGATCTGCTGTGGTAAGAGGCCGGTAGTCTAGACTGGCTCTAAAATCTCTGATCATGTACATGATCTCATAGTTAGGGATGGTGGTATCCACCTCCTGAGGGAGAAGGAGCAGACACAAAGGTTACACCACCTCATCCATGAAAAGTACAACTATTCTATTAAATCATTCTGTCTTTTATTTATATCCCAAATCCAAAATGTAAATGTCAAAACAATAATTGAGACATTCATGTACCTGTGCTCTTTTCTCCCTGAGCTCCTGCTGCTGGAGCCGACGCCTCTCTCTCTTCTCCTGTAGCTTCTCCACCTCCTTCACACAGTTTGACTTCCTCCTCGCTGCCATAAAGACAAGAGAAACAGTTACTCTAACACCTTTCACAGGACAAAGCCAAATCCTTTCTGGTTAGAAAGGACCTTTCCTCTCCTAATTCTTCTCTATTTATGTTCAGTCTTTAGCGTAAGCAGTATCATTCCCTCAGTGAGTCTTTCCTTTTTTTTTTTTTTTATCTCCCTTCAAATAAACAGGAGACCTTGGGCTACCTCCAACAAAGCACAACATTGAACTGTGCTCAAGCACAGGGCAGGGTGCAGTGTCAGGAACACAGTGCCTCCAGTACAACACTGGCTGCTTTCTCCACTTAACCAACAAAAGGCCTTTACAGTGTGCTCAAAATCCCCTCTGTTGATTTATTTGCATTGTTAATCAGAACTGGACCAGGGGACCTCAAAATCTAGGAGAAATGCTAGATATTACTGCAACCACTGTAATTAGATAAGAAGCAGAATCAGATCAACTTTGCTAAGAGTTAAGGATGAACAACAACAGAATTTGTCAATATGTAATATGCTGGCATCTAAAAACTTGTGTTAGCCGATAACAAGACACTTTTCTTCAAAGCATAGCAGGAAACATCAAGTCTCTTGTGTACCAGAATTTATAGAGGCAGGTCAAAACCCTGCTTTTGCAATCAAATTTCTCTACTGATGGATTTCTGGAGGAAAATGATGTGCAGTGCCAGCTTTCATCACCACAGAGCTCAACAGTGAGCAGCCACTTATCTAAGACTGTTTACATCAGTAGGAGGAGACCGTCAAACAACTTCATTGTTAATAACAAGAGTCACTGCAGACGTGTGTGACACTCTAGGATTGTGGGTGATGTGGTTTGTTTACACCAACATTGCCAACAAACATGTTTTGAGCTGAGATTGATATAATTTGCATATGTGACAGCCTTTGGTCTGTATCACATTATTTCCAGATTTAAATCACCTGTGGTTCATAAATGGAGGTCCAGTTAATCAAAAGCATATGCCTGCCTCATGGACTGTGGGTATTGTAGTTTGTTTGCTTAGATCATGTGTTCGCCATGTCAATAATAGGCAACTTTGGGTCACCAAGAAAGCTATGTTTACTTTATTCTTCATGGCAAAAGGCTAGGGGGTGGACATGTACCCCTTTTCCACCAAGCTGGTCCCAGGGCTGGTTCGGAGCTAGAGCCAGCTTAGCACCAGTTCTTTGGTTTTCCACAGACTAAGCACCGGTTGCTGGCTCTCAAAACCGGTGCTTGGCAAGCACCAACTCTTTGCTGGGCCAGCAGAAAGAACCACTTTACGTCGGGGGCTACGGGCTTACGTCAGGGGGTGGGGGCGGGTAAAAACACGGAAGCAACAAAGCAGAGTAAAAACACGAAAGCACTCTTACCCGTCTTCTCAAGCGTGATCGATGTTCGTTGCATAGTCGTCGAGCAACATTAACTTGCTGGATCGCCAACTTTTGCTCTACAAAGGAAGGCTCGAAAAGCCAACAGCAACACTTGAACCGCAATGTAGTCCTCCATCTTTGTAGTGGCAATTGAATTCGGCGCTAGTTGTTATGGGAAACTAGCGTGACGTATACAGACGTATACATCGACGTGATGACGTAGCCCTCTGCCCGGCACCCGTTTGTGGAAAAGCAAACGGTTCTTAACCGGTTCGCAGTTGAACCAACTGCGAACCGGCTCTAGCACCAGCACTAGCACCAGCCCTGGAACCAGCTTGGTGGAAAAGGGGTAATAGAGAACAGGCTCCAGTAAGGGATGGGAAATTTGAAACCAATTCCAGTTGAGAATCGCTAACAGCTGCCTGATTAATCAATATCAATAGTCTCTTTGCTTATCAATTTTTCTACTTAGTTCTGAATACTTAGCAAAACCAAGGACATTACACTCTCATCAGAGGGAGGCAGCAGAAATGATAATAAAGAAGCCAAAAACCATGGCAGACGGCAGGCAGATGGTCAAAATACTGTCTTAATTTTCTGCAAAAAGACTCCTACTGCACAGTTTTCAAAAAGTGGAAATTACAGCAACTTGCAGAAGCGTTATGCAGCAAGGCATTGAACATCAGGGTTGCCATTATTATGACAGTGTTACCACTGAAAAACTTTGAAGGCTAAGTTTTTTCACACAGCAAAATCACAGAACTGAAATTGTAATTGATAAAGATTTGACTTATTTATTTAAAAGGATCCCCATTAGTTGCTACCAAGGGAACAACTAGTCTTCCTGGGGTCCATATACAAAGCAGCCATACCAAACATGATGTTAAAAAGACAGCAAACATTTTACAATCACACAATCCTACCCTCCTCCAACATCAGAAATTTCAGCATCAGTTAAAGATGACAGGACACATGAACATATGCACAGATTTAAGGAGGGACAAAAAAGCCTGGTTTCACCCTCAAAATATGATACTCTTGCAGCTTATTTTTCATTTTGATTTCATAGTAATACATTGTGTCTGTTAAGAGTTTTGTTAGCAGTATTGACAACTGTAATGAAAACAAAGAAATATACTGATAAACTGTAACAAAAAAGCACATACATTACTTGAAATTCTCAATTCATATGTGCTGTGATGTGTTGTCAGCCTAAGTGTATAAATATATAGTTTTCATTTTATTTTTTAATTAATTTTGCTGTGTGATTTTCTAAGAAAGCAAGGCAACTGATTCCACCGATAATAATTACTGCGAAAATGCATTTTTTTAGCCACTTAAGTAACAGAGAGCATCATTAAAATGCAACAAAATGCCTTAAGACGACTCACAAACAGAAAAACAAGCGTTGATTGGACTGAAATAGCTGCTGCATAGCAGTCAGACACAGTGTGGATCAGCTGTTTTTAGTGAGGCTCAATATAGGGAAGACAACCACTGCCCAGCAACATAATTTGTCAGTCTTTCCAGGGATTAATACTGCCTTTTGTTTTGGATAAAGGAGGATACTTTAATGAACATCAGTTACACACAGCAAAAACTGGTAGTGATTTAGCAGGTTTGAATCATAAAGGTCATAAACCTCGACAGTAAGTGGAGGACATGAGAACATCTAGGCTACCTGTGGATGCAGGTGTATAAATCATGAGCTCATGTTGTCAGATTCAGTACCAGGATAACTTCATGAGAACAGTTTTTGATCAGAGGATACTAACGATGAATGTGTGAAAATCTGCAGTCTGCGGCACTCATCATGCAGATCCCCCCTGCTGTAATGAACATGTATACTTGCACTGACCCGAATCAGTGGAAGTATAAATGTTGTACAAACTGATTGTTTATCGGATAAAGACACAGTCATGCTTTTTACAATAAGTTTGACTGTTGCTTGCATTAGTGTTGGCCCACAAAGTGTCTCTGTTTTAAACTATAATTCAAGCTTTTTAAAATGACTTACAGATACAAAAAACTGACAAGCTTTGTTAGAGATTTACATTTATACAACCCAAATATCCAGTTAGTTACATGCTGGGCAGTATCGTTTTTGACGTCCAGCTGAAATTTAACAGATTTGGACGTAACATGAAAATGGTTAATACTCAACAAAGGCAGCCTGGACTGTTCTCTGCTGTGACTGATGCGGAGGGCATGAAGGAATGAGTGGTGTGTCTTCGTCCTTACCACTTCCAGCCTCGTCCTTTCTGTTCTGGGGGGCATTTTGTTTTTTTAAATCAAAGGGGAATTACAGCTCAGCCAAGCTTTTGGACACATTCTGATGCCATTGATTACAGTACCATCATCATGCTGATAAAATCATGCATTCCTCATTAGAATATAACCAGGTTATCCCAAAGCTCCCAGTGCAACACACCCATAGATTAGATCACAAACTATTAGTTACCACGACGAGATAACACAAATTAACAAACTTGAGGGCAAAAGCCACCTCTGAGTCCTCCCAGAGTTAATAAAAACAGTATTATCTGATAAGCCCTGGTCCACTGATAGTCACAGCTTTCAAACAGAAAGTCTGGACGAGGCCCTGTAATACAGTCCTGGCCTCCTGCTGGCTTCAGTCCCTGTGAATCCACCACCAGAGCAGAGGGATTAATAATCTGCTCTAATCTGGGAGCAGAAGAGGAGCTGGGTCAGCACTGGGGAAAAGGGCCTTTACTTCATGTGGGTCTCACAGGCTGATGGTCATTGAGCTGAGAGGGGTGAACAGAGAACAAGGTGTCTGCCTGTCCCCTCTCAGCTCAGTAAAGTAAAATCGGAGTGCGTTAATGAAGGAGATGCTGAAAGACGCAGCCTGAGCCGAGAGGAGTTTCCCACAGAGCTGCAGGCTTTTCTGAGTGTGCTTGTGTTTGACTCAGCAGAAATCAGACCAGGAGGAGACAGACAGTCCTCCAGCAGAACATGCCTTTTTAGACTCCCTGTCTAATACTCAGAAAGCCTGTCTGTTGGATGGATTGCGTTCGTGCTACGTCACCACCACAGCTCTGCGTACTATGTTCTTGTGCGACTAAAGGGCTTTCAGTTTCTAAAGGGAAATCTATTGGAATCACCACGAATCATTGAGGGCAGGGGAAACATGCAGGTGATACATACAAAGCTGTCCATACTCCTTTCTGGAAATCAGCTGATGTGAGGACTCTGTGATAAACATGAAACATTAGACATTCAAAAGTTGTCATAACAGATTGTCTTGGCCTAAATGTTTGTTAGTAAAAGGCCACAGACATCTCCCCTAAAAATATTTCAGTTAAAAGTGAGATCCTGGTTAGAGACAGCTTAGGCTAATCTGAGACACCCTACTGTTTTCACTGGTTTACCGTTCTGCAGTTGCTGTTGTGTCTGGGCCTGCGTGGGTGGTGCAGGCTGCTGGGATGGAGGCGGGGGCGCAGGCTCAGGTTGTTGGGGCTGTGTTGGTCTAGCCCGAGTTGGAATACCTGAAAAACAAGAGCAAATGATGTTTTGTACCAAACACAAATTATGAATGTTCAGCTACTGGGGGACCACTGATTTAAAACATCAAAGACAACAGCTAGAGAGACCAGGATGGTCTTCCAATTTGACCAAAATGTGTTGATTTTGCTTGACCGGCCAGTCAGCATGGCAGGTAATTAACACCTGTTTCTGTCAAAATTACATATTAAACTGTTCATATGTAGGTGTTTTCAAAGATGGTTAAAAGCTGGAATGGTTTAAATTTGGAATTAAGATTTTCTCCTTCGTGTTAAAATGGAAATAGTAAGTCCGAATTGAGGTTTACATGTAAGACACTTTCATCACCTTTACTCAAGGCCAGAGGGTTGGGATTGGGAATGGTTCTGATTGGACAGGGGGCGGACGTGACGTTGTTACGAATTTACGTCTAAAGGAATAAAAACTCCAGTTAAGCGTCTCTGTCAGGGAAACCTCATCCAACTTAGACACTACCTCTTTCAAAAGGTCTGCATTTAAATGCTTATGTTTGTCCGCTCTTTAATTATTTCCAAATCTTCTAAGGCTCTTATTAAATAAGTTGTCTTGGCTCAGGTCCATCCTGTTCCCGTTTATGTCCAGACGTCCTGTTGCATCATCGCCACAGGACGAGGGAATGAGCGTGCGCAACACAACAGGAATTTATTTAAAGTGGAATTAATGTAAACATAATCGAAGAATTATTTAATTTAGATTTAAAATCAGGATAAACCAGCCACTTTCTCCAGAATTTAGTTTAACTTGGAATTATCATTTTCATTTGGAATTAGGTGTTTAAATGGTAATTTTAATCTTTCTAAAGAGGATTTAAGTTTATTTGGGAATTAAAGGGGTATTGTGATGTGATAATGTGATATCAGTGTAACTCAAGCAGGAGGGTAGCCCTGCTTGGTTTGCTCTAACTTGAAGCTACACTTTTACTGTTCACAGGAGCTTCATCTCTTCTATATGTCAGTATTTATAATAACCTCTCCTCTTCTATATAAAAGCTTTAACATGAAAAGACTAAAGGCTGGAATGGTTTGCCTCTGTTTATAGGTTTAAATAAGTCAACCAGTGAAAGGCAGGTGTAACTGGGCCTGTCACTTTTCCCAAAAATCAAACTGGAATTGCTTTTTGAACATACATGCTTCTATTTGAAGATGCTTTAACACTGAGTTTAAAGTTACAGTTGTAGGTGCAACAGGTCTGTTAATCCCTAGTACAGCTGCATTGCTTCCTCTTCCCATCTATGCTGCCTGCTTATTATTTTAAACTTACAGCTCTATTCAATCAGGACTGCATTCGAGAAGGTGTATTGAAAGAACATTAAACCCCTGGTTTTGTATTGTGGATAAATCTCCAAATATTAGAGGAAGAGTGGATTAAGAGGGAATCCAAAAGCATTCTGGGATCACTAGCAGAGCAAACCAGGAAGGTCATGTTGAACAGGTTAGACCCTTATTATGTGCTATGACACGTTTGTTTTCTAAATACACTTTGTGGAATGCTGCTGTGTAGGGAAAAGTCTAAAAAAGTTATATTTATGTAAAAAAAACAAACATGTTATTCTAGAAAGCAGTTTTAATATAACAAGATGCTTCCCACCTAACACAGCTCAGAGCACCAAGGAAAACGGTTCAGTTTAGACACTGGATAAAAGAAGGTGTACTTTGGTAAAACACACTGAAATTCTGACAGTACACCTCGTAATTCACATGGTAAAGAAAGAAGATAAATTAGAAAAAGAGGGTCTAAATTTGATGATTTGCCAGTGCTCCTATTTAACCATTTAAAGCCTGACAACACAAATTATAGCCAGAAAACATCTATTTATGGTGCTGAAATATTTATTTCACTTTCTGATGAAATAATAAAAAAGAAATTTCGATAAAAATGAACATACATGTATGTATTTTTTTTATCTCATCGATACATTCAGCGTTTTGGCAACTAATAATTCACTGGAGGCCATTTATTAGCATTTATCTGATTGCATTCAGATGTTTTTTTTAGTAATTTGTTGATCATGTTGATGAAATAGAAGTATCACAAAAGGATGTATCGAATATGATACAACAGGCTTTATGGGGTTCATGATTGGTCTCCTTTCAGTTTTTTTTGTAATGTTTTTCATGAATTCATTCAGACTTGAGAGTAATGAAAGTCTGAAGACAGGAGCAATTCCCAGACAAATGAAGGATACAAACCTCTGTTATCCCTGGACGGAGTGTCATTCTTTACAGGCGCTATTGTCCGACGATTCTGAAAGAGAAATATTACATTGAGGAGTTGGGAGAAAATACTCTGAATCAAAAAGGTATGCTCTCAGTGGTTTTTCAATTTGCAGAAGCAACATTTCTGTGCCTCTCGGGATCCAAGAATGGAAACACATAATTATCTTAGTTCTGTTTCCAGACTCTGTTATGTAGAGACACAGAAATAGACAAACCCTTAGAGTCAGATTAGTCTGAGTACAGAGGACTCTTTTATTAACACTAATGTTACCGAGGACCCGGGAAACAACTCAAAGGGCCTTAAAAAACACAACAGGCCATGTCTATATGATAAAAGGCCATAACCTGGTGTAGTTTTTGGGATGGTGGTTTATGTTCACACTGGAGTTTAACACTGACACTACTTTCCAGCTTTAAGAAAATCACAATCAAATCATCTATAAAATCAGAGGAGTCTGACTCTGAATCTTTGAGGAGTGATAGAGCCTATTTCTGGTAATGTAAACTTAAAAACAAAATAACCTATTTTAGTTCATACAAACTAACTATTTATGCCAAACTTATATGATGAAAATTGAATATACATTGAAATCCAAAAATCTCAGAATTGCATTCTTCACCACAAATAATCTGAGCCTTTACCTCATAATATGGCGCTAATCTGCTGTGAAGCATACACAGAGTACTTAACAGGACCAATTAGTTGGTTGCTTAGAAGGATCCAGGTTCTATATTTAGGTCCAACAAACAGTAGCCACTACTCTTGACAGGTCTTAGCACATTAAGCATGCTGTAGCTATACTGTGAAAGACTGTTTCAGTAGTGCAGTACAACATCACATTGTTAATCACCTTTGCAATTTTGTTGACCTTTACAGAAGTGGGTGTAGGTGGGGGTGGAGTCTCTGGACTAGGAGCGATTTCTTCATCTGGAGCCACATCTGGATTAAGTGCAAATATACTCTCCAAGTCAATCTGTCCAGAAACAGAGAAATATGAGTGTGACTGGTTTAATGGTCAGGCTAACTATGATCTATGTTCAGTGTGAGTAAAATATGCCCACACACACATTAACTACCACAAATGTACTCACTAAACAAATAAAAACATGGAGCAACTTTAACTGAGCAAAAGCAAATGTAATGTTTTCATAAAAGCTGAAAAACAGGAGTTCACCCATTTAGGTGCAACTTTTAAAACCAAAAAATGTGATTAATACGTTTACACACCCCAAAAACTTATTTTCAAGTGTATTCAAAACTGACAAAAAAATTAAAAGTATTGTTTGTAGTGCTGTTTGTTAAGTATATTTATTAGTTTTTATCATTCAACATTAGGGTGGTCAATACAAATTATACAATCATGCACTAAACCCATTTCATCCCAACCCCAGGACATCTTCCCCCCACACCTAAGACACATCAGGAGAGAAAAATAAATAAATAAATAAACAAAACAATAATAAAAGGCTAGCACAGCTTGATTGCATGTGACAGGAAATCAGATAAAGGTCAGTAAAATTACAGTAAATATTGAAGCCTATAAGGCAATGCAGTGCCATTTTGATGCTTGATATGGATGCCCTTGAGACACTAGCCGTGTTCGAAATCGTCCACTCATCCACTCACTCACTATTCCCTATTTAGTGTAAATGAAATAGTGGACTATATAGGGAATGACCAAATGACATTTCGGACACTACACTGAAATTTTCTAAACGTCGTAGCGTCAGCAGATGAGCTGTTACTCCTGTGACGGAAGTGGACGCGCCGAAATTCACGTAAACAAGCCGGGCACTTGGGAGGATAAGTAGCAAATTTCGCAGCTGTTTACAGCCGCTAAAAGACATTAAAAAGCTACGCTATGAACGTTTTAAAGATACTCTAACGTTTATTTACATTTATGAATGAAAGCAGCGCCTAACAGTCTCCGTTCTCTTCTTCTTCTACGGAAAAACACGACCGCATTGCATTGTGGTATACGGGAGTACGGTATAGTGTACATCGCATGTACACTCAAATTTGCTGTGCATTGTGGGTGTTTTGTAGATCACTATATAGTGGATGAAATTAACTACTGAGAATTCGAACAACACTACAAAATGGCGAACACACTATACAGTGCACTATATCCGTGATAGTGAGCGATTTCAAACACAACTACTGTCAGTGTTACAGAGGTGTAATGGGGAGTGCCATCTACCTTTGGAGAAGTATCAGAGGCCCTACAAATCAAGACCGGAATCCAAACCAGTTCAAACGACAACAAGGAATCAATATCTTTTCTTGAACTGTTCTCTTATCATCTCCTACAGTTCTGTGTGCCTTGTGAAACAATGACTTGAATGGTTTAGCTGTCGCTGGATTATTTCATCTGCTACCAACAGGACATGTCCGTGGCTGTTTGATTTCAAGCTAAATTGGAAACACCGGGCCTTTTTCACACAAAAAATCCACAAGAACCAATAAGGCAATCTATCGTAGAGTAATAATCTTCTTGCTCTCAAGGACTTTCACTGGGCTACCATCACAATCATTGTAGATTTGAGAAAGTTGTTTGATTACAGACATTGAATCAGGCAGATCCCGCTGCATGGCAAGATTATAAAAACACTGAAAGGGATTCTTCAAATGATTGTGGGACCCTGAATGGACTGGATGATTTGTTTGTTTTGTGTATGTCTTACCTGCAACTTTGTTAATCATGCTGGTCTGCTTTGGGAATTTAACTCTTGAGAATGTCACTTAATTTTAATCATTCTTAATCAATGGGCAAATTAAACACAAAAGCAGTGCAGCGTTACAATCTGAAGGTGGAGGGAAAAATCAATACACTATCCTACTGCAATACTTGGCATGGTGATATTAAGTTGATTTACAGCCACCGAGTATCTGTATTTTTAATGAATAATTTCCATCAACTGATAAAGCTTTCAGTTCTGTATAAATTAATTGTGCAGAGGAGAGTTTGCAAACAATTATGGCAAGAGGGAGTCAAAAGGATTGCACCTATGGCACCAAATCCAAATCAGGTCAAAGTCAAGTCAATATTATTTTTTCAAGGAGTAATTTGAGGTAAGAGCTTTGTTAGGACTGTAATTAAGTCTAAAAAACAGAAATGAATTTTTCAAGTCTCCTTAATAACAGAAGATTATGTATATGATACTAAAAAGTCAGATATTTACAGAGTCCAAAGTACAGCTGTGTCATAGTTGGTTTATGATAGGGGATGACGTGTAGACATCATGTGAGACTGGGGTTGCAGACTGCATTAGCTCATGGACATCAGCGTAAAGGGCAATGTCTGGTGCAGCTGTGGTACATGCAGGCTGGTTGTTTAATAAAACAAAAGCACATTGTGTTGATGCTGATGTTTCGCGGGGTAATACAGGGTGATTTACCTCTTTCCCTTTGGTGTCTCCGTTTTCTATCCATTCCACTGTGACGCTCTCATTGTCCTCATTCAGAGAGGTCACCATTGCCTGATGTATCCGCCCTGTGAAAGCATCAAAGACATGGGAGACAAAAATTAGCAATGTAAACACTTGTAAGTCACATTTCCTCCATTATTAGCTAAGACACTGGAGTACAGATGTGTGTGGAGGAGAGATATAACTGCCATGGCCTCTGTGCATCATGGGGCACCTCCTTCACTCACAGCACTTTAACATCGGCCTGAGGATGAAGGTTTGATCATGACTTGTTGGGGAAAATCACTGACATTAGATGCAGTCAGAGCTGCTGTTTGCCTGTATGCCCCTCTCCGCCCCTTTGTCTGTTGGGTAATGATACCAGCTGTAAAGTGCCTGCTCAACCACACCAGCTTTGTCTATTTGGATCTCAGTGCTGTAAGTTCCCAGCACAATCCAGGGAAACCCCATGTTCCTTCATCTATTATTCAGACTCACACGGAGACGGTGAGGAAAGATGCTTTTAGTCTCCTAAACTACAGAACATAAAAAAATGGTGTGGTTTTTTGTCTCCCTTTTCATCAATAAATTGATATCAGTTTCAGAGCCTGAACCTAATTAAATGTTTAAAATGGACTTTGTAATCTGTATCATATATACAGTATAAAACATGGTCTTATCAATGTGGATAAACTTTACTGTTTTTCTGATTTAAGGAAATAACATCAGAAAATGGAAATGAAGACAGAGTTTGGTTGAATGACTTAAAGTCAAAGCTAACTGTGAGAGCCGTTCTGACCAATTATTAACAAAAAAAATGCTATTAGGCAATAAAATATTGACACAGAATCACAATATATTGTTGTACTGATAATGTCTTATTCCCCCAACAGAACCATGCATTTCCATGACAAATTACCTGGATTACCTTTAAGATTTATTAATTTGCACAATTTGAATTAATCAGATAGTCTTGAAATAATCCATTAAATAATATTAGACCATTTCTATCACAATGACAACTGTCCATACACTTCAAGAAACTGAAGAAAGGGTAAAGCCACTTCAAGCAAATAACAACAACATAATAATAATAATACATTTTATTTAAGAGCGTCTTTCCTGACACTCAAGGACACTCTACAGGATAAAAACATCAACAATCAAATCAACAAAACAATACAACTATAAAATCAGCAAAACACAGCAGACAATGACAGATGAGTGGATGATAATGGCAAATTCATTTTAAATGTAGTATTCAGTTCTGAACAGGTGGGTTGTGAGTCTGGATTTGAAGAGGGAAAGAGTTCACATATCGGAGGTCTGGTGGGAGAGAGTTCCAGAGCAGAAGACTGCCAATGGCAAAATGAAAAACAAAGACAGAGCAATGACCAAATTATTTGTAAAGCTGGTGGCCCACTCCTCATCTACGACAAATGTGTGTGGCATAAGTCAGCCATTCAATCAAGAGCAGAGTGAGGA
This sequence comes from Scarus forsteni, assembly GCA_036419115.1. Lineage (NCBI taxonomy): Eukaryota > Metazoa > Chordata > Actinopteri > Labriformes > Labridae > Scarus > Scarus forsteni. The sequence continues at coordinate 43,075,439 of JAZDUH010000066.1, read as the reverse complement.
AGAGGAGGCACTGCAGTCTTGTGGCAACAGAAAATCTTCAAATATAAGCATGTATGTTTGAAAATTCTGAAAACTGGATTTTTGGGAAAGGTAACAGCCTTATGTCAAAAGTTCAGGACATATCACTAATCTGATCAGTAACAAATAGGATATATTTTCATTTATTCAGAATAAAACATTATGGGGATCTTTTCATTCCTCAAGCTTTTGTTGTTATCTTTAGAAGGCATAGCTTTGCACTGATTGCTTAATTTGAATCATTTTTACATTTAAATCAGGTAGGTAACAAAAGCATTGTTTCTGGCATCAGTACTTGTTTAATTTTTGCGTTCATTTGTTGAGGGCTTGCTGAAAGGTGTTCCTGTCTTGATGGGAAATGATTTTCTCTACATTGTAAAAAGCCTGTTGTTTTGTGGTTCTGCCTGTTTGTCCCAATCATGAAGGCTGATGTACTCAATGCCTTGGTTGAGATCCAGCCAGTAAATCATAATGAAAAAGCCTAAATGGCAACTTTTTTGCTTGAATGCATGAATGTGCGCGTGAGTGGCTGTCTGTGTTAAATGTGGGCTGGGAGGGTTTCATATTTTTCATTTATTTTATTTTATTTTACTTCAGTATTTTAATTATCATTTTTCCCTGATTCTTATCTGCTTGTGTACTTGAATGTTCAGCGCTTTGTGCTACATTTAATGTATGAAGAATACTTAATAAAGTTTGATTTAGTTTGATTGATATTTTATATAACACTTCTCTGAGCATGCCTTTTTGAAACAGAGACTGCAGCACTCAGAGAACATTCTGAGACCACAGAAGGCCGAGTCGGGTCCTCAGAATCACAGTTGCTTCCTGCTAATAGCCTTTGCTGGTGATAAAAAATTAAGACAAGAGCAAAAAATGACTGCCTGCTCTGAGTATGTCATCACTGGTCACATTTGAGAACCAAAACAGCCTTCCTGCGGGCCCATATGGGCTCATACAGCTCTGTTCAACCATGTGATACTGCATTACTAACCCAATTTAAAATGCCCTCACCCGAAAAGGATTGCAACAAGTTCCACTATATTTACATCTGGAGACATTCACGTCAATTCTGCAAGGCTGTGTGCACCCGGATCTGCACAATGCAGCCCATGCCCGGGTATACACACAAAGTCACAGAGACTGTGGCAGAAACTGTCTCCGTGCCCCCAAATCACCTTCAGGACATTCACAACGGAGGCAAAATGTGACGGGTAAATATTTCACCTTGAAAATGCCGTATGAATTGGGCTGTAACTTCAGAACCCACCAGACATCTTCCTCTGGTCTACATGTGTGATAAAGTCTTGATACCTGGAGAATATCCAGCAAAGACTAAGAGTTGTTTAATGAAAAAGCTCAAAAGAGTGGAATATGGGGCCAAAATGATCTGAGATCCAACAAAATCTTGATATACCTGCACTGATAATGGAAGGGATTTTAAGCAGAAAGCAGAAACTCCATTGACAAAACTGAAGCAGGTCGGGGGGCCTGTCTAACCTGTTGATGTCAGGGTACATACCATAAATAAAGAGCATTTTTTAACAACTTTCTCCCTCAGGGAGAGGAAGGGGGTGCTTCAGTGTGCAGTTGGTGGATTAAAATCTTAAACATAATATACTTTCAAATCTAAACTACAGAATTTATTTTGGCAGAAGGATTTACTGTACTGAAAGCTCAAATTTCTGCAGCACTTTGAGATTGTGAAAAGAAGATGTCAGATTGTTATCATTAGTAGCAGTATTAGATTGGATTAAATGATACTTAATCGATCTCATTGGAAAACCTTCCTCTGGGAAATTCAGATATCATGTATCTAAAAACAAACCAAAACAGGCCAGATTTGCTTAACCACAAAAAAAAAAAAAAACACTGAGGACCAATAAAATGTCTTTCAATAGAATAAATAAGGTAGTATGATGTTTTTACTTAACACTTATCCAGATTTTCTTACAAATACATTTAGTAAAACTGGGCTGATTATATCCCTACTTTTCATGGAAAGTCTACACAGATTCCACTAATGAACATTTTTCTTATTAATGATTTTTGTTTTTTGTATATTAAAATTATCAGTAGCTTGCAATGAGTGAGAGGGAGTGCCACAGTTTACCCAGTCCTTAACAGGGGGAATGTGTGTGTGTGTGGGGGGGATATTATATTGCATTAATTAATATAAAACTAAAATTAAAACAACAGTGTTTATATTTGATAATAAGGCTCGTCAACCAAAATAACAGTTAATAAATATTAGCCTGTTTTATCACCGTTATAGATTTTGTCATTGTTGTTCCTCAGTGTTTTTCAACAGGATCCTGTTTTACTTGCATTGGGGAAATCATTAATATTTGACATCAGGTGAGATAGTGGGCAGATGATCTTCCCCTGATATTTTCATAACTAAATAATATCTTTCCTGCATTCTGATCACTTTTTATGCAAATTTTTACACTAATCATGAGGCAGTCTTGTGATCTTTAAGGGTTTTTTTGAAATCTTTTATTAACGTTATGGAGCTCCTTTCACTTTCAGAATTACTGCAATCAATTTTTAGTTTAATGTCAACCTTGATATCTTTTCAACTATATCAGATGAACATACTGCATACAACTCACACACATCTGACTTTATAGTTACTAAATGAGAGAGAGTGATGGGGAGAAAGACTGACAGCTATCACATCACACACAACAGACATGGTAAGGTTTAAAAGTAAGAGAGCTCATCAAAACATCTGCTGGTTTAGTTGCATAAAAAGGTTTAAAACAATAAAAAAAAAAGATACAGCAGCGTCCTGCTCTGCCTCCAAGCTGCTGCAGGTCACAGAGAACTTATGGGAGATGCACACGACACATTAAAGCTGCTAAGATGTTACTAAGAAAAAAAATCATTATATGAAAATAAAACGAACTGTTTTTGAGCAGATGATGCTAAAACATGCAGAGATGACATCATTAAATTGGAATTTAATGCAGGAAACAAATGATACTTAATCAATCTCATTGGAAAACCTTCCTCTGGGAAATTCAGATGTCATGTATCTAAAAACAAACCAAAACAGGCCGGATTGGCTCAACCACAAAAAAAAAAAAACACTGAGGACCAATAAAATGTCTTTCAATCGAATAAATAAGGTAGTATGATGTTTTTACTTAACACAGCAGGTGATTGGATGATTGTTCCATCAATCACATTCATAATGGGCAAATCAAGATACTGTAGTACTGCTGTGGCATAAAACACGAAATGTCTACTGACTATTGTCAGAATGTGTCAGAAGCTGAGTTAAAAAGTCAATTCTAATTGGGAACGGCTTTCAGTGTGATTGGTTTTTTCATTTATAAAGAAATGCAATCGGGCTGCTGGTTTGGCGTAGTGGTTAGCACCCCATGTACATGCTTCTGCCGGTCCAGGTTCGGGTCCCGCCTGTGACCAGTTTGCAGAGTGTCTTCCCCTACTCTCTCTCCCCCTTTCACAAGCCTATCCACTGTCTCTCTCCTATCAATAAAGGCACAAAAAATGCCCAAAAAATATATATATAAAGAAATGCAATCAAAATTTGATAAAACTGCTACTGAAGCTGTTAGCATTTATGCTAACCTCTGTATGAGCAGTCACTCCCTGCTGTTCTCTAGCCCATAGTTTCCTCCTCTTCCTGCTTTAAGGAAGCTGATTGGGCTGTGCCATTTTTGGTTGCTCACAATCACAAATTGGAGTTGCAATGTCCGATCTGCCTGGTTACAGACATACAATCAGTCAGTCCAGCTGACGCGTAAGGTCAATGCAACACAGCGATGTTTTAGTCTGTGTGTGAGGATGTTTACAGACAGCAACAGGCTGCAGGACAATATTACAATCATCGGGTTACTGATTGTTAAAGGTCCTGATAACCCATGCAGGTGCAAGAAGAAAAACAAACAAAAAAATGTTCAGAGCTCGTCCCTGTAGTGTATTTAATTTGTTTAAGTGACAGCTCCCCAACCCTGTGAAATCTGAAGAATCTGTACTAAAAGGAAGACTTGTTGGCCTGTCTCAACTCAGCTGGTCCTTAAAAATTATGACCCCAAAGTCTGTCACCACAGCCCCGACTGTTTTTAACCTCTCTCTGGTAAAAACACCTACATGGATGACCAGAGACTTTGAATCTCCGCATTAGTTTGTGTATGACTGTCAAGCAGCAAAAAGTAACCTATCCTTCGTTGCATAACCCTCTAACATCGCCAAACAGAAAGTCTACCCGCCATGTCTATTTGTGAACCTGTGTGCATCATGTCTCAATTCTACAGTCTTTCAAAGTCAACAGCACCAGTACTGTTGCCAAAACTTTAAGGGATGCCAATATTAGATTTTTGCTAATATTCAATATTTCCAAATTATTATCCCCAATACTGTTGCTTCCATAGTTAGTCTATTTATGTTAAAAACATTAGTGAAGCAAGTAAAACAACATTACATTCTTTTATATTTATAATTTATATTTATAAAAGTGGACAGTGAGTGATGATGGTACATTGCACATTTTGCCAGTGTTACACCCACTATATGGGGTGGTTAAGGCTAATTCTTATGATCAAAATATCGGCTGTGCATATCAACAAACATTTTCAGATCTGTCGATACCAATAACTAGGCCTGTCACGATAACCAATAAATCAATTAACTGCACCATAAATAAAAACGTCCTTGAGAAGTTTGCCGGCCTCGATAAATTGACACCTGCAAGCAGGTTTGTTTCTCTCCTTTCTTTCTACCAAACTGGCTGGATGACAAGAGGGTTCACTCTGTCCATCTTTCTTCAACACCAGGGCACATTGGTTCTACAGAGGCATTCTATAGTGGAGTGAGCCATCTGTCAGTCATTCAATCTTCGTGGGGGGAGGTGGGTACACACAGAGCTGCAAGTGAGTGTAGTGAGGAGTAACTCACAAATATGAAAGGAGGCACAAAAGCGATGGTTTCTGAGCCAGCTGCCACAGCCCCAGTGTGGTAATATTTTGGTTTTAAACAGAATGAACAAGGTGTGAGCTCATGACCACCAACGAGCTGATATGACGTATTATTTTAAAAGTAGTGGTGACGAAGAAGGGGAGGTGCAGCAGAGCCTCCGTCCTTGATAGTCAGCGCTTACGGAGGCGTTTGGTCAGCAAAGCAAAGTATAGTAATAAATAAAACAGCACAAAATGATGCACGCTCATAGACAGTGTCATTTGCTACATTGCAAAAGAAATGCAACTTTTCAATACAGTTGAAAAGCCAGCATTTTGGGAAACGTTACAAGCGTTTGTCAGGCAGTACGAATTGACTGGGAGAATGTACGTGTCACAAGCAATTCCGGAACTGTATAAACTACATTTTATTCATTGTTTTTATTGTTGTGTGTGTTTTTATTGGAGTTTTGTTTTTTTCTTTACAGAGACAGGGTCTATTTTTTATTAATCTTGATTAGTATAATGATTTTCAATTACATTCAATTTTCCCCAAAAGAGAGTCCATTTCATTTCCATTGTTTTTTTCTCTTCTTTTGTTTGTTCGTTTATTATATTGTTTGTCTGTTTGATTAAAGCTCTTCACCTTCCAATTACAGTTAAATACTCTTAAGAAATTAAAGTTTATTACTTTTTATACAATGTACTCACTTTATTATGACATATATTATAATTACATTAATGCCAAAATGATATTTCAAAATAATATTGACCATAATATTGTTCATCTGCAATAATTTTTTGGACAATTATTGTCCAGCAAAATTTGTTATCGTGACAGGCCTACTGATAAACAATTTCTTTGGAAAATATCAATATCTGCTGATATTGGTCTGATAATATTTTCCATCTCGACAAAACTTTCTTTACTTTATGAACAAAATCCAGACAAACTTCTGTGTGGCTCTACAGTGAATCAGCAAACACTTTGAAACACAGAAGCAGCCTCTCCTATTCCTCATCACAAGGGATGTCTGGTCAGGTCCTATGTCACCTCATCTTCAGGCAGCTAACATGCAGATTTATCGTCACTGGATAAACTGCCTGCTGTGTCCCACTTTTATGCTAAAACCTGACTGGGTGATATTGCTGACACCTCCCAATGATCAGAGGGGCTTAGGAGAGGGTGCCTCAAGCTCTGCTAAGTCCAGAGAACAAACAAAGCCTTAGGAGCATCAGTTTCACTGCAAAAACAAAGGGCATTTATTGAATAAACTGTGTCTGCATAAACAGACTTCTGCAGTCCATGAGCATGAGGATGATGTATGGTCCAGCTCTGTATTTCCTATCCTCTACCTCACAGGACGCACACCACTGCACTGAGCAAAATGTTCAAGAACAGCAGAAAATGAATGTTAATAATCAAATTTTAAAAATTAGAGCTGACAAAGATACAGTAAAATTTAACCTTTCATCATTACTGAATGACATGAATATACAGTATTTTGTGATCCTGTGCTTTCATCATGCCTGACCATGAAAGGGACTAAAGATGCAGATTAAGCAGGAGAGAGTCCTGGCAGAATTGAGGGTGCTGGCTGCAACAGATGGGGTGGTAGCTAATGGCCTGAATCTGGCTTGAATCTGAACCATCCCCGCCACCAACCCCCAGAGATGGGGCAATCCCTACTCGGGATGCAACCCGACCAGCAGAGAAATGGGACAGACAGGACTACTCACTTAGCATTTCTCTCACATCTCACTCCTGGTCTTAGGATACTGAGCCTCAGGGAAGCAACTGTTGCAAACACACCCTTGCCAGGAGATTTAGACAGTTTACTTTCAATCAATTGCTTGTGTAAAGGACTATTCTGTTGTGTAAGGCGTTTGTGCAAAACATTATCACAGGGTGTATCCTAATCCTGGATGGGCCTACAGGAATGACACAAAGTTTGCAGTCATCTTTGGAGCATGGCCCTAAGGCGGTGCAGTGAAACAACACAAGGCAGGCCGAATAAAGCTGATATTCACAGAGAGAAAAGTCATACAGTTTTCAGCCCTATAAGTCAACTTCTCTGCTTAACCATTAAAATCAGATGAATGGAAAGGCATTCAGTGTTTCAAAGAAACACATCACTACTAAAGCAGCTACTATAACAAACTACCCCCTTGACAAACATTGTAGAACAAAACGCCAAATAAAACTAGAAAAGCAGACCTCTGCCAGCGACACAGTCCTCACCCATATTGTAATTTTCACTGTAAGTATTACTTCTACCTTAATTTCATCTTAATATTTAGATTCCTTGGCCATGAAAACATATAATAAGCAACTGGATACATAATCCTATCTCTTTTAGTTTGGTAGTTATTCACAAAAATTGCATTTTTTGTCATGGCGGATCCAGACAGTGATCCGGATCACTCCCAAAATCAAATCATTTGTTCCTTTTCCGAATTCTGACATTTCCTGAAAATGTCATCAAAATCTATCCAGAACTTTTTGAGTTATGTTGCTAACAGAGAAAAATACCATAAAAAAGACGCTCGCAATAACATAACTAATAACATAATAATAACAATTAAATATAAACTGTATGATGCTCCAGGTCTCTGATGCTCACTGATGCACACAAACACACAACCTTACACACACATACACTGCATCACACAGGTTTCAAGTTTTTTTTATGTCCCTGCAATAAGTTTACTGTGGGTGCGTCTACTAGTTCATGTTTATTTTTTCTGTTGACCATTTTGACATGTAATAATATAAAGGACGCTAGAAATAAACAAAAATATTCCTTGTCATGCGCCTCAGTCATGAAGAAAAAAATAAAATATAGGTGACAATAGGTTATAACTTATTGAGCGTGATGCTCTAAGGTAATTTCATCAAAAACGGCTGGTGGTCTAAGCGACACACACAGTAAGGGGAAAAAAGTCAGACAAGAGGACAGCTGATGCATTCATGATGCATGTGTTTGTTGGCCGGGGGAGCGAGGTGGTTTTTGAGGTACATTAAATAGATAAAAGTTAGAAAAATGATTAAAACATTAAATACTGTGACATACTGTTATGGCTCATGGGGACATATCTCTGCTGCCATGGAGACACCTCAATCCTTGATCCAACTCATCCAACCTTTCCAAACGACCAAAGTAACTGTGATTCCTAACTTGTCTCTACTTTCTACATGACAATCTTAGGTCTGATTGGACCTGTCAAATATTTTAGTTTAGTTTTCACCTGTTGACAAAAATGTCAGTTAATTTAGTTTTATTTTTTGTCAATGTACACTTGTTTTCTTTCATTTTAGTTTTTGTAGTTTTCGTCAGGGGAAAAAGGTTGTTGAAGGAAACTATGATGAAATAATCAGCTGACACTGAGTAGTATACAAGGTTCTGCTGCTGGCAGTTTACTAAATGCAGCTCTTCAGAGCAAAGACTTGCCACAGTAGCTTTATACACAACAGAGGGGTTGACATTATTGGCCCATCCACACAGAAACCAATTCAGACGTTCACGTTTTTTTTCTTTTTTGATCGAGTTAGCATTTTGGGTCCCAGAGTGTATAAAACTTAAAACACTGGCCTTGCATTTCCACGTGGACAACAAATCAAGAAAGCTTCAGAAACCATGACATCATAGCCCCACTGTTCCCTTAAGCCACATCAGCAGGTCCCTGACTAACAAAAGTAAGAAACAGCTCTGCAAGTTCACTGGATCCAGCGTCAAAGGCACAGGTCATCAAGTGCAGGCACTACTACACCATCGACAGAACCTGATGGTGTAGTGCTGTTTGATGGGCAGAAAGGGCAAACAAGTGGACAGGAGCAAACTTTTTTCAGTTAAAACTCTGCGAACATTATTTTATGTTCGGTGTCATCTGATCCAAAGTGACTGGCTTTTCCACTTGTGTCTGTCTCACTCTGTTATAAACTCTTTTTTTTTTTTTTAATCAGATCCCCTTTTAGCTGTGAAAGTGCTGCTCTGAAGTCTTGTTACAGTCTGAACGTTATAGCTGCTTTATGCATTGGAAAATTCAAATTGGTGCTTTAGATTCACCTGCTTATGCTGGCTTTTAAACAAACTGAGTTTGATATTTTGATGTTCCGTTGTGTTTATATTCATGGTATGTCTTAGTAATGTGTTTTTATTTTGTATGTCAAATTACAATTTGAATTTAAAATAATGATGCACACATCAGCATAAGGCTGGGAAATATATCGATTAAATCAATTAATTCAAATTATTTTTTGCAGAAGATTAAAAAATTAAAAAAGGAGATTTATTTTATTTACTTAAGTTGTAAGTAGTTGCAAAGTTTGAAAAAAACATAAACACTGAAATTTTACATTTTTCATGATGGTGGCACTGACAGGTTTTGCACAAGCACTTTTATAAGCATTTATTTATTTATTTTTAATTGGATTAAGTATAAAAACATGTTAACAAGATGTGTAGGGAAAAAATCGAGGATTTTATTTCAGGCCATCAGCATCACTATGGCTATGCTCTGGTGTCAGCCAACATCAGTCCTTTAATCAGCCATCCTCGAATTAATGTGGGATGAACGAATGCCAGAACCAGATGTTTATCCACGGTGAAATGCCAATTTAAAGCTGAACCCCGGCACACCTAAATACTGACTTAGAGAAGCTCCGAAGATTCATTTTATAGAGCAGTAAAATCAACTTGTAAAAAAACTGATCTGTTTTCATGGTCAAACATTGGAAAACATATTGACATTGTGGGAGAATTACACTGAAAAAGGTTAATGAAAACACATCAGCACTGCTATGTGCTAAACTGATCATCTCAAACATTGGTATCAGCAGTCTCCCTGATTTTTATAATAACTAATAACTTCAGCCAAGAAGGTTATGTCATGCTGGTCACACCTAGACATTCACTTTCACATTCATGCACTGATGGTTGGAGTTTATATGTTAGTTATTCACTGACGCAGCAGTAGGAGCAACTTTGGGTTGTGTCTTGCCCAAGGACGCATCGCTATGTGACAACCAGAGCTGGGCTCGAACCTGAAGCCTCCTTTTGTTTATAAGCAGAATAACTCCAAAAAGTTATTTCCTCCTTACATTCTCTTGGAATGTTAGTGATGGCACCTAGGAGGAGTGATTAGACTTTGGTGGTGACTTGAATCTAGATGCACATACAGAAATTCTTTTTTTTCTAATTTTAATAATTTGCTAACATTGCTAGAAAGGGCTGATTGTGTCAGAAATGCCTTGACAGGGGATTGCGCTCTCGATATACTTCAACTTCCTACTGTTATACATTAGGCTTGTACATTGTTTAATGACCGGCTTGAGTTGTTTACGTGTGGCAAGTCAAATTGTGGCATTATCACGCCGTCAAAACATTATTCATTTCAGCTATGACTCATTTTCTAACCACTGACAACCTGATGACCGTTCTGGAAACTTCCTCAAGACTGTATCACAGTTAGAAAAACATCCAAACAGATACTCAAATGTTCTGTCTGTGCTTTAACATTTATGTCCAGGTAACATGAACTCAGACTTTCAGCTTTCTACAATAATATGGTTTGCTTAGCAGTCAACTCGCCAAACTAATCCGGTGTTTTTCTCAGTAAACATCTTTCTTCCACATCAACAGTAATTATGTGCGGTACAAAAATGCCGCCAATATTTTGTATTTCGTTGAATGAACGGACCATGATCTGTTCCATCGGGGTTTCAGTGTGACTTGTGACTGTGAGCCGATGTGTTTGTGGTTGTCGTAGCTACAGCACATGTTGCAGAATAAGAATCATTTCTAAGGCCTGGATGTATAGTTCCCTCATACATATTTTAGCTTGACCCTCTAACTGTATTTTGACGATGCAACAAAAAAAGACGAAGAGGCATCTCCAGAGGGTGTGTTATAACGGCGTCTGTTGAAACCATGACAACTCCAAAACGAAAAGTCTTTCTCATCATGGTCACTTGTTAAGCTGTAATACCGGCACCTTGAGCCAGCAGCAGTCGGCTAGCTAATCACAAGCTAATGTAGCTCCCTGCCGAACCAGCGTTAGCCTCGTTAGCAGGTGGGCTAGCTTAGGCAAGTTTACATTTGAATCACATTAGTGTCCATCACTGCGGTAACGCTCAACGTGAACCAAACCGTCCATGTTGACAGATAAACGAATCACAAGCTCCTAATGATGATGGATATTCAATTAAAAGCCTTTGGTATATTTACAGTGCATTAGGAAAAGGCGCTCGCTAACAAAGGTAGTAGCTCATTGAAAGGCTGTAGCCGTGTTGAGGCACTCCGCCCTGACAGCGGGTGCGAGCGTTTCCGTGCAGCGAACGTGAACGTTACGCTGTGCAAACGGGAACGGCTGCTGTGCTGTGCACTGCGGTAACAAAGATCCCTGACAACTTAACACAGTGCGGCGGGCTCAAACTTACCATCGCTGCGCTTTATCTCCACGTAAGTACCGACGACAATCTTCCCAAAGCCCGACGCCATTCTACATCACTTAGGAAAATGAACAAACACGGTAACAGACTAAATATTAGTCGGAAAAAGCAGCTCCTTGTGTTTGGCAGCCTTTAGCCGGGAGGAGGAAGATGCAGGCAACAGAATCTAAACGGGCTGATGGCCTTACGTAGTGTTTCCGGTCCAGCAGTCTTTTCAAATTAAAACACGCTGGATGTGTTAACACGTTTGCATGAAGCATTTTTTACTCAAAATTCTCAACTGCAGAAAAGTTTAGGCCCTTTAGAAAAAATAAAGTTTTTTTGTTTTAACAAAGTCTGCAGTATTTTTTTAATCTGAATTGTGTTTTACTTCAATCAGAATTCTGTTTTTAATCTATGAATTCTGGACATTTTTTCCAGACTGCTGATGATTAACTCTGACCTTAATCTAAGAACACTGAATTAATTTTATCCTTCTTCTGATTTTAAACTCAGAATTCTGAAGTAAATCTCATAATTCCGAATTTTTCCCAACTTCAGAAAATTGCACAGGGGAGGAAAGAGTACACACAGTATTACTGCACTGAAAATACAGGTACATTTATATTTACTCAAGTACAAGTAAAGAAGCACTCAAGAATCTAATCAAGTAAAACCAATAAGTAGCTCATTTCAAAATTTCTCCAAGAACTGAGTATTTTGAATACAACTTACTGTGAAGTGCAGAAAAGAATAATAAATAAAAGAATAAGAATAGTTTCTGTTTCAGTATGATATAATCATCATAAGGTGGAAAGTTTTCACACAAATTATATTCAAGGAGAAGTCCAGTTGCACTCTTATTTTTTCCTCAAGTACAAGTATAGCACTCCGTGAAGCTGGCCAAGTACACGTAAAACAATATGGAAAAACCACAGAATTCAGGGTATTCTGAGTAAACTTTTCTCTGCCGTGGAAAACAGCTGAAATGTGATTAACAGTTATTTGATCAGTCTAATTGTATTATAAATAAACATTTTGTACAGAGTACCACTTTTTCATAATGTATAAAAAGCTGTTTATGGTATCAGTAAAATGTGCTTCACTCTTTCAGTAGGTTTTATGTAAGCACAAAGCACTGACAAAATTAATACAGAAAACCAAGTACTTGAAAGCAACAACTTCTAGGCTTCCTGTTTTTCATCCATTTTTTTTATCATGTGTTGAGCTAATAATTTTAATGCAAAGTATTATGTTCGCACTCAGTGCCATGAGATCAAACTTAGTGTCATGGTAAAATTATGTTGCTGTGGTAGCAGATGATGAACTTTGATAGGTTTAACTGTCTATGCTTGTTCTTGTTGTTTTTTTTATTTATTACTTAGATGCTTTTGCATGTTACCTAAAGCAATACATCCCAAAAAATACAACAACTCAAGTAAAAGTGCAAGTACTGCTTTAAAAACTACTCAAAAACATAAAAGTACACCAAAAGCAAATAACTTAAGTAAATGTAATTAGCTACTGTCCACATCTGAAAACATTTTACCAACTAATATTGCTCAGGCATATCTGGCATTATATATGCAACAATATGGCAGTAAAATGTATTGTGTATTCTTTGTTTGTAATCGTTTGGCAGAACAGAACATATTAGTCCAAACACAGAGGATACCAAACATCACAATGCAAAAGTTTTTTTTTTTTTTTTTACCTAACACTGGTAATAAGCTGTCCCTTAAAAATGTGATCAGATGACATTCTTTTTCTCATTCATTAGTTATCAAGTATCATTTATCATTTTTAGGTACTATTTCAGTATTAAATATTATGTTACTGAACTTTGTTTCATAATCAAAGACAAACAATTGTACTGTGAACACAAGGCCATAAAAATCATCAATTTATTTCGTGTTTTTCTTAGATTCAGATTCCGTTTCAGAATATTTATTGTACCCTTGGGTAAATTGAAATTCGTATTATTTTTTTTAATTCAGAACGTGGGTTGCATGTGAAATGTAACCAAGTACAATGCATCCCAAAACATACTCAAGTAAAGAACAAATGCTGATTAATAAGTAAAAGCACACTACAAAGCTACTCAATTACAGTAACCAGGGCTATTTATTTATTTATTTTCCTCCCTGCTCTTTCATTGGTAAGGCTACAAAAAATAGTTATTACTGATCTCAACTATTTTTTGGCAAGTTGTGTATTTTATTGGAATTAAAAAAAATCTTTGACTGAGCCAAAATGTAAATTCTGTAATCATAAGGTGTGTTTTTTCTAGGTTCTAACCAAGGCCTGTTTGAAAAAATGTCAAATAGAAAAGGCAAATTACAAACGAATAATGTGCCCTTGAATTCTTTGACTTTGCACGTGGTTGGGAAAAATCTCGATGGAATAAAGCTCCTTTACACATTAGCGTTTTGTTTTAAATATTCCCTTGATCGTTGAAGATAATCTGACAATAAATCCTGCCATTATGGTAACCATTATCGACAAAATCATGAACAAATGTCAATTATTTTCTGGTACGATTACGCCATCTAGTGACATAGCAGATATTATGCAGATTTTCAAAAGCCGATCTGATCTGAATCATACGACGGCGTATTAGGGCCACTTGAAGAAATAAAAAGAATAAATGAAAACTCGAAAATCTTCGAGAAAAAACTCGAAACTTTTGAGTTTATAAAGTCACATATTTATGACTTTAAAAAGTCGTACATTTGTGACTTTATAAAGTTGCAATTTTGCGACTTTATAAACTCGAAATTTTGAGATAAACTCATATTTCGGGTCAATTAATCAACGTAGTTCCCAACCCAAGCCTTCATTTTAATCATTCTGATGAAGCTAAAACCTCGTTTTCTTCCAAACGCGCCTTCCTTGAGCCAGAAAGCTTCACTTTGTCTCAATGAGCTGCCGGCGATGGCTGGCTCGGCAGTTTAGGGACCGATGGCAAATTACCATATTGCAGTAATAGTGTGAATGGAAATTCAGTAACTTAATAAGGACATATAACGTCTTCATAATCACAGCACACTTAAATGACCATAGGTTGTTTATAGTACATGTCATAGTTTCTTAAGATTTAGGTTATTTAAGAAATAGTTTTAATGTCATTTTTTATTATTATTATTGACATACTGTACTGTGTATTTATTCATAGGTAATGACTTTAAAAACTGCAATAACTTTACTGTTGTTGACTGTAGTGGCACCAAGCCAGCCTGATGATCAGACATATCTCCTAGTTTATAATACAGCTCTACATGAGATAAATATGTTTAAATTCAATCATATAACTTTTATATAGAAAACTATATTCATAAATAGGTATGAATATCAGAACAATGAGGAGCGCCCCTGCACCGACCTGCACAGAAGACGTTTGCTCTCAACTGCCTCTTCTGTGCTGGTGGGCTGGAGACGCTCCTCACACGTCATCAGGGAGTTTTTGTTACCTCTTTGTTTCAATTCGCAGAAGAAAAACCATCAAGAAAAAGAAAACTCAAATACTAAAGAAGGAAATCATTTGTGAACAGCTCAAAGTATTTTGTTTGTTATACCCAATCATCTCTGAAGCTTGTCATTAAAAAAGAGTTTTTCATTTTGATTAAAACATATAAAAAAAGGTTAACAGTATGATAGTATGACACTATCACCTTCAAGTCCCATTGAGCCCTTCGGCTGCAGCTTATTTAAAGGTTCTTTTTTTGTTAATAAGTGGACCACAAACAACTATTACTCAACTTTTGGAACTCAATAGTTTTCTGTTCTAAAAGGCCTGTGGTGCTTTGTGTAATAACAATCAAGATACTTGAGTCATAAAGGCAAAAAAAAAGACCTAATATTCAGCCATTATTTCCCAACATTTATTTGTAAAAACATCAGTGATTTAATGTAGACAAACTCTCATTTAAACAATTTAATCTGAAATGTGAACTTGGAAAACTCCAACATGGAAAGATAGGTGAGGATTTTTGGACAAGTATAGGCGGTAGATTCGCCCCACTCGCTGAAATGGATGATGTTCATCAGGACATGATGGATCTTTTCACAGGAGCATTCAACAAGACTTCTTTGGAAGTGCTAGGGAAAGAAAAGAAAATGAAATAAATGTGGATGACCGAAGCCCAGGACAGCCCAGGTCGTGAAACGGCCTCCGCTGAAGAGCCTCTGATGCCACAGCTCTGGCTGTGCAGCGGAGGCCGTTTCACGGCGCTATGAGAAATAGAGCCTTATTTAGCGGTGTTTTTGTGTGAAAGTAACGCACTGAAAAATCTCTAAATAAAGCGTGAATGCAGACCGATATCAGACTTTTTCAGTGGGAGTCCGTATATTTGTGTTTTTGGTCAAGTAAAATATGGCCCCGTCTGACTGCAGCGGAATCAGCAGACAAGCAGAACCGAAGCAGGAAGAGAGAGTTTGGTCCTAGCGCCCTGGGCTTCTGCTCCACATAAACACTGCTGTAGAGGTAATTTCTGCCCTAAACCTTGTGATAGGACCCAACTTGTTCAATCCCGGAATATCACTTTAAGGCACCGTTTTTTAGCATAAGCTAACACGTTTGAGTCCTCAGCTGTGCTTCTTTACAAGTCCATGCTGACTGGAAATGTAAAAAGTAGGGGTGACCCAAAGTATTCATACTATTGTGATTAGACTGCAATCTTACAGTCAACCCCCTTCTGCTTCTAAAATCATCTAGAGCTGAAACGATTCCTCGAATATTCGCGAGTACTCGAGTACAAAATATCCTCGAATTAAATTTTGTGCCTCGAAGCCTCGTTTAATATATGATTATACATATAAATATATATCTGGGCTACTATACAGTGCACAGTGTTTGACACGGATGGTCATTTCTGTGGCACAACGCGCCTGCTACCTCGGCTTGTAAACTCATGAATGAAGAGAAAAGAGAGGGACAGAAAGGAGAGAGTCCGCAGAAGAAATGGCAGAGAGTGTCCCAAGTGTGTGGTCACTATAAGAAGGGACGAAAAGGAAACACAGTGCAGTGTGTCTGATGTCAAACGGATTTAGCTTAGCACGTAGCTTAGCATGATAGCATGTCATTAGGGCTGCAACCATTACTATTACAGCATTTTAAATATGCTCATCACAGACATGCGTCCTCTTTCCATGGTGGAGGACACAGGATTTAAGAACATGATCAAGGATTTCAATCCAAACTACACAATGCCCTCCAGAACACACTTCTCAAATATAATTGCAGAATTATATTACTGCTTTGTAAATTAGTATTGTATTGGCTTTGTTTTAAGCCAGTACTGGTTTAAACTTTGAAAGTTGTGAAAATAAAAACCCTTTTCTGAGGAATAAACAGCATTTGGTTGCTCATTTTGAAAGCCCTAACATGTTGCTTTGTATACAAATGATTTATTTGTTTAAAAAAAAAAAAAAGTATATTTT
The DNA here is from genome assembly GCA_036419115.1 of Scarus forsteni. NCBI lineage: Eukaryota > Metazoa > Chordata > Actinopteri > Labriformes > Labridae > Scarus > Scarus forsteni. The sequence goes on along the minus strand of JAZDUH010000066.1, from coordinate 43,058,627 downwards.
GTTAGAGTACTCGAGTACTCGAAGAAATAATTGTCAGAGTACTCGATTCCAAAAATACTCGATAGTTGCAGCTCTAAAATCATCCTCATCATTCCATTGCAGCTTCATGGGGGTGCTCAATGACCTTTTTTGAATACGTTTTCCTGTTTTTGCTTCATAAAAATGTCTTGGTATAAATAACAACTCTTTAATATTTAATTCAATTCTGAAAATACCTCATGTATTTTTAATCTCTTAACACAAGAGATAAACCATGTAATTAAAATAAATTATTAAAGTTATGATGGAAACATAGGTCTAGTCCAGTAATAGAATTTAAGTTCAAGTTTAAGTTACAAGTAGTTAGATTTTTTTTTAAGTCATTTCTTATGTTGTTGGTGAGAATCCAGATTCTGGAGAGGGGTGTGATTAACCAAAAGATTTGTCTACCAATGGCAAAACCTCCATCTAAACCACAAAGGGATAACATTGAAGGAATATCGGCTCAAGGCTGATCAGGTGAAGGCACTTTTTAGATACCGATAAAAAAAAACAAAAAAAAACTGTGACGGTTGTAGTTAGGACCCAGAAGCAAGCAGTTGGATGTGAACAATGAACAGTCTTTTATTGACAGCAATTCAAGCACAGTTCAAAGCGGGGTTTAACCCGCACACTCAGGAACGACTGGTGAGAGTTCTCTCAAGTGAACCACAGAAGAGACGTGCAGACCTAGGCTCACCAGGTGTAATACGGGTAAGAACCCGTGACAGCTGGCTCTGTAGACAGGCGCTCTCTCGACTGAGCCAAAAGGGAGATGTACAGACAGAGGCTCACACAGTCTTTTCAGAAGGAAGCTGCGGCTTGAGCGGGGGTTGAACCCGCGACAGCTGGCTTTAAAGACGAGCGCCTTCTCAACTGCGCCACACAGAAGATGAGCCAAAACAGAGGTTCACACAGTTCAGCAGAAGAAAGGCTGTGGCTTGAGCGGGGATCAAACCCGCGACAGCCGGCTTTGTAGACGGGCGCTCTACCGACTGAGCCACAGAGGGGGTGTACAGGCAGAAGCTCACACAGTCTTTAAAGGAGAAGGCGGTGGATTCAGACAGGCGGGTGAATGCAGGACAGAAGCTAGTCGATACCTTGAAGTCAAGCCGAGGGTCAGGCGTATGAGGCAAAGTTGGGGACGAAACTTGTCGGCAACGGGTGATCAATCCGGGAAACAAGTCTGGAGTTCTCAGCATGAGTGCGAAGACAGTCTGACACTGACTGAGTGTGGAGCTGGGGCTTTTGTAGCTGGCTTGATTGCAGCAGACGAGGTGCAGGTGTGAGCAGGAACACAGGTGAGGTGAGTCTGGGCTAATTAGAGTGCAGCAGGGAGTGACAGGCTGCGGAAGATGCTGAGGCTGAAACTGAGATTGTGACAGAACCCCCCCCTCGAGGGACGGCTCCCGACGTCCAACAACAACAACAACAACAGGGGTTGGGGGGGTGGGAAGAGTGCCTAGTACTCTTCCGAGGCGGAGTCATCACGGATGTCAGGTGGATCAGGGACCTCCTCCTCCTCTTCAGAGTCCTCAGCAGTCGGAGGATCAACAGGGCTGAAGAGTGAGGGTTGCTGTGACGGGCGTCCCTGCCTTCTCAGGGACGGCTGCTCCGGGTGGTCCTCATGGAATTGCCTGACAAGGTCTCTATCCAAGACGTCCCGGGAAGGTACCCAAGACTTCTCTTCGGGACCGTAACCTTCCCAGTCCACAAGGTACTGCAGGCCTCTCCCTCGCCGACGAGAACGGAGCAGACGGCGGATGGTGAAGGCAGGACCCCTGTCGATCCTACGTGGAGGAGGAGGAGGAGGAGCAACATCTGGAGACAGGGGACTCTCATGGACCGGTTTGATCCTGGATTGTGCAGTTTCTTTGGCAGAAGGGAGTTTAGGCAGTGGAATGAAGTGGGCCATCTTGGAAAATCTGTCGACCACGGTGAGGATGGTGGTGTGTCCATTGGAGGAAGGTAAACCAGTAATGAAGTCCAGAGAGATGTGTGACCAGGGGCGATGAGGGATGAGCAGAGGCTGGAGAAGACCGGCAGGAGCCTGATGAGAAGCCTTGTGTTGGTTACAGGTTTGGCAGGCTTTAACGAAGTCCCGGGTGTCTTCCTCGAGCGTGGGCCACCAGAAACGTTGCAGGAGAACCTCTCGGGTGCGAAGTGATCCAGGGTGACAGGTCAAGTTGGATGTGTGGGCCCACTGCAGGACTTCCGACCGAAGAGTTTCAGGCACCAAGAGACAATGAGGAGGGCAGGAACTGGGACCAGACTGACCTTGATTGGCGGCTTTGACTTTTTCCTCGATCTCCCAGACAAGGGTGGTGACGATGCAAGGAGGAGCCAGAATGGGAGCAGGTTTCTCTGGGCTGTCGTCATCTCGGAGGTACTGGCGGGAAAGAGCATCAGGCTTGGTGTTGCGGGAACCAGGACGGTAAGACAGGGTAAAGTTGAATCTGGAGAAGAACAGGGACCACGGCGCTTGGCGGGCATTGAGTCTTTTTGCAGTTTTGATGTATTCCAGGTTCTTGTGGTCAGTCCACACCAGGAAAGGGTCCTTGGTTCCCTCGAGCCAGTGTCTCCATTCCTCCAAGGCTAGTTTAACTGCTAGAAGCTCATGGTTGCCAATGTCATAGTTTCTCTCTGCGGGGTTCAGTCGGCGAGAGAAGAAGGCACAGGGATGGAGCTTGTGGTCTGTAGGTGAGCGCTGAGATAAGACACCTCCTACCCCTACATCAGAGGTGTCCACCTCAACCAGGAACTGGAAATCAGGGTCGGGCATTTGGAGGATTGGGGCTGTGGTGAACTTCTCCTTCAGGGTACGAAAAGCAGCATCTGCTTCAGGGGACCAGAGGTAAATCTTTTTGCTACTGGTGAGGGCGGTGAGAGGAGCAGCGACAGTGTTGTAGTTTCTGATGAATCTTCTATAGAAGTTGGCAAAGCCCAGGAAACGTTGGAGCTGCTTACGGGATTCAGGAACAGGCCAGGTGGTGACTGCTGAGACTTTCGCTGGATCCATTTGGATGTTGCCTTTTGAGACGATGAAGCCCAGGAATGAAACTGTGGAAATGTGAAACTCACATTTTTCTGCTTTTACAAAGAGTGAGTTTTCCAGGAGTCTTTGAGGGACGGACTGGACATGATGCACGTGGTCACTGAGGGTCTTGGAGAAGATGAGGATGTCGTCCAGGTAGACGAAAACAAACTTGTTCAGCATGTCTCTGAGTACGTCATTGACCAGGGCCTGAAAAACTGCTGGAGCATTGGTCAGTCCGAATGGCATCACCAGATACTCGTAGTGACAGATGGGAGTGTTGAGGGCCGTCTTCCACTCGTCTCCTTCCCGGATGCGGATGAGATGGTAGGCGTTACGGAGGTCAAGTTTGGTGAAGACCGTTGCTCCCTGGAGTAGCTCAAAGGCTGAAGAGATGAGCGGCAGGGGGTAGCGATTCTTCCCCGTGATATCGTTGAGTCCCCTATAGTCAATGCAGGGTCTTAGGGAGCGATCCTTCTTCTCCACAAAGAAGAACCCGGCACCAGCAGGGGACAAAGAAGGACAGATGATGCCAGCAGCCAGGGAATTGCCGATGTATTCCTCCATGGACTTTCTTTCAGGTGTGGAGAGAGAATACAGCCTTCCTTTAGGCGGGGTAGTGCCCGGAAGAAGGTCTATGGCACAATCGTAGGGTCGATGCGGTGGCAGAGAGGTAGCGTTAGCCTTGCTAAACACAGCTCCGAAGTCATGATATTCGGGGGGTACCCGGGAGAGTTCAGGTTGGACCTCGGTGCTGACAGGATGAAGCGGGGACAAGGCGTCCTTCAGACAGGTGAGATGACACGTGGCTCCCCAACCACGGATGGAGCTGGTGGACCAGTCTATGAGGGGATTGTGACGACGGAGCCAGGGGAAACCAAGCACCACAGGTACCTCAGGGTGGCCAAGGACATGAAACTGGATGGTTTCTTTATGGTTGCCTGAGATGAGCATGGTGACTGGGATCGTTTGGTGGGTTATGACACCCATCTTGTGGCCGTCCAGTGCTTTGGCTGGGATGGGCTGACTCAGGGGAACCAGACTCAGTCCTAGTTGTTCAACCAAATTTTTGCTGATGAGACAGGAGTCGGAGCCGGAGTCGATGAGGGTAGCCAGGGTCTGAGGTCCACCAGGCAGGAGCAGACAAGCAGGCAGGGAAGGACGAAGAACTTGAGGAGTCTGGAGGGAAGAGCTCACCCGTATCTCCTCTCTTACGAGTGAGCTCTCTCTTTTACTGGACAGTCTTTCACAAAGTGTTCCTGTCCTCCACAATACAGGCAGAGCTGTGAGAAGACTCGTCGTCTTCTTTCAGCTGGGGTGAGAGAGGTGTGACCCACCTGCATAGGTTCGAATCCCCTGCCATTGTGGAGGAGGACAGTCGAGGTGGATTCTTGGGTCGTGGACTGGAGACGGGCAGATGAGTCGGTGTCAGGCTTTTGGCTCCCCTTCTGGCCCTGATGCGTAGATCGATCCGTATGGCAAGAGCGATGATGCCATCCAGGACGAAGGGAGTTCATGCGGAACCAGTCCATCTTTTATGTAATCAGCCAATCCGTGAACAAAGGCGTCAAGCTGAGCCGAAGAGTTCCACCCACTGCGGCTGGCTTGAGTGCGGAAGTCGATGGAGTAATCTGCCACTGACCGTCGACCTTGTTGGAGACTCAGGAGACCTGCCGCCACCCCGGCTCTGTCAGGATTCTGGCCGAACATCTTTCGAAGCTCAGTTGAGAAGGTGAGGAAACTGGAACAGGCAGGAGATTGACGGTCTCACTCAGCAGTTCCCCAGAGCCTTGCACGTCCCGTCAGATGGTTGATGGTGTAGGCTACTTTGGCGGCTTCTGAGGAGAACGTGCGAGGTTGGAGAGCGAAGAGCAGGGTGCAGTTGGTTATGAAGGCTGCACGGATTTCAGGATCGTAACGTTCAGGAGAGCCCACTCGTGGTTCAGGAGCGTCGAGCAGGGCAGGAGGCAGAGTGACAGGTACAGGATCTGGAGCTGGTGGTGGAGCTTGAAATCTGGAGGCCAGTTCAGTGACAGTCCGGGTGAGTGTATCTACAAGCCCCCTGTAGGTGGGTGGAGGCTGTAGCGATCAGTCCCTCGTGATGAGCCAACACCCCTTCCACTCTTTCGAGTCTGTCCATTGCAGATGGTGAACTACTCGCTGGGTCCATCTTCTGGTCAGACTGTACTGTGATGGTTGTAGTTAGGACCCAGAAGCAAGCAGTTGGATGTGAACAATGAACAGTCTTTTATTGACAGCAATTCAAGCACAGTTCAAAGCGGGGTTTAACCCGCACACTCAGGAACGACTGGTGAGAGTTCTCTCAGGTGAACCACAGAAGAGACGTGCAGACCTAGGCTCACCAGGTGTAATACGGGTAAGAACCCGCGACAGCTGGCTCTGTAGACAGGCGCTCTCTCGACTGAGCCAAAAGGGAGATGTACAGACAGAGGCTCACACAGTCTTTTCAGAAGGAAGCTGCGGCTTGAGCGGGGGTTGAACCCGCGACAGCTGGCTTTAAAGACGAGCGCCTTCTCAACTGCGCCACACAGAAGATGAGCCAAAACAGAGGTTCACACAGTTCAGCAGAAGAAAGGCTGTGGCTTGAGCGGGGATCAAACCCGCGACAGCCGGCTTTGTAGACGGGCGCTCTACCGACTGAGCCACAGAGGGGGTGTACAGGCAGAAGCTCACACAGTCTTTAAAGGAGAAGGCGGTGGATTCAGACAGGCGGGTGAATGCAGGACAGAAGCTAGTCGATACCTTGAAGTCAAGCCGAGGGTCAGGCGTATGAGGCAAAGTTGGGGACGAAACTTGTCGGCAACGGGTGATCAATCCGGGAAACAAGTCTGGAGTTCTCAGCATGAGTGCGAAGACAGTCTGACACTGACTGAGTGTGGAGCTGGGGCTTTTGTAGCTGGCTTGATTGCAGCAGACGAGGTGCAGGTGTGAGCAGGAACACAGGTGAGGTGAGTCTGGGCTAATTAGAGTGCAGCAGGGAGTGACAGGCTGCGGAAGATGCTGAGGCTGAAACTGAGATTGTGACAAAACCTGTGAAATGGGAAAGATATACATTTTTATTATGGACTAAATGACAAACAAAAAAAATCAGAACTCCTCAGGTTGTTTTAATGGGGATGGGAGGTTGTGTGAAACAAAAAAAACAGAATGTAAGTATTTATAAATTGAATTAAATACACTACAAGAAAAAATATTGTATGTTCAAACTGATCAACTTCATTGTGTCATGCAAATATTGACTCATTTTGAATTAGATGCCTACAGCATGTTTCAGAAAAGCTGTGATAGGTAAAACAAAAGACTGGCCAAGTTAAAGCTATGGTCTACGATTTGGAAGCTTGGTACAACTTAATAACACCGTTTATAAAGCCGTTATGGTCCTAAGGTCCAATCTACACAATCTAAAGACCAAAAAGAATTTAAAAAAAATCCATTCAGTATATCTGCTGCAAAGCGGCATGATAGTTGACCAATCCGAACCGCCATTCCCCACGGTTCGGATTGGTCTGTGAGTCCATCCAATCCCTTCCCCTCCCCACTACCTCCCTCATGTACCATTGAGCAGCTAGCTGCACAGCTACTGAAGCGTCATGAAGCCGGAGAAGACCAGCACCGAAACCAGGAGGCCGCTTCTGTTACCCTCCACATCGAAGGGAAGGAAACATAAAAGTTTCAAGGAAAAGGCTGAAGTAAGGAAGAAATAGGAGCAATACAGGTCCCAACGGAGACTCAACATTGGAGAATCGTATGACCGGTGGAAAAAGCTGCAGAATGATTTGGGACTGAAAACTGATGCTGAGACAGCCGAATTTCTGTTGAACAGGTTATAACTTTGTTAACTACAGTGGGAGATGTCTGCTGAATAACCCTGGTTAGTCTGTGCCTATACTGGCTAATGACTGAACATTGTTGGTCGGAACAGGTAGGCTCTGTCAATAGATTTTAGCATAAGTTTGCCACGCATCGTTAGCATTGTAAACTGAGCTGGTGAAGACACGCCGAGAAAGGTAAATCCTCGCCCACAATCGGCTCTGCTCTGATCGGCTAACAGTGGCGACGCCAGACCCGCTTCGCCGTCGGTCCAACTGAAATGAAGTTAATGTATTAACTTGGGTTCGGGAGCGGGACCATGCCACAAACCCCACCTCCAATCAGCTGAAAAGCCTACTTATACTCAGCCATGCCTCATCACTCAGTTTGTCTGTGACTCTTCAACCCACCCTCCCACCCTTCAATCTCAATCAGAGGTCAGCAGTCAGAAAAACATGGGTGGAGCAACCCCGGACTGTAATGGAGGAGTAGCACGAGCGAACCATGATGAAATATTGAAGAAACAAATGAGCTTTTGGACGATTAATGCAGTTTTAGGAGTGGCGCTGTATGCCCTATGTGCTACCATTATACGGATGTCCGCCGCTCGATTTTGGATCTAAATATCTTCCGACGCACTGTTTGCATCAGGAAAACCTTCTGGGTGAGTATATTGTTCTACTTCATTCTATAAACAATGTGAAAGCTGTCTAAACCGAACTTATCCTTTAAGTTCAATAAACTTGCTATTAAGACAGCTCGACTTGAATTGTTAAGTTTAACAAACTTCTAAAAGCAATCCAATTCCAAGAGTATTTTTTTAAGCCAACACAGTAATTAAACTTCTTAAAACTACAGTTTTAAAGGTAAAACAACTCGATCTAAAGTTCAGGTCAATGATGATTTTGAGCTAAATTGACTTCTTGCATTTGGATTTATCTTAATATTTCTCTTTGACTTGTATTTTGTTCTGCTTTGACACAAGTTTATAGAATCATCACTTATGGAACGAAAAATGCTTTGAGAGTCAGAAAACTGAAAAACTGTCATAAATGCCTGAGTCTATTTACCATTTATCACAGGTTTTATTCAATTAACATTTGCATCATTGATGTCATTGTTGTAATGTTATACTGATGCTGTTGCAATCAGTATAATCAATCAATACCCTTATTTTCTAAAATCACGAGATAATATTCCCATGTGTTCCTGCTTGCTGCTACTCACCATCAAAACGAAAATGGCGGCACAGCACCACAGTAGAGAGAGATAATATGCTAGCCTCCCGAACAACAGGCCTGCAACAACTCCTATGATCATCCTGAAGACAAAGACAACAAACATAAAACATACATACAAATGATTAGAACAGGCAATCAGAGGGGTTTGGTTAAGTTGACAGTCAAACAAAATGCTCGTACTCGACATATTTGTATCCAGAGAACGCGAGGAGGTCTATGGTGGTGAGGTCGGTGTTAACAGTCACAAGGCAGAGAGACAGCAGGACAGCCAGGACCTCCATGATGAGCCACACCAACGCTGAGCTGGCCTGAACTCCCAGTAGCTCGGGAGAAAACCTGCAGAGCACAAAAAAAAGTGGGTCAGCTATTTAGCCATTTCAAAAAACTTGGGCATGTTCATTTAAAACTTAGAATTCATTTTTACTTGTTCTGTGTGCCGAGTGCCAGTCCTGCCACCAGCACGTACGTGATGAAGCCTATGGAGGGAATGTAGAGATCCGGAGCGTTGACGTCGAAGTGTGGAGCCACAGGAGTGTCCTGCTGGTAGCTCACCTCCCAGTTCTGCAACACCAACATGAACATAACCTCACAGCTGAATCATGTTTCAACTGTGTGCTGTGAATATACAAAGTTTAATTTGAATGCTATGTAAATGTATTTTCAACAGAAGAGTACAGAGTGATAATGTATTTAAATATTGCTATAGACCTGCATATTTTATCTGACAATGCTCTAAAGATTCTTTGTTGTCTAAACATTTTTAAAATACATGCAGAGGGTGGCTGTAGACTTAGAAAAGACATGAACTGTATTGTTGAGCTCAGCGTTTAAATATTTAACCCTTCAAATGCCAGCTTGAAAACATTATGTCATGTCATACCTCATGAAATGCTAAAAAGGAAAACATTTTGGACCAAAAAAATCTGAGTCATGAGATGATAATCAACAAATTAGCATTGTTAGCCATTAGCCATCAAATGACCACTTTTAACTGCATCAAATGTGGTATTAAAACCAAATATAGCAGCATTCATAAACAGATTTAAAAAATGATACAAATTTCACATGTTTGCTAGTTTGTCTATTTTTAAAGCAGTAAATTCATGGATAACAACTGCATAATTATATTTAAGTATTAAAAATATAATTTGTAGGGATGCACAATATTGATTTTTTGCTGATATCCTGATATTTTTTTATTCATAACTGCCAATACTAATATTTGTTGTCAAGAGCACAACTCTCCACTTAGAATAATTAGACTTTCTCTTTCAGTGTTATGGTGTATTTTTGCAAGGAGCAGATACGTGACAAGAAAAACCAGCCTTCAACTCTTGCAAAAACCCTGATTTTTAATGTACCAATGCAGTGATAAGAAGGTGCATCAATATTGTGCATTTGTGTAATTTGTTAATGTTCCAGTCAGTACATGGCTGATACGTGTAATTCAATAAATCAGTGTTTTAGCCATAAACTTGCACATCAAGTTATTTTTAAATATGGGAAGTTGTACTGGTAATGGTCAAAAATAAGTTTTGAATATTGATATTTTAAGCCTGGCTAGCAAACTGAAAACATGTACCAGACATAGCATTTATGCTGCAGGGGTCATATGATTAAAAAAAATTAGAATGGATTTTCATATGACATTTCGTAGTCTTAAAGGGTTTCATGTTTTGATTACACAGACATTACACATGGCCCATTATAGGGGATGACTACAAGACACAACACAACTTCGGTTTGGACCTTTTAATGGGGGAAATTTTATTAACTGGACCTCAGTGATTTTTAATTGGATACCCCTGTTATAAATGGAGGTCATATTCTAAAATCTGCTCATAAATAACATAGAAACTTTCTTCTTCTTTCCAGATCCATATAATATGGACCATCAAAAGTAAATTTACCTCAAACCAGAAAATCTCCACAATTCTAAAAGGGACATAATGGACCAAATGATAGAATCCTTGTGCCCATTAGAAGAGAGACATATTGTCTGGAATAAATAAATAACAAAAGTAAATCTTTCATAAATGTTTTACTCTTATTTCCACCATTAAATGTTGTACAATACAATCAAAGAATGAAGCCGCTAACTGTTTGGGAAACATCTTACAATAAAGTGTGCATCCTTTATGTGCCATCATAATGTTATGACCAATCTGCAAACAGTGGGTCAAATGCTAATGTATCAGTGTCATTATTTAGAGATCATTTTTATCAACACAGGATTACATGTACCTATTCCAAAGTGAAAAGAGACCCATCTGCATAAACTACATTAACTGCAGCAGACTCACTTTGTGCATGGATGGGAAACTAAAAGGTCCAACTTCTTCCCCACGTACACCGTATCCACAGCAAAGTAGTACTTCATCTTCGAAATTGGGATGAATCTGTCCAGCTAAAATAAAAGGAAGCACACAGACAAACATTATTTATGTGTCACAAACATGCTGCTCTTTCTGCCTCAAATTGGCAAGACTGATATTCTCTTACATTCTTGTCCATCATTTCTTTCCCCTGTGTCGCCCACAAGCTGCCGTACGCCATGGCCAGGTTGGACGTGGGGTCGGACAAGATGGACTGGCCAGGAAATCCTGCTGCCTGAGGTCTGAGGTCCTGCCTGCTGATTCCTGCAACAAACAGAATCATTCACACACCAGCTAGAAAATCCAACACTTGGACTGACTGAATGAATAAAGAGAAAGTCAAAAGGACTGTTTGGACTTTTTCCCCTCTGAGTCAGTTTAGAAATCTAAACTAGATCTAGAAATGTGTCAATAAAGTCGTTAATGTGTTAAGTGGATTCAAAAATCAGCAAAGATTAGTAAAGCAAGCAAATGGAACAGCAACGACTAAATATAACTGCAGCAGGTTAGTGCACGTGTCTCACAGCAAGAAGACTGCTAGATCAAGCTTGGTGTGTTAACACCTATCTCTCTATGTGGCCCTGGGATTGGCCGGCAACTGGTTCGGGGTGTAGCCCACCTATCTCCTAATGTCAGCTGGAATAGGCTCCAGCCCCCGCAATGCTGAAAGTGATAATGTGGATAGATAGACGGATGTAACTGAGAGTACAGGAAGGAAGTAAAGGTGCATGGAAGTGGATTTCCGCTGATATTCCCAAACTTTTGATGGTCACTGCTGATATTTGTAGTCAAGAACACAAAGTTTTTATTGAACTAAAATGGCCTGTCTCTTTAATTGTGACAAGCCCTTTGTGTTTAAGACAGATGTGTTGAAAAAACGACAATTTATGTTTTCATGAATCTGAGTTTTGGTTTAATAAAGTGGAAACTCAGTGATGATGAGGTAAACTATAATGGTACATTTGTAAATATTTCAATAATATAGGCAATATAGGAGATATTTATGGACATTTTCTACAGTTAAATAACTGCTATAAATGTCTGCTAATTTCTTTCCTATCTGGTAATGCTAATAATCACCTTTGTTTGTTTTTGTAATGTCCCTTTTAAAAATGTGTAAAGGAGCCTGTCAAAAATGAATTTCTGTCACTTGTGACAGGCAATAACGTTTCTATCTATCTATCTACCTACCTATCGCTGGGCCGCTGGCTGAGGAGGGGCTGCCACAGGGTGAGGAGGGGGCAGGAGGATCATTTCCTTGGTTTATGCTTACTGTCAGCTGCTCTGGAAACACTAAAAAAGAGACAAATAAAAGCATATTAGTACATTTGTTGGCACATTTCAAAATGATTGTCCAAGGTATTGACATAAAATCTACAGCTGCATTCAACACTTCTTCAGACCTCTTGACTCATTTTAAGGCCCCACTGCTTCTTCTCTTTCTAACTGCTTACACTTATTAAACAGCTCTGCTAATTGCTGACTGTAAGATATCAAAACTCAACAGCCCGCTTTGTGATAACTCCTCAACACCAGGGAGACAATCTGATGTATGAGGAGGAACAAAGACAGAGAATGAGCTGAATAATAAACCCCATGAAGGCTTAAAAAGAATTCAAACCCAGCATCTGACCAAAGAGAGATAAAACTAACTGAAGTTAGAACTCTTGAACAGAACTATAGGTGAAGAGAAAAGTTCTCAGCATTTGGCTAAAAGTGGTCGTAAATGTCAAAGTATAGCAACACAAATTTAAAACTTTCAACTATTAACTTTAGCTGTTATCTACTGTGACCTTCCATAGTATAGACACTTTAAGAGATGTGCTGAAAGCACTGAGGTCAACTTGACTGAAATCAATTTTACCAAAGTTTAACACAAAACCCAAACTTTGAAAAGTGGAAGCTTTTGCCATTTGTGTTAAAAATAAAAGTAGAAACAAACCCTGATATTTTATAGTTTCTCAATTTGCCTTCTAGACTTGATCCCTCCTCAAGGCATCAGTCTTTGGCTTCACTGATCTACAAGCTTTAAATGACTTTTTAAGACCACACAGACACACAATGTTTGATGTATTGTCCAAATAGATACATTAAATCTTCAATAAGATAGAAACTATTGTAACTGTTGAACTCTCATTAAGGAAGTACTTACATTGTGGTGGTCACCTTTCCTTTACCAGAAGGAAAGGTGACCACCGCATCAATCCTTCTCTCCTGGGCTGTAAACATCTTCAGTTCATGTGGAGTCGTCCGTCTCCTCCTTGGCATGGAGACACAAAAATAAATGAATGAAACCGTAACTAAGAGTAAATATGCATTAAAACTGCATTATCAAATCACTGTTTTACAGTGCAGGGAAACTTTGTCAAAAGTTTTTTCACATCATATTCTCGCCTTAGTCAGTCATCTGTTACAACTGCAGTTTTCAGCATATAGTATTTACTGAGTTTTTTTTAGCTTTATTTTGATTAAACAGCCTTTTTTTTCTGAAATGGCTTTAAAAAGGTAAGAGTACATAAATGAGTACATTCAGAGGAACTTCTTTATTACTGAGAAAACTTAACGTTGGCTAAGCTACAGCACCGTTTGAGTCACACTGCATCATACAAGACAGTTTCTTCTGCTGTCTATATTGTACTGTTTAAGTATCTACGGAAACTGCATGAGACAAAAGTTTTCTTTTAATATAAAAAGTTATATAAAGTTTTCTTTTAATATAAATTAAAAATATTATTATATTAATTATATTTCAATTTAACTGTTAAAGGTTTTCCTATTTGGTTCTATTTGGCTTGATTTACTTTTTATTCCAAATCTCATCCTCCATAGAGGAAGCCAGTGTGTGTCGCTCAGGGGTTAAGCCACAATTTTCCTTCAGATGGCCTGTAATCAATAAAATGAAAACTTTGTTATCCCACACAGTGTAATCTTGAGTTTTATTGCTGAGTTTTAAGAATCACTGTCAATTTACCAGCCACTGTGGCTTGTGGGTTGAGTTGTGGGAGCACACTTGTTCAAACACATAAAATAGAAAAGAAAAAGACTTTGTCCTTACCTTTGTTTGCAATCACCATCCATGCCTCCTAAAATCAACTGCATAAAAGAGTTAGTAGGTCTGAATCTACTGAAACAGTGCACTAAAGTTACAAAATGTTTGAACTTACCTCTTAAATCTGAAAAAAAAAACCAACAATCATAAATACAAACAAATAACAACACAGAGAAGTGTAAAAACATCTGGTGCAGAGTGCAGTGAGCTGGGGCTTTATCAGTCCTCCTGCTCACAAAGTTTGGACCAAATATGTCAGACGGCTTCTCTTTTTTAATCTGAGTCGCTGACGTCAGAGTCCCTGCCGTCATAAGGAGCTGGCCAGGATCCTCTGACAGGAGAGGAGCAGAGTCCTGAGGAGGTGGACTGCTGCTGGTCGTCCACGTCTCCGTTGTCCCTCCTCTGCCTCTTTGCACTCTGCTGTGCTGCAGGGCTCTCCTCCCTGCTCCTCTTTGAAGAAGAACCCAGGCCTGAGGTGGACGGAGTAGGCTCTTCTCCGACAGGTCCAGCAGAGACAGGGGGGTCAGCAGGGACAGCAGGTCCAGCTGGACTATGAGTGGGGACAAGAGGGCCTGCAGAAGAGAGTCCAGCTTGGACAAGAGGGGAGACGACCGCTGACGGATCCACCTGGCGCCAGCCCTGCCAAAAGTGGTCTGGTGGGAACTCCTGGTCCAGAGGTGAGTCGGGTCTGACGTCCTCACCTTCATCATCTTCCTCCTCCTCCTCAGACTCAGACATGGACCCATGTCCAGAGACTGAACTCAGATCACTCCAGACACTCCACACACTGCCGTCGTCATCGTCCTCTGAGTCAGAGAGATCCATGATGTGTTCGACATAATCAAAATCCTCCAGGTCAAAAACAGGAGGAATGTCTCCACCTGCACCAGCAAAGGCACCTTCATACTCACCTCCATACTCACCTGCCACCTGGTCAGGGACAAAGACAGGGAGGTTCTGGTTCCCTTCATACCGGACAGCCAAGTTGACCTCAGGGACACCAGCTCCTGCAGGGAAAAACAAAATGTTTGAGTACACAATACCAACAACTAATGTTTCTCTTGTGACACTGAATATGTGGAACTAAAACAACAAATTAAAAAACAAAAAGACTGACAAACTTTTACTATAACACAAAAACGCCTGTTTACTTTTTGATCAGGTGTTGTGTTTGTTATTCAAATGAAAGAATTTCTGCATTTACAAAACCCTTAATTCAAGTTTAATAATCTGTATTTATTAGATAAGGGCTCTTTTAACAACACATTCAACATTTGTCTCTTCTTTGGCACAGTTTGTAAATGTCATTCACTCTTTCATGCAAAACTCTCAAAACAATGTCAGGTCCTAAAGCACATTTTTCTCAGTGATGAGCTTGTGATGCAGAAGTTGAACATAAATACAGCACAGGAGTCACAGTTTACTTCCATCGGGTCAAATACTGAGACACTTTGCTGAAAAATTAAGTATGTACACTGTGACAGAGCTGGAAATAGGTTATTAAAACAATAATCAAAGACTCCTGCAATCTGTCATCTGAACATGCCGCACCAACATTTACTGTATTATTGGTTTGATTCTGAGTACAGATTAAGGATTTTAATGTGATTGTTTGATGGAATATGTGGAACTTAATAAACAATAAGGTAAGAATTCATATTTTGACCAAGATCTATGACTTTGCCACAGACATCAAGAGTACTGATTGATAATGTAAATGAAAGGAGCTTTAAAGTTTGATCCTCTTTTGTGACATGTTACTGAAAATATATAATATTCTTAAGGTATCAGCTTAGTTTGATCTACCTTCAAAAATATGGCAAAATTACATCAAGTTTGACAGTAAAGAGTAAAAACATAGGCTTATATCATATTTGTGATTATCACAAAAGCACTGATGTTGTTAGGTCTCATTTTCTTTTTACATGTGTTCAGCAGCTATGATCTGTGGCTGCTCTTATTCTTTTGTAAATATCTGCTCATGGGTTCATTGATTAATATTCAAACTTATGCCAAAAGCCTTTTATGATCAGCTAAAATCAGTACAAAATGATACAAACAAAAGCTTGTATCATAGAGGAACCATCACCTGCTTAAATCCATAGTTCTATCATCTCCATGGTGACAGAAACAAACATCTGAGCATTTTTTGTAATTCTCCCCGACGCCATCTTTGTCCCATAATAACAGTGCAAATTCAGGATCATTTGATGTCCTCAAGTCAAAATAGATGTATTTTTAAAACAATACTTTACAGATAATTCCCTCCAGCTTTTCCCGCCACTTTTAACGACTATGGCTTCAAAAAATTTAATTTTCACTGAGAAAAGTTCAGTGAAAAACAGTTTTACACAATCCTGCTTTAGTTTTTAACTTCACACATTAAATGGTGGAAACGGCTTTTCGTTTGACTGTTTCTAAGCTGATGAGCCTTTGAAAGTTTAACAAGTCAATGATAATAACATTTCTCTTGTATAAATGTCTGAGTGAACTTCTTTATTAGACAGCAGTAAAACCTGTCTTACCTCCGTTGGTCACCAGGCGAATGTCAGCCATCGCCACTGGTCGTCCTCTGTCCTCGGGGTCTCTGGGGATGGGCATTTCCGCTCTCGTCAGCTTTCCACTCGATGAAACAGTCGATCCAAAACGTCTGTAGAGGGTTTTCTCCAACTTCTCCTGAGCGCTTTCCAAAAGTTAGCAAGCTAGCAGCAGAGTGTTGCAGGTCAGCATCAAAGCTCAAGTGCAAAAGGGGAGAATTCGGGGTTCCAAGGCCTTATATACCTTGGGATCGTTTCCATGACGACTCGTGAAGCGCGTGCGTGGGTACGGTGCGAGAGCAGGTCATGAGTGAAGTCAGATTTAAAGTCTGTAGTTTTTATTTCTACAAATATTTAACAGTCTCTACTGTGAAATGAAATGTCTCTAATTACAAACATATTAGCCAATATTTTTACTCTTTACTGTCAAACTTCATGTCATTTTACTTTATCATAAAAAGGTAGATTAGACTAAATTATAACTTAAAAAAATATTAGGCCTATATATTTTCAGAAACATGTCACATAAAAGAGGATCAAACTTTGAAGTTCTTTAAATTGACGTTATCAAAGTACTCTTGATGTCTGAGATCAAGTCAAATGGTCAAAATATGATTTCTCACCTCTTTGCTTATTTAGTTCCACACATTCCAATACAATCACATCAAAACTCTCGAATCTTAAATCTTTAATCAAAATGAAGGTAAAAAAAAAGAAAATTGGCATATATTACCAGCTAAAAACTGCAGTTGTTAATGAGTTTATGTCAATAATAATAAAAAAAATTACATAGGCTAAATTATCTTAAAACCTGTATCTCTTAAATAAGTACAGTATTATTAACTAGAAGAGATGCTGGATCATCAGGCTGGGTTTGGTGTTTCTACTGTCAACAACAGCACAGTTATTAAAGTTTTTATAGTCATGTTGATAGCTTCTGTTGTATAGCTGTTGTATAAGCGAGAGGAAATGTTAGATCATTAGTATGAGTTTGGTGTCAGTACAGTCTGCAACAGTACAGTTAGTACAGTAATTATTGTCATTAGGCTACATATGAATTCACAGAGTTTAATATATAAAAAATAATTTAAATCAAATCAAAAGCTTTTTTATCTAAAGTAAGAGCTGTACTTTAGGGTAGAGGGGGTCATCATTCTTGTTTTTTAATCATTTCCTTGGTAGATTTCATAACTTTGATTGCTTTATTTTCAATCCAAAAAATCCTGTGAAATGTTTTAATTTACAATTCTTAAAAAAACTATGACATGTACTCTGAACAACCTACAGTTATTTATGTGTGCTGTGATTTTGAAGACATTATGGTGAAGTTATTCAATTTCCATTCACACTATTAAAGTAGTAATTTGCCATCGGTCCCGAGGCCCCCGAGCCAGCAATCAGCGGCAGCTCACTGAGACAAAGTGAAGCTTTCTGGCTCGTTTGGGGGGGGAAACGAGATTTTAGCTCACAGTCTTCATCAGAATGATTAAAATGAAGGATCGGGTTTGGAACTACGTTGTTTTATCGATGAGTTATTGCCCCGAAATATGAGTAGCCTATATATCAACTTTATGACTTTATAAACTCAAAAATTTCGAGTTTTTTCTCGAAGATTTTCGAGTTTTCATTTATTTTTTTATTTCTTCATTGGCCCTAATACGCCGTCGTAGAATCAAATGGTCAGCAACTTAAACTCATTTAGTGAATGGTATACACTTCTGGCAGCACTTTTAACCAGGGTTAAGCAAATTACTGTTCTTTGCAAACCACAAACTCTCATCCTCTAAAACACATTTAACATCCTGTGCTCTGGTGATGCTGAATTGTGTCCACAGGAGGTAGAAGTTAACCTCATGCTGAATAAAAGTCACAATTTATCACATTCAGTCAAAACTGAAAACACCATCAAATCAAATCAAACTTTATTTATAAGGCACTTGTCATACTTAGAAGCAACACAAAGTGCCTCACAGAGGCTAAAAACACCATAGAAACAGACCCCCCCCCCCCCCCCCCCCAAATACAGAGACATATCCAGACACACACTCGCAGACATCAACACACACACACACACACACCTGCGCCCACACACATTCATACTAGCTGTAAAGAGAAAAGAGAAGAGAGAAAGAGAGACATGGCTGAGCACCGAGGACTGAGGTAAGGAATAAGGTACCTTTAGGGGCCATCAACACTGAGGAGGGCTCCTGGCCCACAAGGAGCGCAGCCCGAGACTTCCCCACCACGCACAGACACGAGGGCCCACACCACAGTGCAGGGGCCTACGGCCATGCCGGCAGAGCCTTCCCCCGGCAGCGGCCCCAGAAGTGGACCAGGAGCAGCTCCCAGTGTGGAGAGCCCCCATGAGGAAACACTGGAGCTAAAAACCATCACACTAAAACAATAATAAAAATATAAGAAAAGAGATAAAATAACATAAAATGGATAACTGAAATAACGTTAAAAAATTAAGAATTAAATATAAGAAGTTTGACTTAAAGAATGAATAAGATATACAGTAATACAATAAAACAATAAATAATAAAGAAATAAATAACTCGATTAAATAAAAAAAAGTAGATAAATTGATAAAAATAAGTAAATAAATATGTTTATGAGAGGAAAGGGGGGGGGGGGGTACCAACATCAATCAATATGGTTCATTCTGTAAGAGTCATGAATGTGCGCCCCAATTACAAAAGTTTTGGATGAAAGATTTGAAAGATACTCTAACTCTAAAACTGAAAGTTTGACCTGATGGTGGTGCTGCAGGAAAGGTAATATCATCACCAAAACCAATAGGGTTCATAGTCTTGTGGTTATTAATGTTGTCAGTAAATTTGAGAAGATTTGGATGAAAACTTTTCAAGATAAATTATTTCTGATTGAAAAGTATGGTCTGATGGTGGCGCTAGAGGACAGGTCAAGGTTTCATTATCAAGGGGTTACTTATGTTTCAACAAATAAAGTTCCTGACACAAAAACTTGGTCAACAATATTCTGTCAATCATTTTCTGGAGGCAAATATCCCTGGGGTCAGATTGACCCCCAAGGGTAAAATGTGTTAGTAATATTTGAGGATAATAGGAGGGTTAAAAAACAGAAAAAGAACCTTAAAATTGATCCTGAAACACACGGAGAGCCAATGCAGGGATTTTAAAACTGGAGTAATATGTTCCCGCCATCTGGTCCTCGTCAGCACTCGTGCGGCTGAATTCTGTAGTAATTGGAGATTGGATATTGTCTTTTTGGGAAGACCAGAGAACAGGGCATTACAACAATCTAAATGAGAAGAGATAAAAGCATGCATTAACACCTTCGTGCTGGGCTGAGAGAGAAATGAGCGGACTCTGGCTACATTCTTCAGATGGTAAAAACCAATCTTAGTTACATTCTTGATGTGTGGAATAAAAGAATGCTCAGAGTCAAAAATCACGCCCAGATTTTTTAGAGATTTGGCAGTGTAAGGTCTTGGAGTTTTGCCATGATCAGACTTATCTGATGACACCAGTTTGAGAGATTTCAGAACTGTAAACGCAACTGAAATCACAGTAATCCTGAAAGATAAATATTAATAAACTTGAGAATTATAAACTGCAGCTCAGTTGACAAGAAGTTTGCAAACGTTTTATAAGAAATATTTATAGTTAACTGGAAGGAAACCAAAACTTCTGGCAATAACACAGTGGAAGCAAAGACTTAAACAAGTCACCATGATGGAGCGGATGACTGCCTGCAAGTCTACAAATGACGATGGATATCTTTATCTGAAGGTGCTAATAGCTGAGTAGCAATAAATTACATGGCTGTTATGACAAAAATGTATGATAGTGTTTTTGTTGTTGTTCTTTTGGAAAATATGGTCACATCCTCCACTATAATTTTCAGGAAACATCTGTCATACTTTGAAAAAATAATCCTTTATTACTTAAATTTCTGATTTAATCTAATTATTATCATCTTATCTTTCATTATTATTTTATTTTATTTTACCTTAAGATGATATGAGTTGGTCACATGTTGTTTTTTGTTAAATAAAAACAAAAGTAACACTTTAATAAATGAAGTACATGTACACAAAGAAGCAACTCATTTAAAGGAAGATGAGGACGTGATATTTTTCCTGTTCCTTTTTCTTGACCTTGAGCCCTCACTCTACACCTTCATACACTGACACTCACAAAGCTTTATGCTCACATTTCTGAATACATGACATGCTGAGTTTTGTCTTAACCCTTACAAGCACAGTCAAC
This sequence comes from Scarus forsteni, assembly GCA_036419115.1. Taxonomy (NCBI): domain Eukaryota; kingdom Metazoa; phylum Chordata; class Actinopteri; order Labriformes; family Labridae; genus Scarus; species Scarus forsteni. The sequence goes on along the minus strand of JAZDUH010000066.1, from coordinate 43,038,289 downwards.
TGTCTGACCCCCCTCATCAGAGTCCAGAGTCTTCTCTTTCCAGAAACTACTAGGCTGATCCTTCAGCTGTCACCCCCGCCCCCTGCTGTCTCTCAACACCCACATTTTACTAAACCCTCCTCCTGCATTTGCTGGTGAGTTCTCAGCTGTCTGTGCCCTAAATAGACCTTATCAGGGGCAGACCACCTCAGAGGGGTCTGCTTCACTGAATATATTGAAGAACTTTTTTATATATTGAACAATTTTTTTCTCAAAGCCCTTGATGATACAGAAATACTGGGAACATATTTGTTTCATTCTACTTGTCTTGTGGGTTTTTTGAGTCATTATTAAGGCCCAAGTTTGTTCCTTTGGAGTTTTGGTGTGCTCAGAGTGGACCCCTGTGACGTGGTCCATCTTGCCCCCACCCCCACTGAGATCTATTACAAATATAATTTGAGGCGTTTGCAGGGGGAAGGTTACATAAAACAGAGTTTGTGACAAACACGAGGAACTTGGGGACAAGACAACGAGCACGAAAGACACCACACAATCCTCGAGGTACTGTACACCTTTCACAAAGATTCACTTTTCTTATTTTCACTTCTGCCTTTGGAGCAGTCAGAGCCCTCTGGGTGAAGATAATGAGTAGTGTGGATTGGATTTATCATGGTAGCAGAGATAAATGGTGCCTATCCATTAGAAAGGTAAAGCATTTGTTGCTAGGCCTCCATGGGGGTCTAGGGCCATGCCCAAATAAGGCTTGAGGAGGGGGGGCATTTAAAGTCAGAGATAACATGTGCTTGGCCATTTGCTCCAGGACACCCAGGTCAGCAGGACCCTTTTTTAGCAATAACGGTGAGAATAAAACACTTTTGCTGTATTTATTATTTTAACCATGCATTATATTGACAGATAATTGTTCTTTTGGGTGAATGTGTGTGTTTAGAATATAATTGGAATATTCCTCTAAGTACCACAAAGAGAAAATAGGAAGATTGTTTATTTTTTTTATTCATTTATCGTTTATTTGGGGGTAACAGTCATTATTGTAATGAAGTCATTTGACAAATCAGGTATGCAGAAATGTAATGATCTCTACCAACTGTTCAGCCAGGAGTCTATCTTAAAAGTAGTGATAACATGTGAACAGTCAAAAAAGTTGAAAATTAAAGTCCCTCAAGTAAAAAGATTCTTTAAACTTTCTTACTTTTTATACACTTTGCTTGCTTTAACTTAAGCTGTTATTGGGGGTTTTTAACCACTAACCTCAGCCTTGATAGACTCACCATTCTGACAAACTATCCCATATAATAGGGGTGTACTGTGAATCCTCTGAGTACTAATGTGATGTAAAAGCATTTCAAGCAACACAGTTGCAGTTCTGAGAATTCAGAATTTTTTTTTGACATTTCTACAGTTTTTCTGTTGTTTAAATTTCATGAACTTTGTGTATGCTAACCAGAAACAGGCAGCTCAAACATTTTGTAGAGCACATGTTTTTATTTTGTTTACCCCATTCCTTACACAGTAATATTTTAAATGTATCGTCTAACCTGTAAACATTTGGCTGAGCCAAGCCTCATGCAAAGAGTAGTTATAACAGTTCTGATTTCCTTATAATGGGGAGACTTAAATGTGGGTACAGGAAAATAGAACTGGTTGCAAGAAGTTTAGGGCTTTGATATAATTTCGTCAATATTATTCTTAAATTTTCACACAGCTCTTTCCTGTGTTTGATTTTGCGTGTGACATGAAATCTTTATTCCAGTAACTGATAACTGAATCTGTGTGCATAGTTATTATCAGAGAAAGTATTGTCATTCAGGTACACACTGATATGTTGTTGTAATCTCTGTTTCAACCAGATGGGAGACTCAGTACAGTTAAAGGATGAGGGGAACAAATACTTCCAGGCAGGAGAGATTGACAATGCCATCGATTGCTATACTAAAGCCATCAAGGTTTGCAAGGATAAAAAAGTGCTCGCTGTTATCCACAGAAACAGGTCTGCATGTTATCTGAAAAAGGTAAGCAGGTTGGTTCAACAGCAAAAAGACAAACATACCAATGGAGTATATTTTTATTCCACTGGCATATTCAAATTGTATTTCTTTTGTGTCAACTTTCATTTTAGGAAAACTATACAAATGCAGCATCTGATGCATCTAAAGGTAATAAACAATAAAACCAAATGATAAAAGCATCGACACAAAAATGAAGGAAAATATTCACAGAACATATCACCCAATAAAGCCATGATGGTTATTCTTCCTCTTTTTTTAGCAATTGATGTCGACGCAGCTGATATCAAAGCTCTGTACCGACGCTGCCAAGCTCTGGAGAAGCTCGGTAAACTGGACATGGCTTTTAAGGATGTGCAGAGATGTGCCACAATCGAACCAAAAAACAAGACCTTCCTGGAGACTCTGCGTAGGCTTGGAGCAGAAATTCAGGCCAAGGTCAGCCTCACACAGAACAAAATGACTAAATACACAAGACCACAGTTGGTGTTGTAGGTGGAAGAGGGGGGTTTGTTAGGGGTTTAGCCAAAAAACAAGATGCATGGTGCATGATCCCTTTGTCTGTTTTACCTCTATCAGAAGTCCCATGTCCTGCAAAACCAGTATTTTTTGCTTTTAATTTTTTTAGTTGGGGCTTTGGGAGTAGAAGACTAGACACCTTTTACTAAACACATGGTTCACAGAGAAATACTACATGCTACTTTAAATGCTCTGTTACTACTTCCTGGAACTTATTATGTAATAACTATACAGCCTCTATCTGCATGTTTTTACTGCTCGTCACATGATAAAAAACCACCCTGTGGCCTGTGACTTCTCCCATCAGACATCATTTGGTGGCCAATCATTATTATAGCCTCCTGTAGCCTCCCTGCCCTCTCCAGCATCCTTATACAGAGACAACATTTTTCATTTTTCAATTCAACTCAATTCAAATCCTTGTTTAATAGACATGCAAGACATGATGCAAACCAGGGTCACCAACCAAATTTGTATAAGCCAGACCTGATAAAACTGTTAACAAAGAGTCTTCTAAAACTACAATTGATTTTTTCTTTTAAGTTTAATATATTCTGGGTATCAGATAGGAAGCTTTGGGGGGCCTGATGTAGCCCCCGGGCGACCAGCTGATGATCAATAGTATCCTCTGTAGTTCACCATCCAAAGCCCCAAATGAAGTTCAGTAAATTCAAAACTCTGTTGCCTGTCTCCTATCCTACATCCAATCCCACAACCATATTACTCTAGTTCTCCAAAGTCTCCACTGGCTTCCAGTCCCATACAGCATAAAATCCGAAATTCTCCTCCTCACCCACAAAGCCCTCAACCACCAGGCCTTCTCCTCTCTTACTGACTTCCTCCACCATCACACTCAAGCTTGTAACCTCTGCTCTTCCAATGCCAGCCTCCGCACCACCCCTCTGAATCTAACACTGAGCCTGGAGAGACAGAGCTTTCTATATTGCTGCCCCCTCTGGAACTCTCTTCCACCTTGCATAAGAGATTGCAGTGACCCTCCTGCTTTCAAATCTCTACTCAAGACTCACCTTTTAAGACAGGCTTTTAAAGTGTGATTGCACAGTATGTGTTTATATCAAAATGTTCTCCAATGTGTTCATCAGTGTATGCATATTTTGTGTGAATTTGACTGCGTTTTTAAAGTTGTTAAAATCAGCATTGTTCCTATCTTTTATCTTTTTGCCTCTTTCCTGTTTTTTGCATAAACTGCAGCATACATGTCCCTGCAAGGAAATAAACATGCCATTTTTGTTTCCCACAGCTCAAAACATCCTTTTCCACAGATTCAAGGGTTCAGAACATGTTTGACATTCTCCTGGATGAAGAAATGGACAAGGATAAAAAGGAGAAAGTGGGTACATTCATATAGTACAACAAAAACACCTTGATGCACAAAGAATAAAAAAGTAAAATTCCTTTGTGTTTACATTTGTCGAACTTTCCATTATTATTATTCTTGTCTCTTTATTTCAAGGCTGCGAACAACCTCATTGTGCTGTCAAGAGAGGACGCTGGAGCAGAAAGAATCTTCCAGAATAATGGAGTGTCTCTGCTGCTGACCATGATTGAGACAGGAAAACCTGAGATGATCCTTGCTGCTATTCGGGCATTGTCAGGGATGTGCACAGGGCACAAAGCCCGGGTGAGTGCTCTTACGAAGTAGGTCAAGACATTATCATAGTGACACTGTCAGGTAGACTGTTTCTCATATTGTTGTATTTAAACACAGCCAAACTTAAAAGAATACCCACGCTCATGATATCTTTAGAGATATTTTTGAAGCATTACCATTGGTACACAGCTGTACTGCCCTTATACCAGTGTGTGGAGAACATATCTTGAAAGGTTTGTTGATATATTAGAAGATATGTAAATTTCTGCCAATATTTTCAGAAATACACATTAGCAGTGTGAACAAATAAAGGTTAATGTTTATCTTACAGGATGAAGCACATTTAAGTTTAAAGCAGGACCTTTTGCCTAACCAGCAGGATTTTTGTCACTTTTTTATCATCCTTTCTCTTTCTAACTTTTGAGTGTGATCTCAGAACTGAAGCATTAGGTCTGAACGACAGGCAGGTCTGAATGTGGTTTGGGTATTATTTTGCACTTTACTACTAATACTTTTTTGTCTTAAATTACAGAATGGCATTTTTTTTTGTAAAGAATACATGTGTCATTAAATGTCCTACATCTTATCTGCTCCTAAAACAAACCATGGCAAAAAGTGTCCATTATCTTAATTTATGTTTATTTCTGATATTATCACAAAATGAATACTTTTACTGAACTTTTTTCTAATCTCCTAACAGGCCATGGCCATTGTTAACATGGTGAGTGTTGACAAGATGTGCAGCATCATGGCTGTTGACAATGAGGAGATTGCACTTGCAACCTGCAACCTGTTCCAGTGCATCAATGACTCTCTCACTGGAGGAGATAAAAGAGAATATGGGAAAGAAGAGGCTTTGGTTTTGGGTGAGAAACTGTCACAATACATCGATGACATTTAACAAGTAAAGAAAAACTTACAACTGACATCATATGATTTTCCCAAATGCAGATGCAACCAAAGACCTGAAAACAATTCTCCTATCTCTACTGGAGATGGTCTCCAGTAAGAAAGTGTCCGGCCACGGCAGAGACCAGGCACTGAACCTTCTGTGCAAAAATGTTCCTCGCAAACACAAGAAAGAGGCAGACCACTCCAGGACCCTGTTCACCATCGACAACGGTGAGACCACTAGCGGTGTTACTTTTAGTCAGAAAAAAGCTTTGCTCAAGGTACATCAAGTTGCCTTTAAGCAGTGGCAGAATAGGCTGTAAACAGGAACACATCAAAAATAATAGACAAACCAAGCTTCCTAATTCTATTAAACACTGTTGATTCTTGTTCAAGAGAATTTTCTTGTCATGTGACCTGTTCAAGTTGGTGCTCATGGCTGTGACAAATGTGTGTGTTACAATTTATTTTAACAAAAACTGGAAGTACTCCGAGGACATAAACCTCTGCCAAGCCATATCTGACACATTTTAGTCAAGTTATTATCAAAAATTTGGGAAAATGAATTTTCTAGCAATTTTAACAAATCTATTATAAAAAAATCCTGAATTACAATCTGTGTTTGGATCACCACCAACATCTCAGCACCTCTTCTTTCTTATGAACAGACAGACAGATGGATAACTAAGCAAATGGATAAAGTCAGCATTAACAAAAGCTCCTTGGTAGAGGTAATTATGAAATGTAAGACCCCTGCCCATGTAGTCCTTGGTAGCGGTTTGCTTCCAGCTGTCCTTTTATTCGACACAACAATGCTATGTAAGTCATGTGAGGCAATTCTAGAAGTATTATGCTGTGATTAACCCAGTGTGTCTGAGTTAATCACAGACTTTTTTCTTTATCTGAACAACCGATCCAAAAATCCCATCAATTTTTAGAAGAAAGAACCGGAAGTACTAAAATGCAAACTCACCTTTGTGTTAATGGACTTTTTACTCCACTTTTCTATTTTATTTTTGCCCCCCCAATTGTGAGTCCCAGCCTGATGAACATAAGGCATCATAAGTCTGTGTTTGATGGATCTCCAGGTCTGAAGAAGATCCTCAAGGTGTGTGGCCAGGTTCCTGAGCTGCCAGATCAACTTCCATTAACGGATAACACCCAGCTGATAGCCAGCATCCTCCTCAACAAGCTCTATGAAGACCTCAAATGTGACCCAGAGAGAGACAACTTCAGGGACATCTGTGACTCATATATCAAGTAAATCTAGCGTTTATTGTTTAAGAGGTTTTGAACAGTCCTCTTCCAAAGGAGACTTAAATATTTCTTTTGTCCACCCCTTCTATAGATCCAAAATTGACCCAAATGACATGGACAAGACCATCCATGCCATCAACACCATCTCAGGGCTGCTTCAGGGTCCCTTTGATGTGGGCAATGCGCTGATTGGACACCAGGGTATAATGGAGATGATGGTGGCGTTGTGTGGCTCTGAGCGTGAGGTGGACCAGATGGTGGCTGTGGAAGCTCTGATTCATTCTTCCACAAAGATGAGCCGTGCCAGCTTCATCATTACCAACGGTGTTTCTCTTCTCAAAGACATTTACAAGAAGACCAAGAATGAAAAAATTAAAATTCGTGCCCTGGTGGTGAGTGCCTTTGTGATACAATGAAAGATGGACTCATATAACTTTGTTTTTCATTTAGACTCTTTGAGGAAACTCTGGTTTAGAGTTAATCATCTGTGAGCAAGTTGTGAGTTTACTTTCCAGCTCCAGCTGACTAATTTAGTTTGTTCTCTGGCAAGACACTTACAGGTAACACATTCTGCAAAATACACTTCTTAGTGGATTTTATGCTACAGTATGTGTCCATAAAGCAATCAGTCAAACTTTATTTGAAAAGCCCCTATCAAACAAATAAAAAAATGGAGTACAAACTGCTTTAAATGGTTAGGATTATCCCTTATTCTTTAAAAGAATACTGATACTCTGATAGAAAGACTGGACCTTGACTGATAACTGATTCGAAAAATTAAAAAGAAACCTTATAATCAGTTCTAAAAGATACCAGTAGCCAATGAAGAGACTATAAATAAAGGGGTAATGTGGGCTTTCTTTCTGGTTTTCCTCAGCATCCTTGCAGGCCAGTTTCAAAATCATCTGCTGGCAAAATCGTTACTTGTGTAAATGTTTTTTTCATGTAAAAGGTGTCTTTGCCCTCAGTCACAAGACATATTATAACTAACTGTACCTAAAGTTCCTCTTGTAATGGCTAAAAGAAATTTCAGATATGCTGACATGATCTGAATCCACTGTGGAAAAAATGAGTCTGAGGGATCTGGTCTCTTTAAATCTTTTTTATAAGCAGAATTAAGCCATTGGAGGAAGAAGCATCTGGGTGTAGATCCTTAGACTAATAACCCTCTGCTCTGTGATGGTGATTTATTTTTATGTATATTTGTGTTTATGGATTATGTCTGAAACATGTTGGCCTGCTGCCTGTATTGGTCAGAAATGATTTTACAAATGAGATTTAATGATTTTTCCTGGTTAAATAATTTAGTTATAGATAAGTATTTGATCATTTCCCATGTTTTCTCCAGGGACTCTGCAAACTGGGTTCAGCTGGTGGTGACGATTACAGTTTGAGGCAGTTCGCTGAAGGCTCCACAGAAAAGCTCGCCAAGCAGTGCAGAAAGTGAGTACACTTATTATCTAATACATCAACTGTTTTTGTTCTACTACTCATGGATGTATTTAACATGGACATACACTTACATTCATCATGTAACATTTAACAATGTGCATATCCAAGCTGCACTGCTTTAATTGTTTGTAGCAGAATGCTTGTTTTGTGACACCTGTCCATGGGAGGATATTAAAAATTATAGATAGAAATAAGGTACAGAACATTAGAACAAATATGTAAAGAAAACAGATTCAAAAGATGACAAAAAAGTGCCACCACAGATTAGAGAGATGGATAGATTAGATTAGATTAGATACAATGATGGCAAAGATATATGGCAGAATTAAATACAAGTAAAACAGGCAGCTAAGCAGACCATAGACATTCTGGTGCTTCTTTTGTTTTATGAGTTGGAAAAGTGTTGTTCTTCTTTTATCAAAGGTTTGATAACTTAGAAACATAATAATGGTGTTGCAATTTCCGCTTGATGGGTAGATGACAGGGAAATTTTACCCCATTGCTCCTGACTAGTAGTCAGGTGAAAAGAATGACATAAGAAATGAGTTTTCTCGAATCTTTTACTTGCGAGGAGTCGAGAGTTTGCACCAGAAACCACTTCCTCTGACTTAAAGACTGGCTCTAAAATTCACACATTTAAGCAGTTAAACCACCATCATATATACAGGATTTTTTTTTTTTTGCCTGACAACAAGCTCAGCCAATAGTGTGGTATTCATGCACACAGTTACAGAGGAAAGGATACTAGGTCAAGTCAGGGCCTTCTTCCTCTTCTCAGAGCTGTGAATCGTTGGTGGTGTTTCTGTTTTTTTGCAGGGTAAATAATTATCAGTATTACTCCAACAAAAACAAACATTTAAGAAAAGCAATGGTTATATTGTAAGCACATGATGATAACATATATACACTTTCTCCTACCGTAGATAACTACACAGTTTTGCTCATTTAACTGAGAAAACAGATTCTCCAAACCTGGAGTACAATCAGTGTGAGCTGAGTCCCATGTTGTGACCCAACCAGAGTCATGCTGCCTTGTAACAAATTTTTAAAAGAAAAAACATTGGAGGCAAGAATGTTTTTCTCAAACTGAATATAAGTGACTTACTTACAAGACTTAATGTGGCTTAAAATATAGTTATCATTACACATTTACTGTAATTGACAAATGAGAGGGGTTTGAAATTATATTCTCTGTTGATTAAAATTGATACTGTCAATACTATGAAAAATTTTGTATTCCAGTAACTTTTTTTAAGACGATGTGTGTTATGCGTTATTTTTCTCCGGAAATATGTGAATCACTTTTTGGACATGCACACCTCCTTTGAGTGTAGTGACATGTCATATGATGCTTTCCCCACAGAATAACTGGACATCATAATTGAAAATCATGTTTTGGTAGGCCAATGAAGAGTGTAATATGCTGAAGCAAACTTTGTTCCTATTAGCCTTTACTATGTTTGTGGATCTCCCATTTCTTTGCAAGCATTTACATGTATATTTTTTTGTTTTGCTGAGTGCCAAAACAAAATTCACAAATATGTTACATTAGAATAAGAAAAAGGACATGCCACAATTGTGCGCCTCTTTTGTTGTGTATTAAATCCCAAGTTTGCTGTATTTTGTGTCCTTTATAACTGGTGTTCTGTAGCCTAAATTCTTACATCAAACACTGTAACCACAAATGTTAACACTTAGTGCTAATGTTTTTATCATCCATCCTTCTAGGTGGCTGTGTAATCCCACGATTGACACAAAAACAAGGAAATGGGCCATAGAGGGACTTGCTTATTTGACCAATGATGCTGATGTGAAAGATGACTTTGTTGAGGATGAGCCCGCCATGAAAGCTATGTTTGATCTGGCCAAGGTATGAGAATAATCGACAGAATGAATCATACAGCATGTTAGAGTAGACTGAAGGTAAAAACATTCTCTTTTCTATTGTCCAGTCCAAGGATAAGACAATCCTGTATGCAGTGGCTTGCACCCTGGTAAACTGCACCAACTCTTACGAAAAGAAGGACATCATTCCTGAGCTGGTTCAACTCGCCAAGTTCTCAAAGCAGCATGTGCCTGAACAACACCCCAAGGTAAATAACAAAGCAGAGACAGATGACACAAAGGAAATCTGACTCAAACTGCTAGCTGAGAAAGGTTGGACCATGATATCTGAACATAACCATGCGTTATGCTCACTTTTCTCAGGACAAGAAGGACTTTATTGACAGGAGAGTGAAAAGGCTTCTGAAGGCTGGTGTCACATCTGCTCTTTCTGTCATGGTCAAAGCAGACAACTCTATTCTGACTGACCAGACCAAGGAGATGCTGTCAAGGTGGGAGAGAATGAAAAATAGCCATGACTTGTTTTTTAAGACTAAAAGACAGCTTTTTTGTATTAGACCAAATTCTAACAAATGTTATCTCAAGACACTCAACAAACCAGTATGGACAAAGCCATTAGCCCTTTTCTTATTTATTTTATTTTTTTAGATTATAATTATATCAATTCAGATCCAACATGAATACACCATTAGTACCGCACTTTGCATTGTTTAGCAAATATTACAGAGGCAAGAGAAAAGCTTCTGTAAGCAGGTAGGACATCATGAGCAGATCCAGACTCATGGTGAACAGCCATGTGCCAAGCCATGTTGGGAATAAATTAGGAAACACACAGAGAGATCAAGCAGCTGGCAGAATAAATGAATAAAAATGTTACTTTTTGGAAATCTACAAATTTATTCCATACCTTAAATTTGTCCTTAGCTTATTAAGCTCAATATGGTTATAAAGGTAGTTACGATGGTATTTGTTTTAATATCAATATGAACAGCTACAAAGATGATGAAATGGAGTGGACTGATATTGTTTATCATGGTAGCTTCAAGACAGAGAGCCCATATTATTCCTTTTTGAGTGTTAAATGCACTTTATTGTGTTTAACATGTTTCTCCTTTGTGATAAAGCGCTTCTATGATCAAGACGAAATGTTAATGGCATCTAGACTTCTCCTTCACCCTATGGTTATAGGGCCAGTAGCTGCCTAATTCCTCTGCCCCATTAGTAGACCTACCATTATGGTGCCTTACCATTGTTTTGACTTAAGTGCAAGCCCAATAGTTCAGCAGAGACTGAAAAATGACTGCAGAGTTGGTGACAATATGGAAATATGGCGTCAAACAGCAGTGACCTAACCAATTCTTTTGGGCTGTTTTTCAGCCATTGCTACTGCACATATTGTATCTCTCTTACGCTAACTGCGCATGCTATGCAACCTACTACTCCCCCTCCCCCCTCTGTCTGATCTACGCACGAGTATGATCGCCCCCTGGATGTGGGGGGGTGTACCCTGCTTTGGTGACTCAGCTCGAGCCACAGTATTTACCTGCTGAAATTCAGAGCCAAGGCTGTGTATTGAAACCGGACTTTTTTTTCAACATGCTGTCAGTAGTGGACTTCTTGTGGATGGAGAGGAGAAATACGGTGATTTTGACAAATGGTGCATTAGATTAGAAGATTAGAAGATCGCTGACTACACCTTTAAAGATCAAAAGAAATGTTGGCTGTTATTAAAGCTCCTATGCCAAAGGCTGAAGAGTGATTTTGTAAAACTCTGTCATTGCATGGGAGTCTGAGGGTATTTGATCACCTCCTCTTTTCCAGGGTTTTACATGCTTGTGTCACTGCATCTCAGGGGAGAAACTACCATCATACCAAGAAAACCTCCTGTTGAAATGTTGTGATTTAAAAACTTTTGAGGTGGCATTGAAGAGTGTAGGGGAGTAGCTTCTCCTGTCCTCACCAAGTAATATATAACTCAGCTTGACGTTAACTAACAACTTAGAACTTGCTTTTATTTTCCCTGATGCCATTCTCTTTCGCATACAGCGTATTTCTATTAAATGTCACCTTAATTGTTGCAACAAAGAAAAGAGACAAGGCCAGCTGAAACACAACTAAGTGCTTACGTCATACTCCTCTTGTGATGACTTTTAAGGGTTTTCTTGGCACTGTCGGAGGATTCAAAGGACCGTGGTATACTTGTTGCCCAAGGTGGTGGTAAGGTGAGTGATAACCTGAAAATCTGGCCAGACAATAACTGGACAAACCAATAGATAAAGAATATTCTGTTGTTGATGACTGTATCTCCACAGGCTTTGATTCCTCTTGCTCTGGAAGGCACAGAAGCTGGGAAGGTGAAGGCCTGCCATGCCATTGCCAGAATTGCAGCTATTTCCAACCCTGAAATTGCCTTCCCTGGAGAGAGGGTGAGATAAAAGCCCCTTAACCACAAAATGTTCCCAAGGAATTAACCCACATTTATTCCCGAGGTCACTGATATGCCCTTTATTGATAGATCACAGAAACACTGTATGTGTGAAAGAAGTTCCCAAGAATGTTCCATTGTGGTATTCAACATTGCTGAGATGTGTTTTTCATTTTCTTAAACACTTCTCTGGAAATTCAGTGACTTCCTTTTGAATTCTGTGTGTGGTTTCTCTTTGAAATAGAGTTCTAAGTACAATATTGTAAATGTCGGACTATCATATGCAGCATGTATTTCTTGTAAGTCCCCCCCAGTAAGTAACAACATTTTGTTTGGATTAACCAGCTCAAGGGGTGTTTCCTTTTTAAGAAATTTGTGTGAAATAAGTTCCCAAGAATGTTCCCAGCTTCTGCTGTTATTGTATATTTGTAATGACCATGGTTTGAGCTGCTTTTATATTTGTATACATTTCTAAGTTTGAGTTTAAGTTGATATATACCACAACTTACAAGAAATGCATGCTGCAAAGGATAATATGACATTTAGTTTCATTTCTGTTTCATCAAAAGAGAAACCACTCACAGAATTCGAAAGGACGTCATTGAAGTTCCTAAGAAAACAAACACATTTCAGCACAACAATAGAAATATCTGCAAGTGAAGCATCAATGAATACTGCTCAAATTTCACCCCTGCACATTTCCTACAAACAGTTTATTTTGATTTATTGGCTCAAGGGGAGTTTCCTTTTTAAATGAAAAATAAACTGTGTTCATAGCCTCTCAGACCTGGAGAGACTAGGCAGTTACTGGCAGCACAGACAGGTTGAGCATGAAGTCTGGATGCTGTGGGCTTTCTGCCCTGGTTCAGGACTCCTGTGAAAGAGTTAAGTAAAACACACTAAGAAACAAATACTACTTGAAATAGCGTAAAAAGAAATTTCATTTTTCCAAACCTTTAATTTTCTTTTTGTTTGTATATGTGAAAGAACCTTCAACTTCTATTTATCTTCTATTTATCTTTCTACTGGGCAAAACGTTTAGTCAGGAATGTATTTTTGTGATCTGAGGGGTCCATGTAGGCTCAAACAGTGTTACACTATTTAGGGATAAGCGCCATAGTTCCGGTTCAAATTAAATGCCATCTCAAATCAACTGTAACTGTAAGAGATTGCCTTGACTCAGCTTATTTTACTTTCTCACTTTGCCTTCCTCTTTCATGCAATGGTGTTTGACTCACAAAGCACTCTGTACAATTAAAGACTTTTTTGTTTATAGGTTTATGAGGTGGTACGGCCTTTGGTGAACCTCCTGCACACAGACAGAGACGGGATGGAGAACTTTGAATCTCTGAGAGGCCTCACCAACCTGGCTGGTTTCAGTGACAAACTAAAGTAACTTTTTCTCACAATCCCTAATACTATGTTGATAGTTGATGGGTTATTTCTCTTTGCATCTTCAGAATTTCGATTGGATCCCTTACCTTAAGCTTTGTTTGCTTTGCAGATCAAAGATTGTGAAAGAGAATGCCCTGCCAGACATTGAGAACTACATGTTTGAGGAGCACGACCAGATCAGACAGGCTGCCACTGAATGCATGTGCAACCTTGTTACATGTAAAGAGGTAAAAACAGACAACCAATGTTCAAGAAAATCACAATTTAACATGGTATATGCTTATGAGACAGGATAACACCTCCGTTAATACAAATTATTGACTGTGTTTTATAGGTTCAAGAGCGTTACCTTGAGGACGGCAATGATAAAATGAAGCTGCTGGTTCTGCTTTGTGGTGAAGATGATTTTAAACTCCAGATAGCTGCAGCTGGAGGTCTGGCCATGCTGACCGCAGCTCAGAAGAAGCTCTGCACCAAGCTGACCCTGGTGGTATGTACAGTAGAAAATGATTGAATGTGTCGATTTAGAAGAGAGCCTGTTTGAAAAAGGATGCCCGCACTGTAAGCATATGCTAAGCTTCCAAGAGGTTGCACTTTAGCAATTGCAACCCTTTTCTGCACTTAGGGCAACCATCTGCTGTGTCTAAGTTTATAAACTGACATTATGAGCCTAAGTAGTCATGGTTCAGAAGTCTATAACGCATCTGAGCATTTCATGTGGCCTACAGAATGACTTAATCTATAAAACCAAAAATTTTTTATCCATCCATTCATCATCAAGACTTCTCGCTTACTGGCACAGGGGGACTGAAGTCTGTCTATGGACTGGTCACCAGTCTGTCACTGAGCTGACACATGAACCCTCTTCACAACGCAGTCACACTAAAACACGACAATGAAGCTCTCAGTATCAGTCAAAATAATCCTGATTTTAATATTGAGTTTTTCAGGATCAGCCATTAGTTTACATCATATTTCAAAAGCAATGTTGTACTTATGATTGTCAGGGGCATAATCACTTCCTTGGACAGGCCACACCATGGAAAAGGAGGCCTTTAAAGGAGAAGATATGAGTGTGAAGGCTTAGAAGAAGGGATGTTGTAGCTCTTTGATAGCCTGACATTGGCTCTTCACTCTGCGCTATTAAAACTAGAAAACGGTGACTGTATGGGTAGGCGGGTTGAAAAATGTCTGTAAGTTTTATCAAAATTCCTTCACCACAGACTTTTTTACGAGCAGCAATCCAAAAACCTATAAAACTTTCTTCTGCTCGGTGTTAACTTCCAGGTTGGCTTCTGCAGTCAAGTTACCCCAACGCTTTGTCCTTTTTCACTGGTGCATAACTTAAGGAAAACTCAACAAACCTACTGGCCTGCAGGAAAAATTTAAGGTCTAGCTAACTAAAACATGGTCAAAAAATGCTAAATCAATCCTTGCTGTATATTATAATGGAGATTGGTATTACACATGGATGCTTTCAACTCATGAAAAGAAGGTAACATTCGACACTAACACTGTAGATCCAATGTGCATTCATTGGTACGATTAAATGACATGTGAGAAAGACTTTTCAGAGGCACAGCCATTTCTCTGGGAGGTTCTGCCACGTCTGACAAAAAAAATCACCTCACACCTCTTTCAAACTTCTGTCAGTACTTAGATGACACTGGTGATGACCCATGACAAAACATTTAAGGAAAAACAAAAGGGACGAAATGCTGGATAACTTCCAGTCGCAAATGTATATTTTTTCATGAATCAAGTTTAAACAAGTGATTTTTGAGTGTGAATACAAGTTTTAATTGATACAAATTGTCACTATCTGACCAATCCTTCTCCACAGACCACCCAGTGGATGGAGATCCTGCAGAGGCTGTGTCTCCATGAAAACCCTCATGTTCAGCACCGTGGCCTTGTGATTGTCTTCAACATGCTCAACTCAGACGACAGCGAGCTGGCAAAGAAGCTCATCGAAAGTGAGCTTCTTGAAATCCTTTCAGTGATTGGAAAAGCCGCAGACAACCCCAAGAGGCAGAACGCCATCGAGGCAGCACGTGCATGCCTTGTCAAAGCTATGGATCTTGGTCTCATCAAACCTTTCACCGGCCCTTCTTAAAAAGCTGCTACCAGCAAAATATACAGAAATGGACTCTTATTCATTATATTCTCTGTTACATACAGATTTTTTTATAATGCTTTTCTACTTAAGAGAAGTTAAAGAATTTATCATTTTACTCCAGCTGGTGCAAAGATGAGCTCTCACAATAGTTCCATCATGTTATGAGGGGCCGACGGACATTATTCAGGATTACTATTCACACGCACATATGAAACTAAACATGTTCACACATTATAGTAAAAACCTCACACGCTTACAACTGAAATGCTCTCACACACACTACTGAAATGTTGTGCTCTTATACACAATAGTGAAACACTCTCACTCACAATAGTGAAACGCTCTCACACACACGACTGAAATGCTCTCATATACACTACTAAAATCTTATGCTCTCATACACAGTACTGAAATGCTCTCATACTAACTAGTGAAACACTCTCACTCACAATAGTGAAACGCTCTCATATACACTAGTAAAAGCTCTCATATACAGTATTGAAATGCTCTCATACACAGTACTGAAACGCTCTCATATACACTACTGAAATGCTCCCATATACACTATTAAAATGTTATGCTCTCATACACACTACTAAAATGCTCTCATACACACTACTGAAATGCTCTAGTATACACTACTAAAATGTTATGCTCTCATACACAGTACTGAAATGCTCTCATACTAACTAGTGAAACGCTCTCATATACACTAGTAAAAGCTCTCATACACACTAGTGAAACGCTCTCATATACACTAGTGAAACGCTCTCACACACACTACTGAAATGCTCTCATATACACTAGTGAAACGCTCTCACACACACTACTAAAATGCTCTCATACACACTACTGAAATGCTCTCATATACACGAGTGAAATGCTCTCATACACACTACTGAAATGCTCTCATACACACTACTGAAATGCTCTCATACACACGAGTGAAATGCTCTCATACACACTAGTGAAACGCTCTCATATACACTAGTGAAACGCTCTCACACACACTACTGAAATGCTCTCATATACACTAGTGAAACGCTCTCACACACACTACTAAAATGCTCTCATACACACTACTGAAATGCTCTCATACACACTACTGAAACGCTCTCATATACACTAGTGAAATGCTCTCACACACACTACTGAAATGCTCTCATACACACTAGTGAAATGCTCTCATATACACTAGTGAAACGCTCTCACACACACTACTGAAATGCTCTCATATACACGAGTGAAATGCTCTCACACACACTACTGAAATGCTCTCATACACACTAGTGAAATGCTCTCATATACAGTACTGAAATGCTCTCATATACAGTACTGAAATGCTCTCACACACACTACTGAAATGCTCTCATACACACTACTGAAATGCTCTCATATACACGAGTGAAACGCTCTCATACACACTACTGAAATGCTCTCATATACAGTACTGAAATGCTCTCACACGCACTACTGAAATGCTCTCATATACACGAGTGAAACGCTCTCATATACACTAGTGAAATGCTCTCACACACACTACTGAAATGCTCTCATACACACTAGTGAAATGCTCTCATATACACTAGTGAAACGCTCTCACACACACTACTGAAATGCTCTCATATACACGAGTGAAATGCTCTCACACACACTACTGAAATGCTCTCATACACACTAGTGAAATGCTCTCATATACAGTACTGAAATGCTCTCATATACAGTACTGAAATGCTCTCACACACACTACTGAAATGCTCTCATACACACTACTGAAATGCTCTCATATACACGAGTGAAACGCTCTCATACACACTACTGAAATGCTCTCATATACAGTACTGAAATGCTCTCACACGCACTACTGAAATGCTCTCATATACACGAGTGAAACGCTCTCATACACACTACTGAAATGCTCTCATATACAGTACTGAAATGCTCTCATATACACTAGTGAAACGCTCTGTCACACATTACTGAAATGCTCTCATATACACGAGTGAAATGCTCTCATACACACTACTGAAATGCTCTCATATACAGTACTGAAAAGCTCTCACACACACTACTGAAATGCTCTCTTATACACTAGTGAAACGTTCTCACACACACTACTGAAATGCTCTCATATACACTAGTGAAACGCTCTCACACACACTACTGAAACGCTCTCACACACACTACTGAAATGCTCTCATACACACTACTGAAATGCTCTCATATACACTAGTGAAACACTCTCATACACACTAGTAAACACTCTCATACACACTAGTGAAACACTCTCATACACACTAGTAAAACACTCCCATACACACTAGTGAAACGCTCTCATACACACTAGTGAAATGCTCTCATATACACTACTGAAATGCTCTCATACACACTAGTGAAACGCTCTCATATACACTAGTGAAACACTCTCATACACACTAGTAAAACACTCTCATACACACTAGTGAAACGCTCTCATACACACTAGTGAAACGCTCTCACATACACTACTGAGATTTCAGTGTAACAGGAAGTTGTTGAAGTGTAACAGGAAGCTGTCTCTGCTGATGCCAAAATGTTGCTTAACAACGTAGCAGCTTCCATTAGCCGACCCGAGAGCTCCTGCAGTGACATTTGCGCTCCAAAGCTACCACTTCCTCTTATGGGCCGCCTTCCTGTTACACTGAAACACCTTCCTGTTACACTGAAATGCCTTCCTGTTACACTGAAACGCCTTCCTCTTACACTGAAACGCCTTCCTGTTACACTGAAACACCTTCCTGTCACACTGAAACGCCTTCCTGTTACACTGAAACACCTTCCTGTTACACTGAAACACCTTCCTGTTACACTGAAACGCCTTCCTGTTACACTGAAATGCCTTCCTGTTACACTGAAATGCCTTCCTGTCACACTGAAACGCCTTCCTGTCACACTGAAATCTCAGTAGTGTATATGAGAGCATTTCAGTAGTGTGTATGAGAGCGTTTCACTAGTCTATATGAGAGCGTTTCAGTAGTGTGTATGAGAGCGTTTCAGTAGTGTATATGAGAGCGTTTCAGTAGTGTGTATGAGAGCGTTTCAGTAGTGTGTATGAGAGCGTTTCACTAGTGTATATAAGAGCCTTTCACTAGTGTATATGAGAGCGTTTCACTAGTGTGTATGAGAGCGTTTCACTAGTGTGTATGAGAGTGTTTCAGTAGTGTGTATGAGAGCGTTTCACTAGTGTATATGAGAGCGTTTCAGTAGTGTATATAAGAGCCTTTCACTAGTGTGTATGAGAGTGTTTCAGTAGTGTGTATGAGAGTGTTTCAGTAGTGTATATGAGAGCGTTTCACTAGTGTATATGAGAGCGTTTCACTAGTTAGTATGAGAGCATTTCAGTAGTGTGTATGCGAGCATTTCACTAGTTAGTATGAGAGCATTTCAGTACTGTGTATGAGAGCATAACATTTTAGTAGTGTGTGTGAGAGCATTTCAGTTGTAAGCGTGTGAGGTTTTTACTATAATGTGTGAACATGTTTAGTTTCATATGTGCGTGTTAATAGTAATCTTGAATAATGTCCCTGTCGGCCCCTCATATCATGTTGCCAAATGCAGTGGTTCTCAACTGGTCTAGTCACAGGTACCACAGTCCTTCCTTAAAGAGGGACTGCAACCCGCATTTCTGAATCTTACAGTTTGGACTGTAACTCCTTATCTTTCTGGAATCCCAGTACCAAGTCATGTGTACATAAAAAACTACTCTACCGAAGGATGTTACATGCAATACATTAGAAGACATCAACAATCCCCAGGATAACAATGTAAAACATTTTAAGATCAAATCATCACAGATGCCACAATTCACATAGTTGTCTTGCCACAAGAATATAAACAGTTATGAAGTTGATACAACTCCACATTTAAAGCTCTTCTGTCATCCCTTAGTGATAAAATCTTTTCAGAACAAACATTTTGCATTGACAAGGACCCTCACAGCCCAGATCCAGTAAAACATTAGTCTTGGCACATGACTACATCATGAATAACAGAATTGCTGTTTTATTTTCAAAAGTTTCAACCCTTGCTGTGCAGCACCACACTCTTCTGTTCCGAAGATTCTCCCATCAGTAGGCTAACGAACCTCCCTGCAAGTGCTCACGGAGCACTTTTTTGGTTGCCTGTTTTACTGATTTGTAAACATGCCTTACAATGCAGTTTTGTTTGAAGAGACCCCCAGTCTTCATATTGCATATATATGGTCAGCAACTGGCCTTGAGAGTCACAAAGCTTAAAAAAAACCCATACAAACCTTTGGAAAAACATTTGGAAAACAATCATATGCCACGCTTTTGCTGTCTCAGGTAAGGCTTCATGTTGCAGTTCAATTACGTTTTTCAACTATAACCTCCCAAGCTACAGTCAACAGCATGACTGTACTTTAAAGAACTGGCTGTTATTTGGGCTTGCATTACTTAGCACTAGAAGTACCTGAATTGAATTGTGCAATTTGGGAAAAAAAACATTAAAATGCTACCTTTTGAAAGAGATCTTATATATGTACCTGAACTCCAAATGGTTCAAAAATAGCAATCACCTGACCAATATGATAGGTGTTCTGGAATTCTACTATAATTTATCGGTACTGGTAAGGAGTTAAAGAAAACATAACATTTATTATCTACTTAAACAAAGAAACAGGGAAAATTTATGACTAAAAAGAGCAACATTACGGGTGCTCTGGATACTCGTGCATATATTTTAATTCCGGTGATAATAAGTCATTTTATTATTGTTTTGATGGTATCAAAAATATAAGAAATCATTAACAATTCACAATGGGAAACAGATTTTTATACCAAGATTAAAAGATACATTTAAAAAAATTAGCAAAACAATAAACACCTTTGGGACATGACCCACCAATTAAGACCCACTGACTTTACGTATTGCCTTATTTATGTCAATATTGCATCACTGTGTATGAATGTTTGAGACTGATTTGTCACATCAGCTTGTTTGGACTTTATCTTCCTGCTTACAGAGTGGGAATGCAAAATATGTCATTTAAAATAAAACAAACACTGGATTGCATACATCTAACATATTTGAATCTATCCAATGGTACCTACTGTATATTTGGGACTTTCCTCCATGTGTGAAATGTATGCTATTAAACATTTTTATGCTGTTTCTAATGATGAAATAGTGTTTTTTTAAGAATGCTGTTTCTTGGCTGTATGTGTTGGAATAGTATCTGTCTTGTGTAATTCAAGGCCAATCCATCTTCCTTAGAGAGATCACAGAGTGTGGCCAGATGGAAACTGGAACAACTTTATTGGGGGTGTAGGACCTTACAGTTCTACACAGCATTTGCCAAGTGCTTTTTCTAGCAAGGGTTATAGGGGCAACTGTAACAATGTGCATTTTCAACACTGTCAATTTCTTAAAAAAGAAGCAAACTAGAGAAATGACACTGAGTTTGCACAGAGTTGCTTTGAGTCCCATCATTTCTCTCAAATAAGCAAATTTACTGTAAAACATCAGATGACATGTTCTGGGGAAAAAAGAAAATATGTTCAAATCTGTTTGGAGTGTACATTATTTTTCTTATGCTGTCTGAGGTTTAGAAAACTTGCTTGTGTCATCAAGGAGGGACAGTCTAAACCACCAGCTGTGCAGTTTCACACCTCAGCCCTATGACGTTTGAACTTCTTCATTACGGTGCCAGGGTGGAGCCAGCTGGCAGAGAGCAGTATATGTGAGGAATAGTGCAGCCACATGGTGTGAGTGATTGTGAGTCGATACAGCAAATGTAAGTAAACCAATGTTATGTTTCAAATTTCAAAAGATTTAGAGTATTTTACTGTCTTGTAGTTGTTCCATAGATTTAGCTGTTTGACACTGTTCATCTAAGATCATGATCTGCTAATGCTAAACTAGCTCCTGCACCGATGTTGTTAGAGTTAGTAAATATATATTATTTGTCATTGTATTGCATTCATGATGATTTTTCCAAGTTTCTTAGACTTATTTGTCTTTAACTTTGAAAAGCCTCCTATGGACTGTTGTTACGAATTCTCTCTATATATACAGTACATAGTGTATTATTCAGTTTGCCCTTTAGAGCAGTGAAAAATTGCTTTCGTTTTTAATGTCATGAATTTGATTTTTTAAATTATAAAAGAACCCTGAAAAAAAGTGTGCTCAAACAATCCATCTGAACAGTTCCCCCTTCACCCCATAGACAGTAGAGACATTCAGGCATGTGTTTTACCAAAAGGCAGCTTGAGTAGAAGGAAGATGTCTGGACATGTCTATGCAGCCACAGCAAATAAACAAATAGCTTAAAACCAAAGCCACTTTTCAGCCCTCAGAGGGTCATGGTCAGACTCAGGGAAACTCCAGCTCACCCTGTGCTGCCCTGGGCTGAAGCAGAGCAGTTACACATATGCTAAAATATTATTTTTAACTGGATTTTTAAGTAAGATATTTAAAAAAAAATGCTTTGGACACTTCATACTGAAACAATATGGTTCTGTCACTTTGATACCTGATACATCGAAAACAGGATGTTAGTCACACTTTTATGACAGATCCTCAACACCTTTGACAACTCTTGACTGATGGCTATAGTGTCTTATATACAGACATGTATAAAAGACACTAATTTTCTCAGCTCCTCCATTAAAGGTAACAACCCATGTTTGAATTGTGTGAATTGCAATGCATTGATTGAATCCGATAACCTGTTACATCCTCACACAGGCAAAATAATACAAGTTAAATGCAGCATCACCAATTTGTAATCAAAGGCTTAACATGTGCCATAATTCTTATGCTTGTACCAATTATCACAATTTATGTGAATTATCTGTTGAGATCAATATTATTCCAATAACACTGTGAATCTATCATTTAATCATAGTGAAGTAAAGCTAGAAACTTTCCCCGATGTAACGCTTAAGACTGTATACAGGAACAGCACTTAAGAAAATCCACTTTGTTACTATTGTCAATCCTATTGTCAGTAATGGCTTGGTAAAACCAAAGCTTACATGTCAGTTACAGCACGAGGGATTCACCATTAGAAACAGAATGAGTGGTCAAAATGAGAGTCAGAATAGAGTGATAACATTTCTTTAATGTTACACTTTTCTTCTTGCAGGTTGAGTTGGGTAAACCTTGATGACTTTGAGTCAAAGGCAGCTGGATTTTGTTTTCCATCATAACCTCCTGAGCACTGTCTGAAAAACATGAGTGGTAGGTGATATGATTTCTTTTCACGTTATAACCCCAGAGCCATCCTTTACTTTATATTTTCTCCACGTCGGACTAGCCCTGTGCTGTGCTGTCAAAACAAGTCCAGGCATGTTTTCTCTAGTTTCTTTAACCTTCTGTGTTCTTTAAATGCTCTAATAGATGGTATCTGAACTAAACTACATGCTTTTACATGTTATAGCAGGATCTATGGACACATATTTCTGTGAACCTCCGGGATGTACAAACAATGTGACAGTAGTGTTTTGCAATGATATGCCGCTCTTGGATCACCATACTGTCACCAAAGAGTGTGAAGGCCTTCCTCCACTTAATACTGTCTGTAAGCATGATGGTCGGGCATTTGTGTCCACCCACAAAGGTGAAAGTTGTGAATTTGAGGGGAATGGAAATCATATCACAACAAGAAAATGTCAAGGTATTTGTTTTTACCTGTTGGCTATGTCTGCTTTCTTCCTTTCTTTTTTTTAAAGAAATGTCATTTTTCCATGTCAAAACAACACTCAGGCTCAATTACTAAAATTGAAAACTTGCATCAATCTGTCTCTCCAGAAAATTGTGATTTCCTGATCACAACAATCAGTGCAATGAAAATTTCAGCCAATCCTCAGTCTGACTTCTGTGTCTTCGGTTGAGAGGATGCGTGGCACAAACACAGCACATTAACTGATATCGCCTCTAAAGTCGTTGGAAAGCAGCTACCTGAGGCCTTACATAACAAGAGGGGAACACTATTTGCATTACATGCTGATGTGCAGCAGGAGCAACAATTATCACTTCACAAGCTCCCTTCCACCGTAAAACACGTCCAATGTTGCTGCATGTGTCAATACAAGCACATATGTGTCTGGGGGATAATGGCAAGTATTTACAGAGAGGTACTGGTGTGTGTGTGTGTGTGTGTGTGTGTGTCTGTGTGGTTTGCACATGAGTCTCAGCAGCACCACCAGCTTCTGTGAATAAGACTGATGCAGGAGAGAAAATTAGCTCCAGACTGTCTGACCTCATTTAAATAGGACTCCTTGTCTAAATCTTTGCAATTTATGTCGATCATTAAACAGTCTCTGTTCTGCCTAAAAGACATCAAACAAGGAATGAACTTTAGTTGAACAAGTAGGGGTGAAACTAGCCTTTCTGGTAGCGGTGACCCAGCCCCTGATTACAGTAAAATAGATAAATAAATAAATGAATGGATGTCTGCGTACTGCCTACCCTACTGCCCTACTATTCCTTGAAGAAAATCTTTTTTTTTTTTTCATAAAAAACAATTCAAAAATGAAAAGTAAAAAAAAGGCTATTTCATTAATAATTAGGGTAAATCATTTTTGTTTAAGGTTACTCATAATCATCAGAAGTTACAGACAGATTGGCTGTGGTAATGTAAAAAAAATGAAAGCCTTAGATCATTACAATTGTTGCCCCAAGTTTAAAAAAAAAAAAAAAAAAGCCTAAATTTTGGGAATATTTTCCGCAACAAAACAAAAAAGTCCAGCAAAATCCTTGCGGGTTATTGAATAAAAATAAATAAATCCCAACTTCTGCTGCAATTTTTAAAAAAAAGCCTGCTGTAAAATGAGGTCTGTTCTGTTACAACAATCATAATACAGTAATTTCCAGCAAAACCCATAGGGACTGAACTATACAAAGTTAAACAGCCAATATTGTGTTTTTATTTTGTTTGTATGTTTTGTTTTTTTGCCGTTTGGTGTGTTTTGCATGCCTTTAGCAGTGTGACAGAATAGAGTACTTCTTACAAGACACAATGTCTGTGGCATCTCTCACTCTTGCCCTGAGTAATGCCAGTACCTTTCCATAAAAGTTCCTCAAGCTCTAATGTACCAACCAAATTGTTAGTGCTTGAGGAACTAACCAAGTTGTCGTATTTTTTCTAGTAGCAAGTCCCCTTAGTTTGGTTCAACCTTGACAAAGTGGGTCCAGCAGGATAATAGAAAGGGTATACTTAACAAAACAACACCAGGGGGTGTAAGTTTGTGACCGGAAAGTAAAAGTTCTCTTGGAAATTGATCAATTTTGGCCCCAATACTGCAAACAACAGAAAAATGTTTGTGCCATGTTTCATCTCCTTAGCTGGAAGAGACATAATGTGATAAGTGACGTAAACATGACCGTCCCAGTTATGGTCTAAACAATTTTGGGAGACCTTTGGTGAGAGCTGAGGATACTTGCACATGGTCAGTGTTCATGAACTGTATTGTAGGCCTACCTTATTGCAAGCTTACTGCTCCTTTACTTCTGTCCTCTGTTGCATGCTGCAGACACTGTTTGTTAAAAATTTTAATTGCAAAGATTTTGTCACTGCAAATAATTCTGAACAACACTTATCTGTTTTGTTCCAACCAGACAATAACGCCATTTGTGCATTTGACAGAGGTAAGATTTCCCGCAAATGAACACTTTGTAAAGTTTTCAAGAGGCTACGTTTTACTAATCAAAGACTCCCCCCATTACCATCACAGAATCACCAAGAGGGGCAAAAGAAAACCCTGACTCTCGTGTTGTTGTTGGACTTGTAGTAGGTAAGTTCAAAACACCTGAAAACCTCTTCACTAAGAGCTATGCTCCTATCTTGATTCCTCTTGATTACAATTCTGAATGTAACCCAAATCCACAGTTATATGCAGTATGTAAAACAGGAAAAAAGTCTACTTGTTTCATATATGCTACCCTTTTTGTCCTCATGCTTTCGCTAAGGGCTAAAAATTTGTCTTTAGAACAAGGTGAGGACAAAATTTTGATGAAATGTTGTACAGTTTACAGTGTGTGTGTGCTTATTTATTTTCTCTCAATATGTCTATGTCTATATGTAGTTTCTGAACTTTAGAACAGTGTTTATTATCTTGCCTTAGCATAATGTCTTATAGAATAGTTAAGTGTCTAACCTTCCCATTTTGGCGTATTGTTTTGAATTATCTGTACATTTTTAGCAAAATAATTTATTTTAATCCAGCAATAAGGAATTTTCACCTTGGACAGACAAAAAGAACACACAATGCACACTGTGGTTGGAGAGCTTGATAAAAACATATTTTGCTTTGTTATTTTTTTAGTGCTTACAGAAATAAACCGTGATATTGAACAAAACGAGTCCTTTTTGTAAAGCATAAACCTGTGCATTTGACTCAAGTATATCATATTAGCGATGAGTTCAAAATGTCGGCGTATTGGATATTGGCTAAAATACATAATTGTTCATCCTTATAAATAATGGTTGATTGATTGATAATAGTTATGTCTTGTTTCCTCAGGCATTATGGTGGTAGTGATGTTCGTCATTATTGGATTCATATATAGATGCAGGAATACACAGCGTCATCCCCAGTGTCATCAGGAAGCAAAGTAACACATTATTGATTATTACTTAATTAGTTAATACATCACCATGTCCCTAACTTGAGTTGTGAAATGTCTTTGTTTCAGTAAAGAAGCAGACAAAGATCCTGATGAGGGGTAGGTGAAAATTAAATTTGCTCTGAATATTTTCAAATAAAGATTATATTAGTAACTATTTACTCCTATTTTAATGATGAATAAATAGTCTGGTTCTGACTCTGGTTCTTTTCTCGCTGCTGCAGGGTTGCTCTCGGTTCTTGAGGATCAACTTGAAATGGTACCAACCTATCTACATACCTCAAAAGGATCTTCAGCTATTTAAGCTATTTAACACATTTAAGAAATCATCATTAGTGGACCAAGGCTAGAGGGAATACTTTGGGATAAATTTGGAGCTATTTATAAGGTTGGACCAGTATAAGGTTGGTGTCACATCTCCTGGTTAAGTTCTCCTTTTTGTTTTAGCCTTCTGTGTGATGTATTGTCATTCCTGTTTTATTTTGAAATCACTCACCCATGTCCCTCTCTTTTTTTTTTTTTTTTTTTTCTGCTCAACCTTAAAAAAAAGAGAAAACTTTTCTAACCTCTACCTCTCCTCATGTGGTTCTGGTTGTAATGTTGTTGGTTAAGCCATGTGGTAAGACACCATATTTACCCCTTTTCCACCAAGCTGGTTCCAGGGCTGGTTCGGAGCTAGAGCCAGACTTAGCACCAGTTCTTTGGTTTTCCACAGACTAAGCACCGGTTGCTGGCTCTCAAAACCGGTGCTTGGCAAGCACCAACTCTTTGCTGGGCCAGCAGAAAGAACCACGTTATGTCGGGGGCTACGCGCTTACGTCAGGGGGTGGGGGCGGGATTATTGACCAACCAAAGCAGAGTAAAAACACGGGGTAAGCAGTAAGAAGATAAGTTGGAAGATAATGGATAGTAAAACGAAACAGCAGTGGCGATCCAGCATTAACTTGCTGGATCGCCAAATTTTGCTCTCCAAGGAAGGCTCGAAAAGCCAGCAGCAACACTTGAACCGCAACGTAGTCCTCCATCTTTGTTGTGGCGATAAAATTTGGCGCTAGTTATGGGAAACTGTCGTGACGTATACATTGACGTGATGACGTAGCTCTCTGGCCGGCACCCGTTTGTGGAAAAGCAAACGGTTCTTAACCGGTTCCCACTTGAACCAACTGTGAACCGGCTCTAGCACCAGCACTAGCACCAGCCCTGGAACCAGCTTGGTGGAAAAGGGGTATTTGAGGTAGCCATATTGTCTCTGTTACACACAAAGGACTTTGTTAGGTTAGATATTTTATGTTTCCATGTTTTGTTGTCAATACATGATTTTGAACACAAAGTCAGTTGCTGGTCTGTTAAAGCTGCATAAGAGTGAATGTTAACCCATACCCTGTAGAACTCCAAATCCTTCAACTTTAACTGACAGTTGATTGGTTAACTATGGTTATCATTAAATAAATTATAAATCATCAAACTGATACTAACCTTTATGATACTGACTAAATAATTTGGCTATTATTTCCCTTTATGTGTGATACCCTGAGGTGGATTTAATGTAAATAAAATCTCATTACTTAGTGTAAATAAATGTTTCTAGCCAATATTATGAAGTGGTGGCACCGAAATCCAAGATTCTGGTATCCCCATTACACAGTGGATAGTTGTACACTGTTCATAAATGCATAACATTCCCATACTTGATTATTTAGCTAATTAACCAAGTAGCTACCACATAATATGCTCAGCTTAATTGTCCAAAGAGGAATTTTGAAGTATAAACAATGGAAGAAACCACTCGTAAAACCAAAGATACTGACTTGCATCCTGTTGCCACGTAAACAAAATTACTGCTTTCAGCTCAGTGGCCACTCTGACAATCATAATTTAAGTCTTACTTTTATCTAACAAACACTGGGACTTAAATGGGATATTAAAAATGGTGAGGTCTAACATAAAGGACCGTGGATGCAGCACTTCCTGATTTGGATTCCTGATCTAAATAGCAGTACACCATAGCTGTGCACCATAGACCAGGTCACCATCATAACAGTACACCAAAATATGTTACAGGTTGTTGAGTTGGATAACTTTTTACCGTGTTTTGGAGGGAGAGTAGACAGTGACAACACAAGAGCAGGAGATTGCAATCACTTTCACACCATGAATTTGGATTGACTACAGTATACAATCACATATGTACTAATGATGATGGAATGCTCTTGATAGTTGAAGTTTAAGATATTATGTATCATAGTTGTTACAAGGCAAAAGGGAAGAGGCGATTTTGACCTTGAGGAGTTGTTGAGATTAATGTGTGTAGTTATTTACGTTTGGTTAGAACATGCTGACAGTAGACACGTTTTCTTTGAATGCCAACCTTGTCAGGACCTGCATGTGTGCCTGTGAGTGGGTCTCATATTCAATTATGGACAGAATTATAGCTGTGATTATTTTGCTTGATGTTGAGAGCACAATTATTAAACACAATTAATTACATATTTTACAATGTATGTTAAAAAATATGAATGGATTAATTATATATCTTGATATCTTTTTATCCAACAACTTCTGCTAATTATTTTGCATTGTCTGAAAAGCTGATATATTATGACTGCTGAAAAGTTTGAAAACGTAATCTTATTCATGATTAATAAAAGAAATAAAACAAATCACTGAATTTACAGACTGTGAAATATAAGACATGTTTTAAAGTCTTTTGGGACTTTTGCATAAATAAAATTATCTCATTGACATTAAGATATGGGACAACCTGACATACAGACACAAAAACAGCATGCAAAGAGAGGTAGACATGCAGCCAGAGAGGATGATATGTAATTAAAGGTGATGTTTTTAATAAAAAGTCAGTTTATGGTCACCTTGTTTGCATGTTTTCTTTTTGTTTTGTTTTTTGTAAAGATGGTTTAGAAGAGACAATTGTAAAGCACTGAATACTGGGCAAGTCTCAATGACTACATAAAGGGACAGGAAACATTTTCAGAATAAAAGCATTGTGTTATTTAGTTGACACAGAGTGGGCTTATACTTTGAAACACACTGCAGAATTATTACCACCTAACAGACCATTTTCATGCTTGTATACAGTCGTGTCAGTTTGCTGGTGGTTCCTAAATTAAGGCATAAAAATTCATAGTGATAGCTTGCATAAATTGAACATCATAGAAATCTTGACCTGCTTGATTCTTTCTCTTTTTACTTTAACAGTTTGTCAGCAAGAGTTAAATTGTCTTACAGTGACAGAGAAACCCTCAGCGTTATAGGAAGAGTTATTTAAGCTCTACTCTTCATAGGGGGATCAACCATCATCAAAATAGGAAGCTACAGTGGACAGATGTCTTCATGTAGTTTGCAGTAAGTGAACCTAAAGAGGATAAACAAGAAAATCTCAAAGTCCACAAGCATTTTGAAATGTTCTCTTGTACTATGTGAATATTTCCAGGACATTAAATAGTGATATTTATACAACATTTTTATACAACAAGAACCAAAGTTATGATGTGTGTGCTGTTTTGAAAAGCATGTGTGCTAACTGCAGACTTTCAGAGGGATATGCCTGCTAATTTTATTGCAATAGAGATGTCACAGTGTTAAATTTCCTATATTATTATGAACCCAGACATAAACAACATTCACTTCTGGTGAAAATGTGAACAAAGAGACATTTGTCATAACACTGTCCAACATGTTCTGCACAGAAGTCAGTTAACATGATGTCCTTACAGTCACTGGGTAGTTTCAAGTACAAAAAATACAACTCTATAAGATGTATTATAAACATGTAAAACAAATATAGCCTTCTGACCATGACAACCTTTTACAGTCATACGAGCACTAATTCTTTGACACATATTCAAGTAATTGTTTCACTTACGTTAACAGCAATTATCATTACAGGCAAACACTGTCTTTGCCAGTGTTGACACTGGATAGTAGCAATTTTGCTTGCCGTTCTTTTGCTGTAAGACATGTGGTTGTTGATGATTCAAAGAAATCAGTGCACAGATATTTTGTGGCACATTAATACGCTTTCCCCTTTAATCAGTATTCTAATTGGCACTACTTTGTTTATCCCTATCTGTTTACACTGTCTAAAGTCCCATCTTCCGTGACCTACTCCAAAATGGTCCATGTTAGAGCCTTGTATGTGTTAAAAAGCAAATCATACACTGGTTGAGCCTGGGCAAACTCAGCTTGAAACTCTTAATGTCTCTTGAACCTATCCCACCTGTTTCTGTCTTCACCATCAGTCACACTTATGCTTTGTCCATGACTTGAACATTGCATTGCTTCATGTACCACTGATCAAAAATTTAGCTTATTTATCCCTTTCAGGCTGGAGAGAGAGGGGAGGAAAACTTAATGTAGGAAGCACATCATGCAACACTGCGATTATCTAAGGACAATTTCTATGTTTTGTGATCACAGAAGGCTGTAATTGTAATTTAAATCAACTAAATTGCCCGAAAAAGTTAAATTAAATGGAATAGGTTTGTAATTCCATTAGTTTCCTTAAGAATGACCAGTTGTAACACTTAACTGTTGACAGTGGACTTTTACCTTTAAAAATAGGATATTATGTTGAAAAATAAAATGCAGAACTGTTTATGTGTTGTTTCTACATGATGGTGTGTGTGTTGCGGGTAAATATTGAAAAGAGTTCATTTATATAGGTAAACTTATGTAATTGAATAAACTGATGGCTTTTGTATTTACGTAAAACAATTTTAATTTTAATATGTAAAGTTGAAACTTCATGACATGAAAGCTGCACTTATGTTCAAGACCTATGATCTAAATTGTACAAAGTACATTCATTTTTCTTTCTTGCAGGTGCAAACATTTTTTATGTGTGTTGAACTTATTAATCCACCGACCTGGAAACTAGTGCATAAGGTATTACAGAAAAGGATTAGGGCCACACATTTTTTTAGAGGTTGAAAAGAATTTAGAGCTTGAATGTTTAAACTAACTCCCCACCGCGAAGTAGAAAACGTGTTATTGAAGCTGTCTTTTTATCTGTTTTAGATTATAGTGATGTTGTTTATAGCAATGCCTCTCCACTCCATTTATCACTCCGCCCTCAGATTCATCACTGGGGAAGGTTACTCCACTCACCATTGCACTTTATATGAAAAAGTGGGCTGGGCACCCCTGAATGTAAGACGTGACAGGCACTGGTTCTTATTTGTTTATAAAGCCTTACTTGGTAAAATGCCGTCTTACATAACATCTCTGTTAAATCAATCTTATAATCAATATCCAACAAGATCCTGCCCTCCTGCTGCTTGAAGTCCCATGGGTAAACACTTTATTTGGAAGAACTGCTTTCAGCTTTTCTGCTTCTTTCACCTGGAAAATCTTACAACAAACATTTAAACTGCAGGCACTTGTTTCTTTTGGTGAGTTTAGAACAATGATAATGAATTACACTTCTAATGAACGTAACTGTTTTTAACTGGGTTGTTCTATTGTTGTTCTCTGTACTCTCAACATCATTGAGGGAACACCCTCGATGATTTTTCGAGATTAAATAAAGGTTGAATAAATGAATTAAAAAAATATGTTGAAAGTTTAACCTTTAAAAAAAATTCTGTCGCCCCAAATCTCTGAGAAAATGTGTAATGTGTATTGTTACCTCCACCAAGGAGGTTATTTGTCCGTCCATCTGTGAACAAAATAACTCAAAAAGTTATGGATGGATTTGGATGAAATTTTCAGGAAATGTTCAGCATGGGAAAAGGAAGAACTGATTCGATTTTGGTGTTGATCCAGATCAGCGTCTGGCCGCCATGATGAAAAAAGTGATTTTTGTGAATAACTACTGAACTAAAATAGATATAATTATGAATCAAATTGCTAATGGTATGTTTTCATGGTCAATGAATCTAAATATTGTGATGAAATAAAGGTAGGACTAATATTTATGGTGAAAATCACAATATGGTGGGGACTGTGGCGCTGGCGGAGGTCTGCGCTCTCCGAGCGCTTTTCTAGTTGTTAAATATTTACTACTGATTACATTTTTTCCTCTGATCTCTCTACCTAGGCTACTATAAAAAATGTTTTTTTTTATTTTCATCTGTTCAATATTGTCTGAATGTTGGATAAAGATGATCATTAAGAGACTAAAAGTGCCTGGTGAGACAGATGCTGAAAGTAAAACTGAAATAAAGTCAAGAGTCATCTGTGGTAAGTCTCATGTAAATAAGAGAAGTTTATAGATGTTAGTGTGCTTTAAAGGCCGTTCACAGACAAAATGTATGCTCTCCATGTCAATACGTGCTCGAGGTCACAAAAAAATCGACAGTGACTAATAAAGTTGGATCGAGACTTACCTGCTCACACAGACACAGCTGTCCTGTTGGCGCCCCCATTGCCGCCCTGCAGGGGGCGTAAGAGCAGCGTTTACAGTGAGGTCCGGTGTTGCGCACTGAATGGTGAGCCTGTGTGTGGAGAGACTGGGCAGGGACATACGCAGGGAGACACAGTGATTCCTGCTGCTCAGAGGAGGAGTGTCTCTGCGCTGTAACACTGGACAGACTGTGGTGGAAACACACGGTGCGTGATTCTTCTTCTCTGAATTTGTTTATGAGAGTGGGGGCCAGCGATCGCTTGAGGAAAAGGGTGTCCAGCGAGGACTGCAGCAGCCACTGTGAGGAAAATACTGTTCTGATCGACCATCCGGAGGAGACGACAGGCTGCTGAAGCTGCGGTAAGTTTGATTCAGAAATGAGACTCTGCTAAATGAACTACACGTCAGTGTGAGTTCTGTGTTTGTCAGTGCGCAGCTGCCGCGACAGGTGAACAAATGCAGGTGTGCAACTGTGAATACACAGCGACACACTGTTGGAATAAGAACAAGCTTACTTTTCCTCATCAAAACAGTCAACGACCAGCTAGGAGTGGGCAGAAAAAAACAAAACACCAACTATTTGTAAATGAATGGCAATACAGTCAGCATGGTTTGGTGTTTCTGATCTTATTCATTTCATTGAATTGTTTTATTCTAATTTTTTTTGGAAAATTTAAGTCAATTTTAAGTCAAATCCACATGAATTGATATTCAAATAAGTGAGCTGTCAACATTTAGACTAGTTGTCATACCAAAAGAGTGAAATAAGTGTTAAAAAAAGAAGCACTTGATAGACCTAACCGCTCATGGACTAAGAATTAATCTTCTACAACAATTAAAAAACTGAATACAGAGATTAAATAAGGTGCCAAAGGGTTTCTTAAGATCTTTTTCGTCCTTTTTTTCTCCCATCTATCTTGATCAGGGTTCAAAAAGAACTAAACTAAGAAGAGAAGGAGCTGGTATGCAAATAATAACAAAAAAAGATTTAACTCAAAGCTCAACACTAGGCTATATAAAATAAAGTCTCCATACTAAAACATTGAGGAAAAAACAGAGTTAGCAACATTAAAGACAAAGACACTGAGAATAAAAAATCCCTGAAAATACAAGAAAACTTAGCACAGGATCTGGGCAGGAAGAATAGACTGTAAACAGGGGTTAATGAGACTCAGGAGAGACAAATTACACAGGTGAGCTCAATGACAAGGCAAGAAGGAAAGCAAGAAATGCAAAAATATAAAATAAATGGAAACACCGAGGACAAAACTAAAAAGCAGTAAACAACGTACACTCACACGGGGGTAAAAAAGACGAGCAAAGTGGGAGAAATGAGACAAAAATCAACTAAAGGAGAGCTCACACTGTTATTTATTTAAGGTAACAGTATGTTTTACAATTATTATAATTTATAGCTGGTTTCTCGGTGTACTTACAGACGGATAGTGCTAAGAGTGTTTAAAGTTCAATGATTGCATTTGTGTTTGTCATGAAATCAGTGAATAGTCATATTTTATAGTCATGATCTCAGTATCTCTCATTGTAGTCTTAATTATGTCTTTTTGCCATAATATAGCAGCCCTGTTTTTAAACCTAACAAAGTCAGTAGAGTGACGGTTTTCTAAACATTTCAGATTGGATTGATATCATTATAAAATGTGTGTATTTAAAAGAATCCTATAAAACCATTATGGTATCATAAAATATATCACAGTATATTGCAGTACAGAGCACAGGGTCTTTCGTAATAAATAGCATAGATTAGAAACTCTAATCATATTGATAACCCACAATATTATAAAAATACAGTTTCTAGTCAGTGTTATTTCTCTAAAGAATGGACCCTGCAGCATAAACTGAACTGCCTGTCCCAGGGCAGAAAGATATAAAAGGTGGAAATGAGTCAAATGTCCCCAAATTCTTCATGACAAATCAATAAAACATCAGTATCACAATGTGTTGAAACAGTATTGAGCCATACAACTTAGTGATATATTGATTTATCTGTTTTCATGCCCCTAGTTGTCATGTATTTTGTTGTTATTGATTTTTAATCAACAATCATCAATAGACTATTAGTATACCAGTATGACATACCCTGTATCTTCTTTGGAAATAAATGTATTCATCTTTAAAACTTCATACTTGCCAGTACAGGAGCAACTACACAAATGGTACTTAACCAATTAAAGTGGATTATATTTATAACCAAGCCCTGGTTGATAGGGATATGTTGCCAAAATGTTGGATCATTTAATGATTTATCTGGTTGTTTTTTCCTAATTAGTTCCCTCTTTCCTTTTGTTTCCTTAAATACAACCTGTAAAAAGTCGTACAAATTGATTTATCAGCAGCAAAATATGTTTTCACCCATCACACAATACATATTGAGCATAGAAATGATTTTCAGTGTGTATTGTTGGGGATTGTGTTGATGGATGTGATTTTTTTTTTTATCATTGCAAAGTTTAATAAAAGGAGGCTAAGAGAGATAATGAATCTGTTTCTGGATGGCCTGGCTCATTTAGTTGCCATGTTCAAACTCAGACTTCTGCTCAGGATAATTCCTGTCATACAGCTGTCAGGGTTAAGGGATAATGATGTGCTTACTGCTGAATAGTTTGTTTTTTTCTGCTGTCTCTCAATGATGTAGTTTTTTGTTGACACACAGAAACTCTGTCTTACACTTTCTCTTAAGAACTGGAAGTCAGTCTACTTGATGGGAAATGAGACAAGCCTTCTGAAGATTGCAACATTTCTGAAGGGGAAAGGAAGAAGTGTCTAGTTTATAAGCATGATGATCACATAGATCTGACTGTAGTGCAGAATAGGCTTGCACAATATAAGAAAAACACAGTGTTTAGCAACAGTGTTGAATATCATGCTATTATAATTTGTGATAAATAATGAAAATTTAAAAAAAAGTGTGTGCTGCAGTTACAGCTGTCGAAGCCCATGTTTTTGGTAGTTGTACAGTTTTTTTCTTAATCTTAATGGTAATTTTATTCTTCCCACCATATAGGCCAAAATAAAGCTCAGGATAGCTAATAACTAGCTTTAGCCAAGGTAGCTGTATCCAGAGATGTAAAAGCAATGCCATTGAACAATGTTTACAGAAAAATTGCTTTACCACATTAGAAAAATATTCATTTGTTTTAAAAGATGAAAACTGTAGTGTGTTTACTGCAAAGGTTCACATTGCATTTATAATAAGATAATGATTGGTTGCACAGCCCTAGAGCAAAGTGAATCGAAGTCTTCACACCACAGTTTACATCAGTCCCAGTTGAGCCTCCTGTTTTTGGACTTTTCAAACAAATGCCTGATCTCTTGAGCTCAACATGTACGTTTGAAGCACTTTTATTTTACCGGTGTGAGCCTCAAAACGATCACATTATCACTGCTCTTGCCAGTGAGGTGTTGCATTTCTCCTCCTGTTACTTAGAGACAGACTGTCTCTGTGAAATAGCTTTGCAGGACTGTAAACAGGAGATTATGGTTATGATATGTGTTGAACAGGTAGATTTGGAGCTGCCCTGTTCACATGGAGGATCAACTACAGCAATGATGAGTGAGTTCTTTAGCAACTGGTTAGAGTTGATCAACTTTTGACTAAACTAACATGGATATATTTTGCCAGAACTTGCCTGATGGTTATGCCGCTGTTTGGTAGCTGAAGGAAAGTGAAAGCCCGACAGGAAGTCAAGAAAAATGGCTAAGATGTGTTCTGTGGCAGTGTGATTGGTTGAAATCACACCAACCTTGGTGTAGGGGAATGATTTCTAACAGCATGTAAGGTACCAGGGACCATGACCTATTTGCTCCAAAAAACTGCCCACATTTTTGTGGCCGATTCCAATCACTGACCACTCGTTAGTGTGATTAAATGATACTGTTACCAAATCATGTTTTATGTTTTGATATAACAACGGGCCGAGTGTTTGCTCGACAGAGAAGTACAAAAAGTTCACAAGAAGCTACACAATAAGTATCAATAAATACACTAAATTACACTATGTTTTTTGAAAATTATTAATAAATTGTGAACCGCTGAAAAAACATTTATTCTATCCCAAAGGCTGGATATTTACAAATAAAAAGTCAATATGTTTAGGATCAATAACTCTGTTATTAGAGGAAACTGGTGTAGTGAATTCATATAGCTAAGAAAAGAAACAAATGTCACCCATATTTTAACATTATTTAGACAAGTTCAAGGCTAAATCTAGATTTCCATCTCTTTAAATGATGTCCGAACACATCAAGTACTTAACTTTGTTCAATATCCATTCTACCTGAGCCAACATAAACCAAAATGTTTCTGAATGGACCTCAAACACTTCACAAACACAACAGGCAAATTCTGTGTTGCAATGTGTAACTAATACGCTTTTATGCTGTTGGTCTCAGTGTGAATATCAACAGACTTCAAAACTGGGCGAATATTTTTGACTAAAAGTAATCTCTGTTACTTTTAGAGGAAGACAGAGCAGTACCAGCAGATGAATGGATGAGGAACAGATGATTTTCTGTTATGTAGAAGGTTAGCACTGAGTTAAAATACAGGCCTTCATATCTGTAAATTTGGGCTTTATAACCAGACGATCATCTATCTTTTACAAATATTGGCCATTATTGGGAGGCTTTTGAAATCAATGCACAGTATATAGTTTTTATCCTTGAGTCAGGGTAGACATTTGTGCACCGTCTAAGGAAAACTCCTAAAAGCACTCTTTAGATATTGCACCTATAAACAGGAGCTGAGGATGACAGTTTAAACACACTGAATATGTGACAACTGCTCTGTCAGCCTGGCTCATGATACCACGACTTTCAGAACAAAATTTTAGGCTGCATCTCCCTGCTGTCACAGCCCTCTTACTCTTTTAACATTAGGATAAATGGATTATTTATTTAGTTGGTTATAAAAGGATAGTTTGGGTTTTCTGATGTGAGGATCTTGAGGCTGTCATGTCCTGAAGTTGAAAGAGCATTCGATCTCCCTACACTGTTTTGTGGCACGTTTTCAACTTATATTCTCAAAATAGTGTAGAGTTGGTAGCCCCATGTAAAAAAGTCATGGGTTAACCAGTATATTAGGGAAAAAAAGTTTAGGAATAACTACCATAAATCTCCCCACAAGTTCTCGGAGTCCTTGTAATGAATTGAGAAAACAAAAGTAAAATCACACGGTAAGAACTGGAGGAGTTTCTCTCATTTCATTTCATTTTCATTTAACCTTTATTTAAATCTCGAGGAATCATTGAGGGAGAGCCCTCATTTACAATGATGTCGAGAGCACAACAATATAAAATCACAAGAAAAACAGCCAATAAACAATTGATAAAACACCATGAAAAGCAGTTACATTCAAAGGTACAGTAGTTGATAATCTAAAATCTAACTATTATATAATAATAATGATAATAGTTTTAAACTGACCAATAGAAACCATTTTGTTAAGTTTCAGTGTACGTTGCAGGATGTTCCAGGGGAACATCAAGCATCAGAAAATCTGTCTAACGTATGGAATACTTATTATTTGACCATTTCAATAAAGTGCTGAGGTATGGTGGCATGTTGCCATTCAAAACTTTATAAATAAACAGCAGCCAATGCTTTTGTCTTCTTACAGATAAAGGTGCCCACCCCACTTTCTCATATAAGACACAGTGATGGGTGGAGTAACTTGAACCGGTGATGAATCTAAGTGCAGAGTGACAAACAGAGTCCAAAGAAGTGAGAGTGGAGGCAGAAGCATTTCTGTAGATAACATCATCGTAATCTAAGACAGATAAAAACACAGCCTCAATGATCTGTTTCCTACAAAGCAAAGGAAAAATTAATTTGTTTCTGTATAGGTACCCAATTTTCTGTTTCATTTTACTTGCCAGAGTGTTGACATGGAATTTAAATGTTAGTTTCTGATCCAACCAGATGCCCAGATATTTGTATTCAGGAACCCTTTCGATGTTGTGTCCTGTTAAAGTGGTGATGTGATGTAAGCGGTCATCTGTAATATTACTGGATCTTGAGAATATCATGTATTTGGTCTTGTCTGCATTAAGAACTAATTTCAGATTGAAGAGTGAATGTTGTAGTCCGTCAAAGTCTTGCTGGAGGGTTTACAGAACCCACATGTTTACCTTGCCTCCTTTGTATTCTAATGACACCAACATTCACATCTGTTAAAGCAAGGCTGTTCTGTATGTACTATTTTAATGCCCATTTTGGACAACATTTGCAAGCAACTTTTCGTAAAAACGTTGTTGATTAATCTATCCAATCATGCTGTTATTCACATTTCTGATCATTTGGCATCCACACTACGGTCCAAACATGATCATACAGGCTGATGTGTTGACTTTTTTTAAACTTGTAAACATGTTTAAACACAAGGCGTATAAGCATCTCCCATAAGCCTTTAAACACAAACACAAACGAGCATAGCTATGAATAAATTACACCCCTGAAAATGTAGGATATATAAAAGGGAATGATAAAAGTCTTGTAGTCCAGAGAGCCGACAGAGCACATGAACTGGCATTTCTTTGGTTGGCTTTACCACTTTTGAACTATCTCAACTCATAAATTCAGTGTGCAGCCCATTCCAGTTGTCAATTTTTAAAAATAATTTTATGTAGTACTTGTAAAATGACACAAACTCCAATTTTATTTTAATTTGAATCATTGAAAACTTCTGAGCTTTAAGCAAACAGTATTGTTTCAGCTTTTCCCCTTAGTTTAAGTGTTAGGGGTGGTGGCCTCTATAAGGTAAGTTGTTCAATTTGCCCAATTGCGAGTCTAAAACTGTGCTGGGGTGCTGGAAAGGTATTACTCAGTGACTGAAAAACTTGAAAGATGCTCATGTATATAAGGATTTAAATATGAGTTAATTTGATCAATATAAATTACACAAATAGAATTGTTTGCCTCTCTTTTAAAGCAGTGGGACAGGGTCTAATTCAGTTGGTGGACCACCACCACAAATAAATGTTGGCAGAACTGCTTTCATGAGACAAGCAAATGACTTTAAACACTTTCCAAATGACACAGATAAGTTTGAACAAGTTTGTGTAATTCAGAATTAGCATTAAGAATTTTAGTGATTCAAAACTAGAAAAAAAAGACAGATTTTAGGGCTCTGTTTTTTGGTCGTCATCACATAGCTATAGAATTTTTAAAAATATATACTTTGTTGTACAACTAATGTTCCCATTGAGATTTACAGTTTTTTTTGTATGTGAGTTCTGGCCAAGACTTTTTGATTTTTAATTTCACAATTCTGCTGCTAATCCTTTCTTCTTTTGTGGTGTCCTGTGACCCTTTACACTGTGGGGTTTAATCTGCTTTGCTAATATGTAGATGCAGACACATTTGGAAACACATTCTACCATTCTTTCCAAATCTGCAAGAATGGGTCTATCGCTAGCTTGGAAAAGAATAGGGATAAGAATTGGCTCCAGGGTTGGGACACGGTATCACACAGCAGAAAGAGACTGCGGTTTCTTGCTCTTTGTATTTGTTCCTCATTTGACTGGGCGGCAGGAGAATAGGTCTAGCTCAGGTCAGGTTGGTCAGGTAGCCGCAGAGAATTTTTGAAAGGGAAAACAGCTCATGCAAATCCCCTCCTCCCCTCTCCTTGGGACAAACACCTGAGCTCCTGTACTGCACTGCCTTCTGCCTTTGCTCTGAAGAGTTTTCTGTTAGTCTGAGCAGCAGGAGTATTATGTAATGTTTCCAATCTGAGGGGCAGCAGGAGTGTCACAGCTGTGTTGAGCCAAAACCTTATCAAACGCAATTAATATTTATGCTGTGGTGGATAGTGTTCTCTCTTTTACAGCAGAGGTGGTTTTACCATTAGGCAAAGATACACAGTTGTACGGTGTATTGATTTGTTGATACCTATGCCAAGTTTGAAATACTTTTGTGATTCAGCCTTTTTAAAGGAAAGCAATAAGGAATAAACGTCTTCCTACATAGGTCAATAATATCAAACACACGGCACTCCAAATGTTCAATGCTGTGCCTGCGACCACAAATGCTCGAGCTTGTTTCTGGTGTTTTCACCTTTGCATAAAAGTCACGCGAACACAGAGATAGCATGTTGCACCATTGTTATGCTTTACTAAATTCCTCTCCGTTGTTTTTTGTTGCTGACTGCCTCTTACAACAGAGTGACTATCTTGTTTTGCAAGGTACACAGGGTAATGTGGAACTGAATGGAGTTAATAAGGTACTTGGTAAACAAAGGCAAATGATACAGATATGAATTCAGAACCAGTTTGAGCAGGTTCCAAGTTTACATCCTTGGTTGTGCCTACTGTACGCTTTCAGGGGTGCCATTAAACAGGTAATATAGGAGAGGATCAGACATGGTGTTAATCTAAAATTGCTATCTGGTTTGTAATTGTCTGGTGAGGGACCACACACCAGGTCCTCCTACTTTTGAAAATCTTGCTAATAGGCCTGCATGATATGAAAATATGGATGTAGATTGATTGTCTGACATTTTGGTTTTTAATGATAGTGTAGATACAACAGACAGACTTGGAAAGCGGTAAAGAGAGCAGGGAAAGATACGTACATAGCAAATTGGATACAGGGGGGTATCAAACCTGGACTGGCCACATAACGCAAGAGCCTTCTAATATGGTACATGCCTTGTTGCTAGTCACTATGCTAAACCAACAACCCATTCCTTCAGATTTGTCAGGGATGTCTTCAAAATCTATAAAGATTTAACCAAGTGTTATTGTTCACATTGTTATGAACATATTGAGTATGAAGTGAGACTTAACTGAGGACTGTGAGCAATCTCTGTGGGTGAACCTGGTGAGGAGTGTTTCTTCTTCTTGTTGTCAAGTTAGTCAATGCTCTCTTTGTCTTGGTTGAAAATTTGACCAAACTTCTGTAAGTTTTTTCCTAGGTAAAGCCCATCAAAGGTATCAAATGATGTGTTTACACAAGATAATGGCTTTAAGCTAAATGCACTGTTGCCTGGTACTGGTCCATGCCTTGTACCTCCAAAAAGCCAAAACTGCTCAGTTGGTTAGCAATGAGATGGTAATGCTGACTTTAAGATTCAAGCTTTTATCTGTACTAAATCAAAGGAAAAGCTTCATGATCTCCGTGTGAAGAGGCAGCACGACAAATACCATCTACACGGTCTTAGTGTAGTCTTGTGATTTTGGGTCAAAGAGCACTCTGTGCCCTTTGCTCATACTGTAGCATGGGATCCCAGTCAGTAATACGGCCAAAATAAGAGGCATATGAGGCTCATTAAGACAGTTACATAAGCCAGAGGCCTGAACAGTATTTCTCAGCACTCCCTGACTCCTGATTATAGTCTGACCGTGGGATGTGCAGCGTGACCACACGCACACACGACTTGGGAGTGGCCCCAGGTTGGGTTTGGTTACACTGGAGATGTTCTGATTAAGAATGGCCTCACCTTGTTGTGATAATGAAATACACCCCCTTGTCTCATTTGTATGTTTAGTGTGACCTCTTTGCTTTTACATCCACTCTGTGTCTCCCTTCAGAGGATCCTCTCTCACTTCTGTCTACAGTGTTGCTTTCTGGGTGGAAGAAGCGCTAATGTGCCGGGCCCCTGGTGCAATGAGTTGAAAGCATA
The DNA here is from genome assembly GCA_036419115.1 of Scarus forsteni. Lineage (NCBI taxonomy): Eukaryota > Metazoa > Chordata > Actinopteri > Labriformes > Labridae > Scarus > Scarus forsteni. The sequence goes on along the minus strand of JAZDUH010000066.1, from coordinate 42,996,141 downwards.
AGAGGAGTGTTTGTTTTCTCTCCAGCGCCTCACATCATAGGTTATCCAGCACCATGTCAGCTTCTTGTTTCTTTTCTTTTGCTCAGTTACCTTCAGTCACATCACTTTAGTTACAGTCAAGCATCAGATCATGTGTTGTTTATTTTCGAGCAGCTACGTAAGAACTCTGTGTTAAGGAAAAGGCTTTGTTGCCTGCACTAGAGTAATTCTATGTGTTTGGTGTACATTGAATTATGCAGTAAAGGCTGTTAGATGACCCAGAATTAGGGATGGAAATCAACAACCAATAATCACTACCATTTGTCTTTTTGCTTAACAATTCTCTCATCAATTCCTTTCCATTTTTCTGCTAGTCCTGTAAATCAAGGATGTCACACTCACAGGCTATGAGCAAAATGACAACAAAGATGTCAGCAGTGTAAAACAATGACTTTGTTTTACATAGAATTATGGTAACTGCACAATATATAGTATCTGTGTGATTTCAAGCAATGGTGGGAACATCAGCAACTGAAGCATTTGTCTATGCAGCCTGGCATGATGGCATCAGGAGTATCATATGTTTGTGTTGTTGCCCCTTAAAGTCTGTTGCTAGTTTTTCTCCTTCTAAAAAGCCATAGGAATCAATAAAAAATGGATGGATGAGCAGAATCAATAATAGCATTGGCATGAATTAAGTATTATCAAGTGTCAGCCTGACCTATAAACCAGTAAACATTTACTCTTTAAATTCTTACTGTTCAATACATTCTGTGTGTTCTGTTTAAGTATTAACTTTGTTGGAAGATGGTAGACTTTTCACAGTGTACTTATGCAAATGTGCCACAATTAAGCTAGTCTGTCATTAGCCATCAAGACATGTACATATGTACATTTATTTCACAAAGATGGGCCATTGTTGTAATCTTACAATGTGATCTGACTTATGGAGAGCACAAGAGACTTACAGACAACCCAAGTTTTATGTCTACATGAAGGCATACACACGAAGCGCTACACTCCTCTGTTGAATCTACATGCTCCCATCTCTTCTATATTACGAACTTGTGGTATATGAAGTTGTTTTCTCTCTCAGCTTCATTTAAACTAAACTTTGATTTTCTTTGATGGAAAGTTTATTTGGTTTTAAGAAGTATTACTCATACAAGCTCCAGGGTTGAAGTTCATGACAACAGCTTTAACACTGACACCTAGGATCTCAAGCTGGCTGAAAGTCATCAGTTGTGGTGGTCACTGATTACACTAAAACATGGAAGGAATTATATCTGTACATGCATTTAAGTAAATTTTGCTTAACAGCATGCATATGTTGACCTTGCCATGCAGATGGATCATCCTGATTTAATGTCTATTATCAGGCAGATGGGGAGGAAGGATATTTTTTCTCCCTTTCTGACATGTTTTGCCTGAGTGCATGAAGTGGCATACATTCAGTTAGGCCTGTCACAATGACAAATTTTGCTGGACGATAATTGTCCTACAAATTACAACATTATTTTGGGACCATCTTTTAATGTAACGACAATAAAGGCCTATGGCATAACGATGTGAGTATGCCATATCAATAACTAATAATTTCTCAAGTGTATATAACATTATAATTGAAATGCCAAGAGTTTTTAAATAAAATAAATTACACAAGCAACATAATAAATTACATGGAGATTACAGTTCAGGAATTGCTTTTTGTGACATGTACGTTCTCCCAGTCAATTCGTACTATCTGTCAAACGTTTGTAACATCTCCCGAAATGCTGACATTTCAATCTTATTGAAGGGTTACATTTCTATTGCAGGGTAGCGAAAGACATTGTCTGTGAGCATGCACCATTTTGTGCTGTTTTATTTATACTTGCTCACGCCTTGTTTAATCTGTTTAAAACTAAAATCTTCCCGCACTGGGGCTGTGACTCTCAGCTCAGAAAAACATCTCTTATGTGCCTTCATCCATACTTGCATTTGCTTCCTTGTTACTTCTCATCACACTCGCTTGCAGCACTCAAACATTGAATGACTAACAGGAGGGTTCACTCTGTTCATTCTGCTATAGAACCAACGTGCCCAGGTGTTGAGACAGATGTATAGAGTGAACCCTCTTGTCATCCAGCCTGTTTGGTAGAGAGAGAGGGGAGGACAGCAAACATGCATGCACATGTCAATATATCGAGCCCGGCAGACTTATCGATGACGTTTTAATTTATCGTGCGGTTAATTGCTTTATTGATTATCGTGACAGGCCTACATTCAGTCCTTAACGCCGTGGCAGTAGTGCCCACCTACTACATTGATTAACTCGTAATGAATGTGTTTGATCGTCCAATCACTTGTGGGATATGTGTTAAACAGGTTCTGCCCTTCCCAAACACTTTCAATGGGCTCTTTTCCAGATGGACTAGTGAAATATATTAAACAATCTATCTGGCATGTCAGCTTGTACATATGTTGCTGATGGTGGGTCCACTGCCCACCAGGCATTTGTCTGAGCTGATCCGACGTTGCTGTTGAGTATTGATAGTTATTGTGCATTAGCCTCTACATTCATGTTCAGTTGAATTGTTCCTCCACCTCTTCAGAGGTAGAGCTGCTCTCCCTCTGTTATCTGTTAGATTGTCCTCATTCATCAGCCATACTGTCAGCACATACCACACACTACTGATAGCTACCAGGACTTCATATGACTTCACAGTCTTTTATTATCACGACTATGATCAATGTTCAGCCTAGGTGTTTGAAAAAATGTTGGGACAAAAATAATGTACTGATCACTATTTTTCAGCAGTTGCAAAAAAGTTAATCTTGCTCACACAGATGGTCTCACGGGGTTGAGGCCATCTGAAGGATTACAAGGTGCCTTTCAAAAAAATTATGATTTAAAAATGAATTTAAATAGTTAATTTGTACCCATTTTGCTTTGGAATGTAGATATAAAATGAATTTAAGAGTAAAATCATGGTCAGTGGATAAAATGTATGCTAAAATAATGATAGCTCAAAAGATTGGAGGAAGATCTGTGATTGTTTTTTAAAGCTTGAAGATGCATCACAAGTAACGAAAATAATTGTGACTTTATTGTTTTAAGGCATGATATCAAAGAGTCAATAAATTGAATAAACTTAATTTGGGAATAGTCAATAGATGTTAATGATCTGTTAAGGCTTCTGACTGCTTTTTATATGTTTAAACCTGTAAATATTCACAGAACTTGTGACAACATTCATAGACTTTTTCCAAATGTATTATTTGTTAAAAATGGACTAGCTTTTCAAATTTAGGATGCAAATCTAGATGTTGAATTTTCAAGTGTTATCTCATCTATCATAATGTCCTCTAGAAAGCCCCCTCCCCTCTATTCCCTCTTCCTGGCCTCACAACACATTGGCACAAGCTATGAATGCAGAAAACAGTCCGCCAAAGGAGCCCCTTTGGTTGTCATTGGCTCATTAATGTACCCCTCTGAGTAGTCATTGGTTGGTTGAAAAGGCATTAGGCAGAGCAACTGGTTGGCAGCACTTTAGGAATTCTGATTATTCGGAGGTTGAGGTGTTTGTTGTGGCTGTTTTTGTTGTTGTTTTGGACATGGTAAGCCCCTCCCTCACTCGTATTCCCTAACTTGCTAATGACAAGGCTTGCAGAGGACCATTAGAGGATCCAGAGTGTACTTCTGGTACCATTTACATCAGAACTGGGAAGACAGGAGTGGGAATTTCATCACATCTGAGCTAGATGCATTCCAGTTACAAGGTGGTATAGTTGAGGTATTTGAAGGACATCCAACGCCCCTATTTGTTGGGCAAATCCAACATAAGGGGACATTTCCAGTGATGTTATATAATTGCAATTGGACGATCCTAGTTCTGAGATATTCTGAAACACACCATACTACGTCAACAGGAAGTGATCTTTTGCTTCAGTAACAGTATGGAGCTAGAGATGTCAGCTAATATTAACTATCCTCACATCAGAAGCTTTTTTTTTGCTAAAATAAATCAGTTAATCAATTAAAACAGGATGTGTCAAACACTATGATTAGCCCTACTAGACCATCATTAGCTTGTAAGTTGATATTAAAACTATTTAATTGAAATGTCAACTTAAAAGTCGGATTATGTAGCATGTAAGTCATGTTTCATTATTATTCTTTAAAACAGGATGAAATATACACACAGATCAAAATATTGCCCTGTCGAGGAGCTCTTTCAGACACCCCAGGCACAACTTTCAGTCATGTTGAATTAACCAAATGAAGTTCACATTTCTCCACAATACATCGAAAAGAATTTGTCCAGGGAGAAGAACTTTCTTGTTGGTGTCTTGAAAGGGTAGGTTTTTGTATTGGTCACATCATACATGTCACATGAACTTAAGGTTTGGTCAGTGTAACAGCCAGAAAAAAGTTGTCGTGGGCCTAAAGCCTCTTGGAAAATATCTAGAACCACCACAGTTTGTTTATCCAGGTGTTTATTTCAGCTGTAAAAAGTGACATTTAGATATGAGTTTAAGAGCTACAATTCGGCTACTATAACTACTACATTTGAAAAGTTTTGATAAAAGAAGACACAGAAGAATATGTCAAGGCAAACAACTGGGACCTAATGATTCCAGAATATTTCTTCAGACTCCTCTGATATTAACTTCAAATCTATAAAGCCAACTGAACAAATCCCTCCTCACTGCTATGATTGCTTAGAGAATAATAAGTAGTCCTTCCTGTCGCAAGATGTAGAGGTAATAAACCTGTCACAAAGACCTTTGGACCGGAGGGCACGGCTGTGTAAAGCTAAGCTAGGAATGAGGATGGGCACCTCTTTCTCTTCTCCCTGTGTCATGTGATCATGTTTGCAGTGGGCTGTTGGTGACGTTAGAAGCTGGAGTAGCCTGAGCATATATCACCAGGGGTTGAACATAATAAGCCTGCTGTAATGAGTCCCTGTCTCGAGCTGCAGTGTGTATCGCTCAATCAGGGCAGGGCTCTCCCTGCTTCTGTGTCATTGGTAAACGTCATCTGTGTTTTCTTCTCCTTTCACCCAGCTGTGTGTCTCCCTCCCCACCTCCTTCAGTGGAGTCATGTGACTTTCTGGACGCAGGGGGTGACCTACTCCTCCTTCTCCTCCTTGCCTCCCATATGAAGTGGAGCTGGAGTAATACACTCTGAATTACAAATGTCTGTGTTTGTACTGTCCTGGGCAATACTGTTGTCTAAAACAACATGAGTGCATGTGTACACTTTTGGTATTAACCTCATTCGTCTGATTCTTTGGCAATTGCATATGCAGTTTGTTGTATTTTCTTTTGTGGCCTGACAAAAAATGGATTTAAATGAAACTTGATAAGTGATTGGTCTTATTACATTTTTGTAGAAGTTCAGAAGTCAGAGCTTGAAAGGGGCTTGAAATGTCTGAATATCCTTGAGATTTAAGATTTGAGATTATTTATGTCCCCAGACAGATAATTTCAAATCCATCTAAACTCAAGTTTGAATCAAATGTAGCCAGCCCGTCTTAAGAAAAATACTTAATCATAAATAAATATTTGAACAGAATTATTCTATGTCATTGGATTACAGCCTCCCCTGATAAACAGTGTAAGCCTTTAGTTAACCTTTGGTTTAACATTTGTACTTTTGTGCTGAATATTGTTCCTTACTTCTTCGGTGGAGTGGTCATTAAAGTGAGTGTAATCTGGCATGGCTTCAGAACCACATAATTATGATCTTAACACTGCTAATTGCACTAAAAATGGAAGATGCTCTGCTAATCTTGGCTCCACTTGAGGTGTCTGTTAAACAGAGGTTTTTTTTGCCACTGTTATTGTAAGCCTCCCACAGACCCTGTTCTTTTCCCATGTATTCCTGTGTACTTTATTCTCATTACTTTATTTATTCTCATATAATTTATGTCTGCACCAACTAGAGAGGTCATAAAATACAATACCAATGTCACCTTTACAAAGAATCTGATTAAAAAGCCTTACACTTTTTTAATTAAAGTGTCAATATTTGCTGTAATTGGATTGCTAGGGACAGTATTACCATATTGAGGCAATGTCCCACCATTGCAGATTGTCTATATCAAGGGGCTGAAGTACAATGTGACAGAGTATTATACTGGGATTTCAGACTTATCTTGATTTATTAGAAAAAGAAGTAGTTTGATCTGCTGGCACATCCTATTCAAATTCTCACAGTCTAAAATATGCTTGGATATCAGATGAACTACTCAAAAGTGTTTACTAGTATATTACATGATAAGGACAGTGTTTTCCGGGTCACTGTATTTTTTTTTCTTATCATCAAATAGCACAGCCACAGAGTAGTGTCCACAGATGGTCACTGCTCCATTCAAATTGTACCATACCATAATCCTAAAGTAACCATGTTAACTTTAGGATTATGGTATCATTTCCAAGGGTCATCATGTTTACATTTTTTAGCAAAAACCTTGTCAAAAAGTAAGTCCTTTGTGTGGTTATTTCTGATGTTGGCTTAAATTTTGCTTTAATTTGCCCTTATTTGATAAATATATATCACAAAACACCTTCTTGGTTGTTTATCACAAAATATTTGTTTAGTGTGATAAGGAACTGAAATAATGATGTTAAACAGGTTACAACCAACTGTTTCCCTGTTTTAATGATTAATAACCAACAAGTCTGATATCATTATCAGTCATCAGAGAGCTGATCATAGTGCACACAGTTTGTCTTTGGTCCATATTCAGGCTGTGCGTAATGCTACTGGGGTCACAGACATGTTGGCACAATGCTCAGATAAAGGAGGCAGTTCTTATGTGAGAGTTTTTCAGCTATCAACAGTAGCTAATCCTTGTGTTTGTCCACATGGGGAACAGAAATGTCATGGCACAGACATGCCGCTCTTATTGTCCATTTTACAACAGTAAGTGCGTGCAGGTGTCTGGCAGGTCAACGCTGTTGGCGCAAGGGCTGGGACGATACTCTTTTGCACTCCACTCTTTCTGCAGATTCAGTTTAAATTGCCATGCTACGATATTGCCGATTTTTGTAATCTTTCGTTAGCTTTTTTAACACCAGTAAAAAAAATTCACGTCATATGTGAGTCCTTTTTTAGGATTTATTCAGCAATATATTTTAACCAGCTGTTTATACTCTCTCTTCAAAAGCATGGATTGCATTTAAAAGTGGCTTTTTAACACAGACTAAAATGAAGCACTAAAATTTTGAAAAAAAAAAAAAAAAACAATGAAAAAATTGTCAAACAAAATATCCTGATACTTATGTGAAACGATTTTTTCTCCCACCCCTAGTTAGCACCTCAAAATCTTATTGTGATCAAATCAACCTAATGCAACTTTGCAACAGTGCTAAAAAAGACTGTGAATGTCAAAGTAGTCACAAGTAACAACGTTCTTTGTTGTTTAATCCACTGAGAGACGTGTCCCTCCATTTTTTTCCAACTGTGTGTGTTTGTTCCTGTCAGAAAGCTGTGCCATGTGTGTAATCATGAACATGGAAATATAAATTAAATTAAATTACCAAAATAAGTAAAAATATAATTGTATAATTAAAAAACTTGTACAAAAACTGTCTGTGTAGTTCATGTCAATGTTTAAGTTTTGTATTGATAAATTGAAATATACATTGCGTTACAAAAGGTAAAAATGTGTCTTTGAAAGTCTTTTTCCCCAGATCATTGAGTCCTACTAGTTAGCGTGAGATTCACTTTACAACATGAGCCACTATTGCAGGCCTTTAGTACGGCCACATCAGGAACCAATGATTCACAAACTCACGTTGTTGCCATTGCATCTTTAAATTAAACCCCTCACATCTTATTTTCTTATCTTTATTTCTTTCTTTTCAATCCTCCCTTCTGCAAGAGTCTTTGGCTCCATCAGTACCCTCCCCCTATCCAGCCCTCCTCCTGTTTTTTTCTTTAATGCAGGTGCTAAAATGTCAAGTACCACCACGGTTAAATTGAACACTTAGCTGGTAATAGTGGTCTGGTCACTGATATACCCCACATGAGCACTGAGCTGAGCTCACTAAAACAAGTGTTTGATTTATTACAGCACTAACTGCACTGTGTGATGATGCCTGTCTTTGCAGTGTCAACTTGTTTGGACTTTTATAGCTGAATTTTTGTTAGCACAGGTGTTTTGTTGGGTTTGATCAACTGTTTTTTTTAATCACAATACAAAAAAGAGGAGATAAGTGCAAAAGAAAAATATGATCTAAATATTCAAAGATTCCCTATTGCACAGTTAAGAGGAGAATACAACTCTTTAAACAGCTCTTTGTTTCAAATGTAGTTAAATCTAGAGAAGCAAAGACTGCACGAGGCACTATAGAAAGTCTGAGACATACTGTACATTCACAGCCAGCCATTGCACAAGACTTCTTACAGCACATGCTCATTGCTGTTCAAGTACACTGGATCGCAAACACAATTTACGATCCACAAGCCTCTTTCGTCCTGCTCTGTACTGATTCATCAGCTTGCTCACCAGCCTTTCTTTATTGCTCTTCCACTTAAGCATCTGTGTGTTTGATTTTTGTGTATATTTACACCACTCTGCTCTGTAAAAGAATAGGATGTGAGAACTTTTTGACAGGAACTGCCCCTTGATTTCCCATAATTACGAGCCATTCAAAGTTTTCACCGGCCACAATTCTGAGAAATTACAATTCAGGTTCCCCAGTTTTAATTTCTGGTCTTTGACAGTAGTGTAGCTTGTACTCACTTGCTTTGCATGTGCACTACGCACTTTTGGTCATTTCAGCGTTTCAGTGTACATTGAATGTGTCATCAATCATCTAAACACAATTATTTTTGCAAAAATTCTGTCCAGTTTTCCGTGTAAAAAGCAATCTTAATAATATGAACAGTGGTGAAATATCTATTTTAACCCCTCATTACAAAAACAAATTAAGATTTTCTTTCACTGACTTTACTGCTTGTCTTCATGTGAACTACCAGCTTGACTCAAGATGTTTTTGTTAACGTCTTGTTCGCCCAAACACACATTTTCAGCTCTGTTGTGCTGCATAGAGCCTGGTGAATGCCGGCAGACACTGTTAAAACTGCAGCACAGCTCGTCCCTCAGAGCTACAATGAAAACAAACACCTCTGAAGGATACAGTGAAATATAACAGCTGCACAAAAATCAATCCCACAGTAAAACTACCTGCTGTTTTGCAACTGCATTTGTCATTTAAACTCTCCAGGGGAGAAACCAGGGAGGAAGTACGCATGAGGTGGATATATATTAGCTGATAGAGAGTGCATGTTTGTGAGTTCATGTGTATCTGCAAATGTCATATTCTGTTTGCTTTGCCTCTGTTTGCATTTTAGCATAATTGATCTGTTTATATTGGGTGGACCCGGCATAGAGATCTTGCAATGGGCGTGTGTTTCTGTCTCTTTTTGTGCATAATGATTAATGAGCTGAAGTTTCCATCTGACTTTGCGCTTCAATGAATTGTTTGTCTCCTCTTTTTCTCTGTCTGGCTCCCACAGGCCTTTTTTCTCCCTTACAGTAGACTGAAATAACATTTGTTTGTTTTTATGGCTGCTGATCATTTATTTTCTGCTGCTGCGGAAGAGACCACACATGTAGATGTTTGCTTCAAAACCACATGATTCACAACAGAACATAACGCATTTCACAGAAGCAGTTATTTAACATGGTTGGTATAACTGAGCCAATTATGTAATGGCACACCAAGTAGGGAACAAGTGTTTACATAAGGTGCCACAACAACAATGATAAGTGCCTCACACTGCTTATACACTCAGCCTGCTACAGAACATTCAGGAGACTGTTTACTATCAGCTACGAGGTTGCATCTTCGTACTATCATGTTGTCAAGCACAGTGAGTTGTTTTAATTTTAGAAAAGAAAGACACAACGTTAACTAAAAAAATTCTAACTAGAATAGTTTTCTGAACATACATGTTAAAAAACCAAAGCTGTTGAAACGGATATTATTGTCCGCTCAGATTAGCTTTGCCTCCATTTTCTGTTTTTGAGGTCAAGAGAGCAATGGATTGTCAAGTAAAACTGGGAACGCTCCCCTGGTGGTAAAAATGAATCAGTCTACCTTAAAGTACGGAGAGGTTGACAGTCTCAAGACCCAGCTGCTGGTTTGTTCACTTACTCGTCCACTACTGTATTTTTTCACATTTTTCTTTTTAAATATACATTACTAAAATCTATGGACACATGGTGCTTATTTATTCACTGCTTAGGTTGGGTTACATGTCTCTCTGGTCATTGAATACAATATCAAAGTACTTGGCAAAAATGTATATTTTTGTACTTTTTTGCGACAGTATCTAAAATATTTTTGCCATGTTTTTCAGTAATTGCCAGGGATGCATTTTATTGGGTTTTTGCTGATATTAATATGCTGAATGTGATGTCCGTCCGTCTGTCTGTCTGTCCATCTTTCTGTAAAAAATTAAGTTTTTAGGAGTTGAAGTTGATGATAAAAGTGTTCAGGTGATAAAGCTGTTCCCCTAACATCTTCTTGATTTTATCTGACAAAATCCAGCTACCTGTGCTTATCTAACATTTCACAGTGAGTTGTAAAGGTCATGGGGCCTCAGAAGTCCATTCCTCTGAGCTCTACAGCCATCAGCTCTGCTTTTCCACTATTGATTCTCCATTATGTCTCCCTGATCGGCTGCAGTAATCCAATATGATCTTGAGACTGAAGCAAAGCTGGGCAGAAAGGGAGCTAAATGTAGCATCTTTGTCCTGGTGTCGGATAAAATGGGGCCTACATAAAGTATTATGTAACTCCTCTTCCTTTTCTATACAGGCTAATACTGCAGGTTATTTACTGCTCTGATGGCGGCCATGTCAGGGTACTTGATCCCAGATCCATCAATTTGATCCATGACTTGACAAACTGGCATGTTGATACCGGCCCAATCAAGCCATCAACACTCAAAAGATTGCTGCAAATAAATATACTGTTTACGCTGTATTTGATCATCAATTTAGATGTTGAGACAATTGATACTCTATATTAAAATTAAAGGTGTAGTCAGCGATCTTCTAATATAATGCACGATTTGTCAAAATCACTGTATTTCTCCTCTCCACCCACAAGATTTAACCACTGACAGCAAAAAAGGCCGGTTTCAATACACAGCCTTGGCTCTGAATTTCAGCAGGTAAATACTGTGGCTCGGGCCGAGTTACCAAAACAGAGTACACCCCCCCACATCCAGGGGGCGATCATACTCATGCGCAGATCAGACAGAGGGGGGAGTGGGAGTCGTAGGATGCATAGCATGCGCAGTTAGCGTAAGAGAGAGATATAATAGGTGCAGTAGCAATGGCTGAAAAACAGCCCAAAAGAAAAAGGTCAGAGGGGTGAAAAGTGAAAAAGAAGGGCTATGACCATAAGAAAGAAGACCAGGGTCAACATTAGTGTTGCTCTCCGACGGTGGAGGGAACTCCGCGAATTGACAGGCCTGAAAATGGACGCGGATGTCGCCGTCATTCTGCTGGATAGGTAAGCAACATTAGCTTTGTGGTGCTTTACATAACAGTAACAGCCGTCATGCATTTATCTTGTTGTCTGAGCTGCCAGAATGTACTGTTGTTGTGATGTTATCAATAATTGTAGTCGAGTTGTCTGACAAGTCAGGGTTACCCTAGCGTTGGTCAGCTACGCAGTTTCTACGGCCATTTCCATGACAATGCACGTCCATCAGCTTTCGGGGGCGGGTCTAAATTCGTTTATCAACAACCTCTCCACTCATTTTCTCCAACATCGCTGACTACACCTTTAATGCTAATAGTAGTCACTCACTGGGGACGCTGTGCTGTGTGGTGCTGTGTGGCGCTGTGCTGTGCTGCGCTTTCGTGTTATATGGAATTTTGGGGGCAAGACTAAATGTGTTTTTGCTCAGAGCCAGGGTGGCTGAAACGGAGAAGGAGCACAGTGAGACAAGCTTGTCACTGCCCTGGCAAATTTGAAAGTCTGGCACTAATGATTCAATGTGGTTTGTAGTTTGTTTGAAATAATGTGGCTCCTCACCACTAACAAAACTAGAAGTGTTGTATGACATGTTGAGATAGCTTCTAGGAACATACGGCTACCGCAGAGTTTGGCGATTGCAATGCACATTTGAAAAGAGAGGCGCGAGAGAGCGCTTTTGGTTAAAATGCAAAATACAGTTTTACCATAAGATGGGAGAACAAACTACACAGTATGGCTTTAAAGATGTCATATCATGATTTTTCTGTTTTGTTTGCCCTTTAGTGTGTTAAACTCGCCTATTTCACATGATAGACCATCTCTGTTAACAGAAGAAGTCTATTGCCCAGCCCCCTAACATCTCGTGCCCCCCTCCATAAGGGCCCCCCAATTTGACGTCCTACGGTTGTTTTGTTGTCAGTTAAGCCCATCAACTTGTGACTGGAAGTTTTGCGCAACCCGGACTGAGTGCTGAATTTTTATAATGGCTCTGAGCAGCACTGGATTGACCATTTACCACAGAGCAGACCTGCAACCAATCAGGTCTCCAATCTCGTTGTATATTTTGTATAATGACAATAAAGACCATTCTGATTCTGATTCTGCATTGTGCAAATTGTACTTTTGATATTTAATGCTGTTTTCTGTGGCAAATGCCTCAGTGGGTTTCTAGTGTTTCCACTCTTTCTTAAGATCACAGACACTTGACGATGTGTAGTTGGTGTCATACTGTGTAGACTTTAGCCAAACCTCCATCTCAGTGATTTGCAATGATAACTTCTTGAACTCTTTTGGTTCATGTTCGATGCCTAATTAGAGTGTGACTTATCATTTGCAAGGCATCAGGAACGTAGTGGAGGACCAGTACTTGTCGCTCAATGTCAGAATTGAAAATGCTGAACCTTCTCTGCTTAGGGAGCTCTTCAGTTTTGCTCTTCAGCCAAAGAAGCAGAATAAGCACTCTTCCTTCATCCATCTTTTTTTCGTGGGTTGGTTGGTTACACAAGTGACTGGGGTGCTCTGTGCTCTCATTGGTCAGTCTCACTGTTATGGCAGATGAAATTCTATGAAACAGAAGGAAAATCAAACATGCTAGACTTTATGTTGGGAGGTAGTGAGATGTCCCAGATCTGGTCTTGAATGCTAATCACAGTGACATGTTGCATCTTAGAGAACAACAGTCTTCCAGGGCTGGCAGGTCCCAGAACTAAATGACTGCAAGATTGGGCCATAATTGTGGGCACAGCTTTTGAGTCAGGCCCCTCAGATTCCTGACCCTCTTAGTATCACCACCTGAAACCAGTGAGGCAATATTACCATCGCTTCTTGACAGGTCAGATGTATTGGATCTGCATTTTTATCATACCAGACAACCTGTGCTGCTCCCAGCTACATATTTCCTCTTTCCAGAGCTGCCTGGCTACAGAGAGACTATTTGACTTCCATACAGGGAGACAGGCACCCTTAGCAATATCCCTGAAACCATGGAGAAGATACGGCATGAGACCCAGTGTTTGATCTGCTCTCAAGTATGTTTGTTTGAAGGGCAGAAGAGTATTTTTCAAGGGTGTGTTGATGACAGTGGGATAGAGCTTTTCGGGAGCACAGAGACTGATGTAAAAGTGGGTTAAGCTTATAAAGATGGTATAAATTTGAAGAGTAGAAGCCACAAACTGTGCCAAGGGTCTGAAAGATAAATGCACTGAAAGGAATATTGTCAACAAAGTCCAGGTCCTGACAAACAGACGGTCACAGGAAGAAGCTCAGTGCTGCAACAATTTCCCCCTGTAAACAGTATGTGCTTTTTCTTGTACAGAACAGTTGCTGGAGCATAAAATCAAAGGTTGAAATGTGAAACGGAAATTTACCCAGAGAGTATGTTCCCCATTCCATCGGAATTAGCTGGAATCTTCATGGTGCTCACAGACTTTACAGAGTTTTACCATGACTTATGGAGATTTTCTGATTGTGCTTGACTTTTAGAAAGCATGCGCACCACCAACAAGTGAAAGTGACTCTTATTGATCTTCAACTCTGATCTTCAGTTTTCAAGTGACCATCATTTCTCTGATTTTTTTTATCACTTAATACAAAATCACCAACTTACTGGGGAGGATTGGTTGAAAAATATGTATTTTTGCTGTCAAAGGTATTTTGACCTGTAAATTTTGAGAGGATTGTGAGCCCTGTGTTACATGTATGTAAGTGACAGTTGAAAAGAATGCAACGTTATTGTACTGAAACACACAGAATGTAGAAATCTATCATCAGAGATCTCTCAGCCAAAAGAATAGCAAAGGTTGGCAATGAAAGACTATCTTGTTCCCAAAAGGCTGGACTCCATGAAGTGTATTTTCTAAACAGCAAACCATCATATCTGATTAGTAGGGCCGCAACTAAATATTATTCACTAATAATCAGGCGATTATTTAAATTATTAATCGGATAAAGACACATTGTTACAATTTCCTTTACAATTTAGCTTAAAATTGTTTTACGTATTTTCTAAACAACAATAAAGACAATAAAAAGCATTTTTCCTTCAGTGATAATATTTTGTTACAGCTTTTTTCTTTCTTGACTCATTGTGCAAAACTGTAAGTACGTGAACAGACTTGTTTGCATGTTGTTCAAATGCTCACAAAGTTACCTTTCTTTTCTTGAAACAAAGCAGAAAAAGTAGTAGCAGTCTTGTCTATAAAGTATTCAATAAGATAAGGATGTAACAAACAAAAATAATCTTTATACCGAGGTAAGTCTTCATCTGTCTCCTACACGCCGACGTGCTTTCTCAGCAAGTGCTCTTTCATAGTTGTCGTGCTCCCATGCCAGATGAAGTCGGCCTTTCAGTGTTTGCAAGTGATCGTTTGCTTTGCTTTGTTGAGCGTGACATGCTCCCAGCTTTTGGAGGTTTTTGGTCATTCGCGAGGTAATGCTGCTGTGAATCCTTCTGCATGTTGATATGTTCAGTGACGGTCGCTAGTGCGCATGCACACCTCTCACAGTAGTTTGCAGCAAGAGAGTGGGCTCATCTCCTCCTAACTAACCGACTGTAAGCTACAATTTCATGCACCAAAACATCTGTGATTCATTGCAGATGAAAATTGATAATTAAATTAGTTGACAACAAATTTAATTATCAGTTTTCATCGATTTAATCGATTGGTTGTTGCAGCCCTACTGTTTAGTATACGTATTCCACAGTGTGGCTGAAAAGTTCTCATAAGTGGACATCTGGGTATTTTTGGTGCTAGCTGTCGCATTACGCTTAAAAAGTAGCTCACAGTAGGAGCCAGAAAGTTCACTTTGGATACCTTCTCCCTCATGACTGTATGTGACTGTATATTCTAGTTTTTATATACAGAGTTCCTCTAACCAAGATACAATATCTCTCTATCTGAGATGCTCTGTTGTATCTCCTGCCACTTTCAGGCCCTGCTCTCAAGATGGGCGCAAGTATTTATATGGCCCTCATGCAAAAAAGTGGCCCTTGTACAAATACAGCTGATAACTCTTTCAATAACATGCAATATAGTATCCCATGTAAACCTCACAACCATTTATCACCACTTATCGCCTCTGGTGACTGTTTAGCCTTTTTCTTCTTCTTGACATATCTAAATATTTCTGTGCTGTTCCCATTTGGGGGTTTTTGGTTGATTTGAGATGGTTGGTCAGTATGATCCTTTGTACCATTTTCATCCACAAGTCCAACAACCATCTGTCTGCCTCTCTTTTGTCAAGAGTTAAACAACAGACCTGCTGCTGTTGTGCACTGCAGCTGCAGCGGGCCCCGCATGGATTGTTCTGGAAACAGTCTGTTGGAGCAGCGGCTGGTCTGTGGGGTCAGGTGAGACATAGAGAGAGGGAGAGAGAGGTCCAAACAGTCTCTTTTTTAGCATCCACTCTTGGAGTATAGCACAGACCCCCCCCAGGCTTGAGGCTCATTAAAATTCCTCAGGTTCAGGGATTAGATTAATGGCTGAGGTGAATCAACACCTCATTACGCAGCGCTGTCGGGAAATTTTCTGATTTATTTCTAATTACACAGCTAATGACTGATAGCAGGATTATGTTATGTCAAGAGCATTCTTGGTGATTTATGCCTCTTTTCCAGTCTCACTGAGGTGTGCGACAAACATAATCCTGTCATTCAGGGTGAGTTTGCAAATGCTCTGTAATTGTTGGTTCTTGATTCCTTCTTTAGAGAAAGAGAGAGACTCAATTGAATAATATTTCATAAAGGTTATGAATCATGCATGAAGAAGAACAAAGACAAAGATAGGTGTAGTTGGGAGGTGTGCTTCCTGCAAAAATGTAACAAGTCAGTGTTGTCTCTTTGTTTTGTAGCAACAGAGGAGCTGTTGGGCTGATAAGACGGCAGTCTGGAGATAAGCGTCTGCTACATTCTTTTCATATCTACCAGTGTGCTTGTGTGTGAACATGTATTCATCTATTCTTCTTTTGAAGCCTATTTTAAGGCAGACATGTAATATCTGGTAGTCTATTTCTTGTAGAGATACCCCACCTGATCAAGAGCCTAGCATTATTGGCTGATATTCCTCAGAGACACTCCACAGGTAGATCAGTAAACCTGTAGTCGCTATTATGATACTCTGTGACAGATACCTTATATCAGCTAGGGCTTTAAGAAATTATCAGTACACCAGTATATCAAGGTAGTTTGTTGTGCAATGCTGTATCAATGTTGAAATTTGGAACTCTTGTTCTGTACTCCGATTTGATTTCCAGCAGGCACAGAGCCATTTGACCTGCATGGTTTTTATTTCTGTCTTTAATATAGACAGTAATGATTATCTATGTTGCAAGGGCCATAATTTATTTTAATGACTCTCATCAAAGATTGTATTTTATGCATTTGACTCTGGGGTTGTTAATGATGCATCCAATTCTCAAAAATAGATGATTGGCTGGAAAATACAACACAAATAATCCACCGGAGTTATAGTATTATATTATTCATTGTGATTTATTGTATCATCTCTTCTATATTGCAGTACATATCATATTCTTGATTCTTTCAAACATCCACCCTAATGTCTGCCCTTCCCAAACCTTAACATATCATAGCTGAGTTAAAACCCAAAGTGATCAAAGTCCCAACAAAACCCTCATGCAACCACAACATGTGACTCAAAGTTTTCATTTCCATGTTTTTATTTCAGTGTCAATTTTTGTATTTTGTTCGTAATATTCCTTCTGCGGAGGTACTTAATAACTTTGCTTTCCAGTGAAATGAATATCTCCATTGCCATTGATAAATTCATATGATCAGGAAGCATGCATGGGAGTCAGGTGTTTAATACAATGTCACTAGTTAAGTCGAGACCAGTTAAACTGAAACACAATCCTTATATCAGACAGGATCAACAGCCAAGCATCAGTGGAATTTTTTGTAGGTTTAAAGCTGCATTCACACCAAATGCAACTTGAGCGGCCTCGATGACCACTCTCCAAGCA
Source organism: Scarus forsteni (assembly GCA_036419115.1). NCBI lineage: Eukaryota > Metazoa > Chordata > Actinopteri > Labriformes > Labridae > Scarus > Scarus forsteni. The sequence goes on along the minus strand of JAZDUH010000066.1, from coordinate 42,978,690 downwards.
GGGTCAATGCACAGCCTCGATCAGCCGCAACCAGATGTCATGCGATGTGACGGATGCGATTTGAGTGACTTGGTTGCATCTTGGGAGACATATGGTGGCGCCCTTGTCCATGCAGACGGGTACTCTTGGGGTTGCTATGGGCAAAGTTGAAAAATTTGAACCTTTCAGATGTTATGTGTGGCTACGCCGCGACAGCCAATCAGCATTGTGTGGGTGTGTGACGACACCTGTGAAAGACTGTTTTTATTCTGGCTCACAGAGTAACAATCCATGTGGGGAACATTATTTAGCGAGTACATTAATTATTCCAAGACAGGAACACAGAAAACTTGCAGACGATGCTGCTGCAGGGCCATCAGCTGCAGTGTTTTGTCATTGGTTGGTGAGTGAAAAGGATACAGTTGGAATAATGTCAGATGTAATGTATTTGATATGATATGATTGCAGTGAAACTCGAGCGGACATGACGTCACTGTTACCGCTTTCACAGTAAAATTAGCAGGTCAACGCAGGTTTTTTCAACACGGGTTATCCCACCAACAAGCAAGTGACTCCTTTCCCACTGCCAGCAGACCAGGGTCTAATCGACAGCAGAAGAGCTGTGTGGCTTTTCTTTTTTTTGTTCTGGCGCATCAAGCGGATGTCATCATTATGATGACATCATCAATGTGATGAAATGTGGCCATGTAAACAATGGAAAGGAACATGGAAGACGTTGGCACGGTTTTCTGTACTTTGTACTTCTGTCCTTCTTTAAAAATGAACAAACTCAGCACTGATGATCCAAAGGTGGATGGAATTTGTTGTTAACTTATGGCAAAAAGTCCCATAAGTTACAGAGGAGGAGGAGACGGGTGTGATATTATCCCTTGGGCACGTTACATCAGTAAATTGGCAGGTCGGCCCAGGTGTGATGTTCCTACTGAAGCCGATTGGAGACGAGCCGATAAAAACCCCTGCCATGTTTCTCCACTTTATGTGCTTCCTTGCTACTTTGGTCACTACATGTGAGTTCAAGGACATATTTAATTACAGTTTTTTCACAAAAAAAACACCACAAAACTGTGCGTTTTTTGCATATGCGGCTGATACTATCCATCTGTTCCACTGCGTTCATACAGTTACCTTTTCTTTGTGGGCATTTTGGCAACAAGATGGTGGCCAATTTGTGGAGTAAAAGTGACAGGTGGTGGGCGACAGAGTCAAAGTTCAGACTGAATTTGTGCTTGCACGAGGAGAACATGCAACTCCACAAGGAGATGCCATGGGGATCCAACCAGCAACATTTCTGCTGTGAGGCATGCACACCGCCTGTCAAAAATCTACATAAACAAATACTTTAGATAACTTGGACAGAAAGGATCAGCATTGGCAGCATTATAGTCTTTCCTGAACATCCTAATTTGTTTGTCATGTTATTTATTCAAACTCTGTAGAATCCCATTGTCATCACTTGAGAGACTTGTGGACTTAAGTAGTGCAAATGATCATGTGTATTCTCCAAATTCAGATTTCATTTGGATGTAAATGATGGCAGCACAGCAGGTGAGGGGAGGACACAGAGCCGCTGACAAAGCAGAAGCAGATTATGCAATAGCTTCAAGGCTTGCAGGTGCATTTATATGCAGGTGAGGTGCTGACTGCAGGCTTGCCAGAGCTTATCAGACAAAGTCCAGTTTTTGCAGGTTTTTCTTTGATGTTTTTTCTGCTCCCTCTTTCCCTACTAAATTCCATGTTTTCCAGCTGCCTTCCACACAAATGAACATATGCTGAGGCCCTGTTATGTCACCGTTTAATGAACGTGTGTCACTTTGCCTCGTTCTGTCTGGGGAGAGGAGGACAGCACTGTGGAAAACAGTAAAGAGGCAAAAGGAAGAGAGTGACCGGGTGTGGTGCAATAAAATCCACAGAGAACATGTGAGGAAATGAGACTGGCTGGTGTTTTTGTGGTTTTAGTAAGGACTTGGATGTGCTGTGGACTGGGCAGCGCCGGCAGATCACTTTCAGGCCCTGGGGCTACACCTCATGCATACACACTCTGTAGCTCCATCTTTATGAGGTGTTATTTATCCAACACTAAAACATAACCTATTACACATTTTACACAGACTGTGGAGAAGTATAAAAATAAAGAAGTCATACATGAGAATGAGGAATAGACGAACCTTCAGTCTGCAGGATCATCATAATCACAGCTGTCATTTTTTTTTAACCAAATCATAACAAACAAGACGAGGTTTGAAAATTAAAAACCAGTTCCAGACTTGGACTTGCTCCTTAAGAGTTCAGACTCACCTTGGACATGAGGTTTGAGGTTTACACCCAGTCATTACTATTGTAAGTTTGGCTTACTGTGCAACTGTGATTCAGACATACTGCTCGACCTCTGCCCACACTACAAAAGAGCACGACACCTTCAGCTGTCACAGACTTAAGACATCACCTATACAGGTGACTGACTGGGGTGCCACATTTAAGAGAAGAGATGCCTCCAACCCTGATTTTTCACCCCATGCTGTGAAGGTGCTCATACAGTGTTACAGACAGTGTAAGTTACTCCTGGTTCTCCTCGCTCACCTGTGAGCTCATTACCCATGGCCATCACGGGTTAGAACTATGATAGTAAGTAAGTTGCACAGTGTGTGGAAGGGGAGCTCCATATCTTCAGAAACATGAAGGCTAGAAAGCTCTTTGCAATAACTTTTCGCTAAAGGCTGCTTTAAAAATAGCTGACATTTATCTTCATCTATATTTCCAAAATGTCTGCAGAAAATAGAGGGTCCTGTTTGAGATAGAAAGGCACATAGACAGACAGACTGCTGTGCATAATGGGGAGAGAAAGTGTCTAACCAGATCCCTTTACAAGAAGTAGTATTACTTTGGTGCTCGGATGTTTACTGTTGCTGAACAGATATGCCGAGACATGTTCCTACCATTGGAGCCGCAGGTGTGCTAATCAAACACCGGGCTATGAGAGTGTATCTACATCTTAGTGAAGGATTTTTTAAGACGACTGTTTGACTTTAATACCAACTCTTTGTCTTTTCTCTTGCAGAGGGTCCACAGACACACAAAGCTCCTGATGTCTGTTCAGGCTGACAATCAAGAGATGTCGCCGTGATTACACACTGTTGGGCGCAGCTTTCCATTAAGCAAGGTGAGTTTATTTAAGTGTTTTATTTTTTTCAAATGTATTTTTGGGGCATTTTGTGCCTTTATTGATAGGAGAGAGACAGTGGATAGGCTTGTGAAAGGGGGTGAGAGAGTAGGGGAAGACACTCTGCAAACTGGTCACAGGCGGGATTCGGACCTGGACCGGCAGAATTGAGTACATGGGGTGCCTGGTTGCGAACCACTACACCAAACCAGTATCCTAGTGTTTTATTTTTAAGTGAACGGACATATAGGAATAATTCTGGTACTATCATCACTATCAATCATTGCTATTTTTAATGTATGTAGGCTGAAATAACACAATTCCATCTTTTTATAAAGATATGCTATGTATCTTAAATCCAGTCTGTTTCTCCCAGGATGCATTGACAATTAAATATTTAATTTTCCATAATTTTATCCCTCTTTAAATTTCTAACATTGAAAATATTTATGAACTACTAGCTTCTTTCAATCATGGTTGGCATACAAGGTCAAATGATTAAAGAGTAGCATTAAAATATATTTCACAACAAGATAAATCAAATTTTGGAATACCAAACAGTTTATTAATAATTAAAATGGCAAAAATTCCACCACATTTCCTACATCGATCCATTTGCTTTACATACGGTATACTAAAAGCATTTTGCAATCCTTTTTTTGTACAGTAAAAAGCTTCAAACTGCACTTTGTCAAATAGTCTATCATATACTGTATGTAAACACATTTAGGAATAATGAGTGATAGTATTTAATACCTTTATTTTATCTATGGAGCAAAAGGCCATAAGATGCAAGTGTAGCTTTGAGTTAATTTCTCTGTTTTGTACCCAAGTCAGTATGGAGTAGCCTCTGGGATAATACATACATTCGATGCCTTATAATAAAAGCTGTTTAAATTAATTTCATTATTTTTCATTAAAGAAACAAGCTTGTTTGGAGGAAACAAGCTATTAAAGACCAATGACATCCAAAGTTAAAGTTTTGTATTTTACCTTAAAGAGGATATATCATGCTTGTTTCTCCTTTTCACTATGCCAGACTAGGATGCCTGTAAAGCATCATCATTTAGTTCCTTCATTGCCCCACAATAGCGTTCTCAATATCCTCATTTTAGGCCATTATGAAGCGCTTGTTGAAACGCTTGGTCTCAAGGATGACCTAAAGTTACCTCACAATGTCACAGCCCTTTGTGCTCTGATTGGTCAGTTCTATCGGGGGTTGAGCCAGCTTGTCCTTCTTCTTCTACTGTATTTTCCGGCAGGCTCAAAGCAGCGACTGCATATTTAGTCCTCCTATGGGCCAGAGCTGGTAATGGGGGAGAGTGAGCGAGGGAGTTTTATACCCCTGCTGCTGGATGTGTTCCTCGGTGAGGGTTTGGGGCTAACGGACATCACAGAGGAGGAAGTGTTTTATCAGATTACTCCAGCAAAAAGAAAGGTACCTCGTGACGTCATGACGTTTGAAATCTCGCGGACATCTCGCAATGACCTATTTTCAGAGGCATCAAATCTCGTTCTAGGATATCAGAAAAAATACAATATCTAATTTTTTTTAAATTAAGGGGGTGTAAGGTCTTGTTTTCAAATTTATTATATTATAGGTAAGTATTAAATCATGCATCAGCAGGATATGTCTCCTTTAAAGTTATTTTATTTTAGTCTTTTGTGTCTCTTGCAGATGTCCACCACAACAGAAAATGGGATGGGAGGACCCTGGAACACAAACAGAGAGAAAACTTACAAAAGGGTAAAGAAAAAAAAACACAACATTGACTGTGTTTATTATAGTTCTGTAACATTTTAATTGTCTTGTGTGTAGAGTCAACAAGTCCAAAAGGACTTTATTTAATGTCACAAGTTCTCTCAAATGTCTGACTGCTGCACAAATTGTCCTGACCCTGTCGGGGCTCTCTGCCAGATGTCATTAAAGTCCTGTTTTTATTTCCCTTTTCTGGATTTAGACGTCACAGAGTATTGCAGTATTTCTAAAGATGTCACCATCAGAAGACTGATCAGAGGAGCTTTTTGGCCAATAAAAGTAAAGGTGTATTTTTGTGAGGGAGTTTTTAAGGCTTTACACATTTTTGTAGGCATATTATGTAGTAGACTGAGAGTTAGATTTTAGTTCTTCTCAAACATCTGGTGGCTAAACTGTAATAAGAGCAGCTCACACAGCTATCATGGCACAACTCTGGGCCATCACAGGACCAACACCTCCTACAGGAAGAATTAATAATGTTAACCCTTGTCAAGGCCCATGTGGATATTTTCAATCTTAATTCTTAAATAAATTTGAAGTATAATGTAAGATGGAATTTAGTTTATAATAGATATAAGATGCCAGCATTTATCAGAGAATAATATTTTTCTTTGCGGCAGAGGTTTAAGGGAGTCATTATACCTGATTTTATGTCTTGTTTTTAAACATTTATCAGTTGTTTATTTCATAAAGACAGACTCAGATAACATTACATGCATATCTAAATGCTTCACCTTTGTCCCAGCAGTTGAATTTCATATGTGAAGGCCTATTTTTTAAATTAAATACATCTGTAACCCTTGAGTGCAACAGTCCTGGATATTGTTCCGTGTTTCCCCAGCTTTGATGCTTTGGGACAGAATAAGCGTGGTCCATCATTCAGAATCATATGTAATAATCACATCATTTATTCACTCATCGATCTATATCAATCATTTTTTAGTTATTCATTCTTCTGTCTATCCAGTGGTGAAGTCTAATTTATTCTAGTGGATATACTCTGACATCATTTGAGAGATGTTTGTCTGCTTAGGGCCTCCGTACACCAAATTTTTGCCACATTTTTAGATTTATGCATCCTCCACTGAAAACAGCTCTGAGATCCCCCTTATGGTTAAGAGCTGCTCAACCATAGATTGTATTTGCAGCTTGATCCTTCAAAGGTTGTTCTTATATCATGGATAATAAGTAATGGAGGATACATCAGGATTAATTTGTCATTCAGAAAACAGTGGGTGAGTGAAAATAGCATCTCAGAGCTGGACTGATGAAGAAAGTTGAGTTTTGATCCATCAAAAGGCTGACTCGTCATTTTTTAAGTCTGTGTTCACTTAAACCGTGCACATGAGCTATCAAGACACTGTTTGAATCATAAAATCACACATCTGTGTCTTTATGCCCATTGGCAGACTGAGGAAGGCCCTCGTACAAAGATGCCGAGCAATTCAGATCAAGGGCTCACATGTACATCGGATGAAAATGTCCCTTTTTCAGCTTTTCTTCATTTCTCTGCTCTGTGTGAAAGCATTACTTCAATCAGTGAATGTTTCAGTCATGTTATGCACTGTTTAACTGAAGGTAGTGTTTGTTTTGTTAAATGTTTTTACGTGAATGATCAGACTTTGTCCATGACAGAGTGGATGGCTTGCATAATGAGCAGCGTAAATAGTCAGACAACAGGACACACAGGAGTCAGAGGGAGAGCAGGAATGTAATTTAATGAAATGATGGTGACACATTACACTCTGAAAAAGCGCAAATTAAAGTAAGCTATTTTATTTGATCAAACGAATGCCTGTTTAACCCCATTTGATTAAAATAAAAAACGAATTATGGATTTTTAAATCTGCGCTTGAATTCATGGATGGGGATCCTGTTGGCATTGGCTGGGGTGTCCTTGTGATGGCGGGGCACTATCCCAAAAAAGTAAAGGGGAAGCACTGGTATAGACAGCTCTAAGGTGTTAAATTTTATGGAAATTTGATTTTTCTGGCTATAACTTGTGTTTTCAGGCATTAAAGGGTTAAATTAGGGGCAAAACTGATAGCAGGTGTACTCTAGTGTATTTAAATATGCCTGGGTGTGCTCAAGTATTGTACATGTACAGGAAACACATGAAATATGTCTATAGTATGTGTTGCAGTACCTATGATATACAGTATCCATTGCAGTGCTTAGCCATGAAGGCAGCCACCTGAACAGCATGAATCCTCCACCTTGAATTAAGTAACCTTTTTCTTAAAAACCAACAAAAAACCCTGAAGGTCCTTTTTCTCAATTATATTAGCTTTTCATTCTGTAAGAGGGGGCTTGAGGAGCAAAAGATCATGACACCTATTACTAAGCTCTTTGGCTGCAGAGGAATGCTCTACACATTTTTAAAGCAAATTCCCTTTAAAACGCTTTGCAAGTTTTGAGGGGTCTTAATATGCTACATTGAGTTTTAAAATGCCTTACATATTTACCTGTCTGTTTTGTATAGTAGAGCACTTCTATGTACAAAACAATGAGGTACACACCATCAAGACATCTCTCTATACTCCAATAGACAGCGCTAGTGGCTGTCTGAAACACCTGATCCCTCCTGGCTCTCCAAACAGACCCACTGATTTTACATCCACCACATGTTTTGTCAATAGTTCAAACTCAGTGGATCAAGGTGGCAAGCCCGGTGCAATGCATAGAGGAAATCAAAGCTGAAAGAGCTCATATTTTGCATGCAATCTGTTTCATATATTTTAAATCAGTCACAAACCTCAAGGCTGCTTAGGTGATTATTCATTAACTTCTTATTTTGTCTTATGTTTTGCTGTTGTTGCTTTTTCTTTAGATTTTCAATAGATAATTGCAAGCATAAAATGAGCCATGGAAAATCAAAGTAACATTAAATGCAGATTAAATTAAAAATGACTCTTGTGTTTACATGTGTTATAATAGTTGTATAAAAGAGACAGCAGTGACAGTGTGTCTTTTCTTCTGCTTTTCCCCTATAGACCACGTCATCAGCCTTGAAGGGTGCCATTCAGCTCGGCATTGGCTACACAGTGGGCAATCTCACCTCCAAGCCCGACAGAGATGTACTTATGCAAGACTTCTACGTGGTGGAGAGCGTCTTTCTGCCAAGGTTAGTGCCACTCGCACAGCTTCTGTGCACAGACACAAATCTCCTGTAATGTATACATTTGCTGACGCACTCACTGAATTTATGGACAATTGTATCATAACAGTTTGTGTGTTGTAATCACAGTAACAGCCAGACCCTTGCATAAGCTCAACAAGGTTATTTGTCTACAAGAGTCAGTGAATCAGAGCTGCTTCATAAAAACAGATTATGTGTAGGTGGTAACAGGCTGGCAGTGACATTTCCCCCGAATGAATGGAAAACGCCTCAACTCTAGGCTTTGTCAGGCTGCCTGCTGGAGTATTAAAGTTTGCACTTTGGATTGAAACATATTATTATTTGTGACTAGTGGAAAGCTCAGGAGCTGGACATGCAGTCTGAGGAAATGATCCATCAACCACATACTGCCCTGTCATCATTTATCAACAAGTGAATTTAGCTCGTATAAGTCAAGCAGGGATAAAACCATTCTAATGGATAATCCTGCCAAGAAATCAGCTTACTGTGTGGCTCTTAACTGCCCTGCACCAGAACATGTCAGCATGGGTCTGCGCTGTCATCATATGCTGCCCTCAGCTTAAAGTAACATTTTATGTAATCTGAAAAGAGAGCCAGGAATTCTGCGAAAGTCTGACTCATGTATTTTTCAAATGGACAAGAACATACTGTACCCATAAATGATACTTAACTGTACAAAAATGTGACTCTTCTTTACACTAGGTTTTCACAAATACAGTGTGCTATCAAGCTTTAACGGTTATTTTTAGATTTTTGGGGAATTACTAGCTGAAAAACAGACAAAAGAAAACAGGAAATGTGTCAAAGGTTAAATAAAAAGAAAGCAAACAAAACACAGTGGAAGAAAGAGAATGGGGAGAGAAGGCGGTATGTGACTTAAACTTACAGCCATGTGTATTATTGTATAAAAGCATTCATGTCTTTCCTATTATACTCTGGATGGGGATACTAAACATAACACTGCCTGGCTGTATTTTTTCATGAAAATACAAAAAAAATCTACAAAATTGACCTTTAAAATCATCTTAACCCAGTAAAAGAGAAACTAATACAAATAAAACATCAAATATTATCTATTAATTTAAATAGAGGAAGGAATAAAAATAGCAAACAATGGATTCAAAGTCACATTTGCTTTTACAATTTATGCACCCAGATAAACAAACAAGCAACAAACAAGTTGAAGACTATAACAATATTTAGGCTGCTCAGTAAATCTCACTCGATCATGCGGGCAACAGCCAATAGAAAGTAACTTTCAAAAGCATATCTGGCTGGTGATTGGATGACCATTCCATCAATCACAGTCATTTACTTCTGCGGTATCGAGTGTGAGAGGCAGAAAAGTCAATCAGTGTTGAGTTTATGGGAGTAAGGAGACCAAGTACCAGCACTGAAAAAAGTCTGTAAAACTACAGTTAAATGGTAAAAGAAATATGCTATAAACAAATACAAAATTCCAAACTACAACTGTAAAATTTACAGTTGCCCAAAAATGTCACTTTTTTCCTATGGATTCTTTGTATTTTTTTACAAGATAACACAGGCAACTACAGCTGCCAGTTTTCTTTTTGTTAAATTACAATTGAACATTAATTGGTTTACTTTAAATAAATAGATAATAGATTTTATCAAGTAGTTTTACAATATAGTTGTTTTATTTACAGGAAATTATAGTTAAAGGGCTTTTTATTGATGCGTTTTTGTACTGTATTTTGCTGATTCATCCTTTACAAATTCTGTATAACTTACAGAATTCTGTTTTTTTTATTGTGTTTTGTTGTAAAATCAACAGCATTTTTTATTACAGTGTAGTGCTGTGTGATAAATTGAATCTCAGTCATGATATAACTGACTACCACAACCAAAAAAAATTAAAGTAATTGTCCTTAGACCAAGTGATTAAATATGTTAATTTCTTGTATCACTTATGATTTAGTTGATTTAGTTTAGTTTTAGTGCTAGTCATCTTTTTCCTTGTAAAATCAGTCATATTGTGTCAATAGTATAAAAAAATCCTGAGGAATTATTGTCGATGATTGAAAAACAGTCTGGTTTTGTTGTGGGGGATTTGGAGCCAATGAGAAGAACCTCTGTTTAACAGCTGTTTAGTTGGGGGATTAATTTCCTGTAGAAATGCTGTGAGGGTGGGTGGAGTTTTGTTTTGGACAGGTGGGTGTCATCGACTTTCTCTCGAACTATAGAACACTTCAGAAATCTCTGAATGCAAATTAAAGGCGAGCAGCAGCCACGTGCACTGAAAAATTAAGCTGATTTATAAGTGCCACAAACTGCAGGACCTTGAGTGTCGGCTTGGGTCTGGATACAGAGACAACAGAAATAAACTAATGGTTACTTCTGCTGTCTGCTTTAATCACTTGGTCTAAGGACAATTACAAAATCGTTAAACTTTTCTAGTCTAAATGAATGATTACAGCTTGGTTAAAAATGACTTTGGTCTAAATGCTTAATGTTTCATGTTGGGTGGCATGGTGGCACAGCAGGTAGTGCATATGCCTCACAGCAAGAGGGTCGTTGGTCCAATTCCCAGAGTCGGGCAGGCCTTTCTGTGTGAAGTTTGCATGCTCTTCCTGGGCATGCGTGGGTTCTCTCCGGGCACTCCTGCTTCCTCCCACAGACCACTTACATGCTCATTAGGTTAACTGGTGACTCTTAATTACCCTTAGGTATGAGTGTGAGCGTGAATGGTTGTCTGTCTCTCTATGTGGCCCTGACTGGTGACTGGCGACCAGTTCATGGTGTATGCTGCCTCCCGCCCAATGACAGCTGGGATAGGACCCGAAAGGGATAAGCGGTATAGAAATTGAATGAATGAGTCTACTGGTTGATTTTTAATAATACACAGAAGGAGCATGAACAACATGGATATAGCTTGTTCTGTGTCACTATCGGTCTGGCAGCTATAAATTCCACCTCAACATGGATTTTTTTCTGTCAGTAAGTTTATTCTAAGTCAGTTTGAGACAGTAGGTTATACATAAAGGGCTGCTGTCAGACTCTCTCTAAAGTTTTAATCACTTTTTTCACACATGCATCCATGACATCTGGTGCAATCTCTACCAGAAAATTTTCTGACGTGCTTTCTCACTCTTGTCACTTCCATTAGGAAGTCTTGCTGTAGCTTGTTTGTCAGGCCATGATGAACTACAAAAGGGAAACACAAAGAGGCTAGCACAGAAATACAGGGCAGAGTCTGTGTTAGCTTTCACACATGCAGCTCACCCAGGTTACATCTGAGAATCTGGAGCGTGTGTGGCATGTGTGAAAGTGTGCTAATGTTTTTTTTTATTTATGTAAAGTAGAGAACAACTGAGTGAAATAGGTCATTGGACTTAGGATGTATGACGCTAATACGCTGATCATTTTAGAGGGTAGGATTTGTGTCCCGTAAGAAAATGCCCTGTGGCTCAGCTTTTCAAACCTGCTCCAGGATATGCAAACGCTCAATGGTTTATGCAAACTTATCTCGGCACGCACGTTTACTGTCCTGTTCCTCGGCAACAGCCAAACACAACTCTGGCTCCGGGTGTTGACTTGACTATGAGGACTGTTTAAAATGCTGCTATACTTTTGTTACACCATCCTTAATCTGCAGTGTCAGGCTTTCTTACATAATGGCAAAAAAACTGAAAGATATAGCTTTCTTCATGGCCATCTTTTCACTGAGGAATTTAGTTTGAAATGTTGGAAAAATCAAAGCTTTGTGTGAGGAAAAGGGAGACTTACACAACAAGCACAAGAAAGAAGTCTCACATTAGATATCTGACGTAGCTTACCTTCTTTTTCTTTCTCTAAGTGCTTCTGTTTTGTTCTGTTATTGCACACAAACACAAATTCTTTTCTTCCCACACACTGACAGAGCATCCTCAGAGAGAGGCTGAGTGATGGAGACGGCTCTTCTTTCGTCTTTCTTAACAATCCTCTCCGTCTCTTTGTACTCTTGTGTCTACTCTTCAGGGGGTTTCCTCCCCTTTCCAATGTTGTTCGTCCCGTCAGTCTAGTTTAAGATGGCTTTTGATAACCTCAACAATTGTTTTTATGTCTCTGATTGATCATATCACTGACCTAAAGTTCCACACTAATGTGAATAGCCGATTGGATTGAGTAAGATATTATTTTTTACAGAGCTTTGCTGAATAGTTTTTCAGTGATCCAGCTGTTAACATCATGAGCTGTCAGTCATTAATGACGGATAATGTTGTTGTTGCCTTTGTGAACTAAAAGGCATTGTCAGGATTTAGTGTGGTGTAATCACAGGATATGTTGTATCATATTACTAATAAAAAGATAACAACATCCCATATTTGTTTACTCAGAAAAATACAAAACTGAGAATTTAAACTGATAAATGGCACCAGGGACAATTAAAACCTTTAGTTTAACTGATGTCTCAATCAATTTGATTGATTTAGTAGTTTGTGTTAGCATTTTAAAGCCTTTTAGATACAGTTTACTCAAACAAAGGCTACAAAACAGGGTCATTCTTTGCTGTAAGCAGTGTCAGATCATCCTCTTAAGTCAAGTCACCACAAATATGTAGGTTATTTGTGTGTATGCTTCTTTATTGTCCCATTTGGCTCTTCCCTTTCTCCATGACAGAGCTGAGGCTCATGTGTTGTGTTGTATTGTTCACATCCAGTAATCAGAGCCACCCTCAGTCCCCAGGTGAAAAACTTTATCCAGGCTAGTTTTCCTCAACAATACGGGGGAATCTGGGTTCCCATGACTCAACTGAAGCCTGTTCATCCATGGAAACACATTACAAAGACTCTTTGATACACTTTCTGGGAGACATTGAATAAGATATCCAGGTAGGAAGATTTGTCGTACAGCTTCATGTACGCTAAGAATATTATTTGTGTGTTGCCAAATGAAGCTTCCGTGGCCTTTCATGTCTCATATTTAGGTCAATAACCTTAAGTACCAGAAGTTGCTTCTTGCTGGCACATCTGATTAAGAGCAGGTAGATATCTGTCAGCATCAAAATGTTTACATTCTGGTTCACTGCAAAGGGGCGAGACACGCTGCTGGGATGGTGAAAGGCTGAGTGGTTTGTGTGTTCAGTGATCAGACTGTAGCATAAGAATCAGTGGAGCTTCAACAATAGGGCTACAGATTACAGGAGTCTTCTATTTGTGTTAGAAACAGGTGTGAAGCAAGAAAAACAACATTTTATTCTTAAATAATCTTTTGATTTGTAAAAGCGGACAAGTCAGAATTGACATGTGTACTAGGGATGGGATGAAATATCGTTTGGCCATATATCGCGATACAGTACGTGACGAAATACATCGAGTTTGAAAAAAATGGATCGTGAAATAAAGACGTCACGTCCGGTAATAGTGCATCTGACCAGAAGTGAAGACAACAAACATTAGCACCAACTACCTTGCCTCCAAAAAGCCGAACGATGGAGTCGAATGAGGTTGAAATTGAGGACGCTCTGCCTGGATATAAGTCATCTGTCTGGCAGTATTTTGGCTTTCTCATTAAAAAAGACGAAGATGGTGAAAACAAGCCTACTGTCGTTAGCATACACTCTCTCTAACCTCTCTAGGGTTAGAGAGAGTGTTATTGTTTATGTTTGGCCTGTTAGGCCTTGTGTTTCCTGTGTGCAACTCAAACTAAAATAAATAATTTTTAATTACACAGTAATATTTTTTCTTTTTTACTTTTTTGATATTGTATCGTGACGTATCGTGTCCCGGGCATATCGAGGTGCAGAGTTTCGTGAGTTTAAGTGGATCGTCCCATCCCTAATGTGTACCAGGCTGAAACAGAACCCTCTTTAGTTTCTTTAAATATTGGTCATTAGCAAAGGATGAGCTTGTGACCTCCTGACTTTAATCCTTGACTTAAGATCTGCAAAGTCGAATCAGATAATTCTTGGGTTCAATTGTACATCAGTTGAATCAAAAGTTCAGTTTAAAGAAAAACCCGATGAGTTTCTGAGATATCACATTCATAAGAATTAGCCTGTATATACAGACTGACAAAACTGAAACATGATGCCTACAGATTTGGTAGCTGCCGGCACGGAGGGTTCAAAACGAAAAACTCAGCAGAGGGGTGAGAAATACTGCTCTGTCTACAGGGGGCGCTGGAACTGACATGAAGTTAAAGTTTTTCACTGCAGCTTTAAGTTTGTGTTGTGGTGATGTTTCGGAAATAATATTTCTCATTGTTTTTACCTCATGCTTTGTTTCATCCCAGTGAGGGGAGTAATCTGACCCCGGCACACCACTATCCTGATTTCCGCTTCAAGACCTACGCTCCACTGGCCTTCAGATACTTCAGAGATCTGTTTGGTATCAAACCAGACGACTACCTGGTAAGACTACTGCCTGGCTGGTAATTGTTTGTTTTCACCCTTACATGATTATGTTTGCGACCAACCATCCTTTTGAAGACACAAAAATTCTTTGAGAATTACAAAAGGAGTGATACCTGATGCATTTTATATCATTAATACTAATCTCACATGCATGTGTTCACCACAGACCTTTTTCAGGCATTTATTGTAAACACTGATTAAAAAAATCTCTATATAAGCTACTAACTCTGTTCCACATTTTAGTACACATTCTTGTACTACTTTATGAGCACTGAAAAACTCTGATCAGGTCATCCATAGTTGTTTTGTTTTAAGATGTCCAGTTTGAAGAATTGTAAAACTACTTGAAATTTTGGCTAACTTATTTGATGCAACATTTAAGAGTTTTTTCTTATTACAACATCTGTTAAGGGATCTCAGTGCTGCATGAAATGAGCAGATTATCCTTTGATTTCCTTGTCAAACCTAACAGACACTCCAGAAAGACAGTTTAATACATGCCAAACAGAATATACCTCACTACTCTATCTGGGGCAACAGCCCATTGAAAGTGTTTGCATCCTGCTGGTGATTGGATGATCACTCCATCACTCACATTCATTAGTCAGATAATGTAGAAGAGGACGATACTGACGCAGTGTTAAGTACAAATCGTGAACCAAAATCGGTTATATTGAGAAATCCTTTTAGTGTTGTGATTTATTTTTCATTTAATAAAGAAATGACTGGTAAAACTGCTACTGAAGCTGCTAGCATCTATGCTAATCCGTGTACCAGCAGCCAGTTCCTGCTCTCTTCAGACGCACCTCTTCCTACCTGTAAGTGCGCTGATTGGGCAATACTGCTTTGGCTAAGCAACATGGTTGTGCACTGGAGCTTGGCAAGATGGATCTGTCTGATTACAGATTTTGAATCAGGTGGATCCAGCTGCTGTGCAAGGTTAAGTAATGGAGAAAAATAACTTCCAAAGAGGAAAATTTGAAAATGTGAATTACCTGTATGTTAAAAAAAGTCTTTAACACACACACGTGTGTCTAACATCACTCACAGTGTGTGATTATACAGCACGTCAAAGTCATTATTTACACTCCCCACCCTAAATGCTCTCCTGCATGGTAATTTAATTTGCAGTTCGC
The DNA here is from genome assembly GCA_036419115.1 of Scarus forsteni. NCBI lineage: Eukaryota > Metazoa > Chordata > Actinopteri > Labriformes > Labridae > Scarus > Scarus forsteni. Next base: position 42,963,144 of record JAZDUH010000066.1, on the reverse strand, counting down.
TGAGGAGTAATGTCACCATATTCATCCCTACTTAGCATGTGCACCTCATGCTTGGTAGTAAATTAGATTTTGATAAATCTTGTTTGAGCTTTTTTATATTGTGATGCTGTTTTTATTTTCTACCTTCTTAGAAAGAACCCTACAGCTGCATTATTGTTTTTGAATGGTGTATTTTTTGCACAAGGGGAAGACAAAACAGAACTAAAGCAGCACTGAGGAAATGTAACTCTGAGAGAAATAATAAAGGAAGTCAGAAGACAGTCCTGCTGAGAGGATGTACTGCTGATTGGTGTCCTCAATGTGATGATAAATTAATTCAGACAGCAACCACTCAGCAGAGTATTATTAAACAGGGGAACACATACACAGTGTACTATGTCAGTATAACTACACGGGGTGTGTTTGTGCTGCCAAATTAAAATGACTGCAGATGGTCCTTATGGAAAAGCCTCTGCAGAGGGAGTCTGGATACTTTGAGTGTTCACGTGTTTGCTGTGCTGGGATATGAGGTGGTGCCTTGTTTATCCTGGAGCTCTGATGGACATAAGTTCTCATTCAAACAAGAATTTTCTTCTTAAAAAAAGACCATAAGAAGATACTCATTCCAACCTAGTTTGAAATGTTTCTCCTGTTTTTACTAAAATCACCAGGGGGAATTAAATTGTAGAAAAAGAGTGTTTTTTTTTTTTTTTGCTTTCTTGTTGTGTCTTAACTACACGACACTGATTATTTGAGCTTCACAAACCTCAATCTGTTCACACAAGCTGAGTTTTTTTGGGCAACTCGCTGATTTCTCCACCTGGGCTTAAAAAAGTCTCAGTGTAGAGCTTGTCGAGATGAAGTTGAGGTGCTCAGACTCCTTTTGTTAACCTTGTAGCAACAGCGGTTACTTTTATACTGTACATTTTAACTGCTCTATATAGTTTTGTGTTTACTATGTTTAAGGATATGTGTGCAAACATATATTGCTTTCTTGTGAGTGTAAGAATAAAAACCCTCTGTAATGAACGCAACAACTTGAAGATAAACCTGAACCTGACCTGGTTAGCTTCCATCCACAGCTACTGTAGTGGCACATCAAGCTTTTTTGTTAAATCCCGAGAAAATAAAGACATGATTGTCTTTCCTCCTGTCTAGAAAGTGCATGACTGCTTATTTGAAAACAGTGCAAAAACGCTCTTATTGTTAAATTACTCAGGCAAATGAAGAACACCGCAGCTTTGCCTACATGGAAAATATGCAGATAACTAAAGCTCATTTACCAGTAATGACTTTCCTGAATAAAGGGGTCATGTTTTTGCATATCATATGTTAAACACTGCTGATGTGTTCCTTCCTCAGTACTCCCTGGTGAATGAGCCTCTAATCGAGCTGACCAACCCCGGGGCCAGCGGCTCACTCTTCTACCTGACCAGTGACGATGAGTTCATCATTAAAACCGTCCAGCACAAAGAGGCCAAGTTTCTTCAGAGACTTCTACCTGGATATTACATGGTGAGACACTTTTCTCCAACACCTGGCAAGGTGAAAAACTCTCTCTAATCGTTCTCTCCACAGATGCTTCAGTGACATAAATGAGATTCAGTGAGGACTCTCATTAGCTCTGGCTGCAGGGCACCATCAGGCTGAAAAGTGTCTCAGTCCAAGAGGCGAAGGACATGTTGGCTACATTCACAGAGGTCAACCTCTTTCTGAGAAAAGTATTACCAAAACACTTTAAAGGACACTGCAGCCATACGGGCTTTATGGTTATGTGCATCAAAAAAATAAGGGTGATCATTTGCAAGAAAATCATCTTTTGAGAGTAAATAAGTAACAAATAAAACAACTAGAAAGCACTGGGAGAGCGCAGACCTCCGCCAACGCCACAATCCTCAGCCATATTGTCATTTTGACCATAAAGATTACTCCTGCCTTTATCTCATGTCAATATTTAGATTCCTTGACCATGAAAACATACCATTAGCAACTGGATTCATAATGATATCTATTTTAGTTCAGTAGTTATTCACAAAAATCACATTTGGCGGCCAGACGCTGCTCCAGATCAACACCAAAATCGAATCAGTTCTTCCTGAAAATTTCATCCAAATCCGTCCATTACTTTTTGAGTTATTTTGTTCACAAACGGACGAACGGACAGACAGAGGAACAGACGGACAAACTCTCCCAAAAACATAACCTCCTTGGCGGAGGTAACAAGAAAACACACAACACAGAAAGAGGGAATGGCTCAAATAGGCTAATGTTTTACAAAGCTTTGTTGACAACGGAATTAAGTGAAGGAGAAACTATTAAAAGCAAAATACAGACTAAATGATTATTAAGACAGATCTATGTGGAGAAATGGATCTTGTAGCACCGGTGGCTCAGCCTGGTAGTGTGCTCTAACAACAATTAGAGGGTTAAGGATTCAAGCCCAACTCTGTCTATCACGTGTCGATGTGTCCTTGGGCAGTACATACTGCATACAGCATTATTAGCGTCTGTCCTATGTACTTTTCTGCCTTTACAGCAGCTTAACAAACAGCAGGCAAATACGCTAAATCAGGGGTGGGCAACTGGTGGCCTAGAAGCTTCATACGGCCCTCTTCCTTGTCCACCAATTTATGTCATAAATCAACGAAATGTAAAAAAAAAAAAGAAAACATGACAGAATAGGCAATATGTGATTTACCCTAAAAAAACACTATAGCAGCATGCACAAATTAGGATATGTTATTAGAGAACTTTCCTTTCTGCAACAGTTTCTCTAAATCTCTCTTAAGTTGCTTAAGAACATTGTGTAAGGTGTTGGTAGATACTGTTTTTGGGAAAAAGGTAAAGATGAAAATACTTGCACCTCAAAAAATAATAAACACTCATTGTTTATTTACTCATTGTTTTATTTAGAAGAAACTTAAATTGGTTTTGATTCTTTGCAAAGGCCAGAAAGTAAGGCATAATTATTTGTGTTTGACATTTCAATATTGGTAAGATATTTTTTATTGATAATTGGTATTTTAGTTTACTTTTTTTCATTTCATAACTTCTTTATCATTATATCATTATCATCATTATATCACTATCATTATTTATTTTCCCATCAAGGATATCTGACAGTTTGAAAAGTGTGGCCCTCAGCCATGAAATTAGGCTTTATGTGGCCCTGCTCTGCAGCTCCTCTTTGGTATTAGAACTATACAACGCTGTGCCAGTGAAAGTTATCAAAAAATATGATTTTAAGACCTGATCTGCTGTAGTGCCTGAAAACTTGAAGTAATACCCCAAATCCTATATTTTTTCCGCTTATTTGCAACATAAAATAACCAAATCAGAGACCAAAGTTTTCTCATTTATTTTGTTTACAGCCTGAATGCAACATCCAAACCAGCTGCATGATCTTTATATTTATATCCCTGTCATTACATTGATGCTAGTTCTCTTTCAACTCACAGAACCTCAACCAGAATCCACGCACACTACTGCCCAAATTTTATGGACTTTACTGCATCCAGTCTGGAGGCATAAACATCCGGCTGGTTGTGATGAACAACGTGCTGCCACGCTCCGTCAAAATGCACTACAAGTACGACCTGAAGGGGTCCACCTACAAGAGACGAGCGTCCAGGAAGGAGAGAGAAAAAAGTTCTCCGACCTACAAGGATCTGGACTTTCAGGACATGCATGAGGAAGGACTTTACTTTGACACAGAGACGTATAACAACCTGATGAAGACACTGCAGAGAGACTGTCGGGTAGGTGTTTTTTATACTCTCCATTTTTCGTGACATAGCTTCTCGGTGACAAACTCAGATCACTAACGGGAGCTCACTTGAAGTCCATAAAAGGACACTTTGCAGCAAACAGCAAAGTCTAGAGTCAGATGATTCTCATTACCAGAATGCTTCCTGTTAATTGGCTGTTATTTCTGATTCTCATGTCTTTATTCCTACCCTGAATCATTCTGACTTGTGTGCAACAAGCCTGACATGGACGTTATGTCACGAGCCACTTCAGAGCTCTGTGCCGATTGCTTTGAACCAGTGAATTCATTAAAGTGAAGGGACATTGAAGTTGAAGGATTGTCTCTGACCTTATATTCTTGGGACCTGTTATGCAATCTTAAACACATAATTGGCATAAATTGACCACATTGTGTTTCAGATTAGCATGCCATGTGTGCTCCTCAGATGGGAGAAAATGTTTTGAGAGTTTTTTTTCTGTTTACACAGCATGTCAGGGGGTACGCTCCCAGTTTGCCCAGGGCTCTGTTCTTCTGTCTCAGTGCTGCTACGTTTCTGTTCATAACAGCTCTCAAAACAGTGAGTCTGATTAAGACATGATCCTGGTAGCGTGAGAGACTCGGAGCTCAGACCAAAGCTGCTCTTCAAGTCTTATGGTTCACATTCTTCTGTTTTTTTATGCCAAGGCCAGGAAACTCTCATCTGAACAAGGAGACTTGAGTGGAGACATAAGGCTGATTTTTACTATTTCAAGTGTAATGTTGCATCCGCTGTTTCTTTGCTGCACTAACTCCTGCTAAAGAGTGAATCAGGGGCCAGTGAACCTGGTGCCTGATGCCCCTTCTTAACGTGATACATTTAAAGGGCAAGGCCATTCAGAAAATCTTGGGATAGATGCTAATGCTATACATTGCTGTACATAGTTCGAGATGTTTTGTGTAACTAAAAGAATTGTTGGAGAGAATAAGCCACAAAAACAGAGTGGAGTCATCACATGCTACAATGTTTGTTATATCCACACTTAATTTTCCACCGCACTGCTTTGATTAGGCACTATTATGAGACACAGTATAGCCTACGTGTCCTTCCTTCAGCAGTGTAAAGCTGCGTTCACACCAAACGTGACTCCACGATCAAAATTGCATTGCTCACTGAAGTCACATCACGTGTCCATAAATGTCCCATTTTGGTCACCAACACACGTCGCAGTGGCTTGGTGACATCACACCCACTCAAGTTTCACAGCGATCATATCATATATCATATAATAGAATGAACTAGAAAAGTACTCGAAGAGCGCAGACCTCCGCCAGCGCCACAGTCCTCAGCCATATTGTCATTTTGACCATAAATATTAGTCCTACCTTTATTTCATCAAAATATTTAGATTCCTTGACCATGAAAACATACCATTAGCAACTGGATTCATAATGATATCTATTTTAGTTCAGTAGTTATTCACCGAAATCACATTTTTTGCCATGGCGGCCAGACGCTGATCCGGATCAACACCAAAATCAGTTCTTCCTTTTCCCATGCTGAACATTTCCTGAAAATGTCATCAAAATCCATCCATTACTTTTTGAGTTATTCGGTTCACAGATGGACAGACGGACAGACAGACGGACAGATGGACGGACGGATGGACGGACAGACAAACAATCTCTCCCGAAAACATAACCTCCTTGGTGGAGGTAATAAGCTGATATTATTCCAACTGTATCCTTTCACTCACTTATCAAACACAAAACACTGCAGCTGATGCCCTGCAGTAGCAGCGTTTGTGAGTTCTCTGCAGTCCGTCTAGGTGGAACTAATGTACTCACTGACTACTGTTTCCCACACGGACATAAATTGTTACTCTGCAGTCCGGAATAAAAACTGTGTATCATGGGTACCGTCAGACTCGCACACACCGCTGATTGGCTGTTGCTGCACAGTCACACACCTGAAAAGATCAACTTTTTTTTTAACTTTGGCAACACGTGACAAGCGAAGTGATTGCCTTGACGCAGCAGTCGCATCGCAGGAGGGTTAGCCCCGCCCCATCGCGGCCCTACATTGACTTTGCATGGAGAGTGATCTCCGAGGATGCTCAAGTCGCTTTTGGTGTGTAGGCACCTTAAGGATCAAACTATGGTCTTCCTAGAAATTTGCTTAATACACAAGAAATACTTAACCCCCAAAAAAGATTTACCTCACCTTTACATGTTTAAGGATTCTCCTGCTGATTAAGCTCAGTTATTTCGATAGATGTTTTTATAGCTCAGTTTATCCACAACAACTAGCGTTGAGCGTGCCATCATGAAGTGCACTTACCACTGAAAACAGGCTTCTGTCTTTTCAAAATAAACAGTCAGTATAAGCTGAATACTAACTCTGAAGGTTAACTTTTTTTCAACATCTCTACTTTTTCCTTTGAATTTGTAAAACAGTGAATCTGGTCCGTGCAATTATAAACATTTATCAAGGCAGTTAAAGTCGGTGTGATGAGAGCTGCTCACTGCAGAAGAAGGTATACCAACCAGTCGTATCTTTTATTACACTCTAATTTCATCCAGCTTGACTACATAAAAATACCCTTTAGATGTAAAAAATAAATATTGAATGATTTCAATGGATGAATTGACTACAGTGCTTCGTTGGAAAAGTATGTTTTTGCAGTGAAATGATTGCTTCAAAAATAAATGAAGTTATATTTATGCTGTGTCAAGTTTTAGCATAACCACTCATCTGAGGCAACATGTCACCACTTTCAGCACAGAAATAAAGATGCTAAATTGAGAAGAGGACCTAAGGCCAGGGAAACAAGCACTGCTAGCATTAGCACCGGACAAAGTCACTCTGTAAACCATCTTGACATATAAACCCACTGACACAATAATGCAGTGTTAAATAAAATGTTTTTGACCCTTTAATGACTTCTTACTTAACTTTAAAATTGTCAAAATTTTGCTTTTTATTCTGCACTGAACCTGATTTGAAATGATCTCCCTGAGAACATCCCTCCTACAGGTGTATTATACATGCACTGGTGCAGCAGAGTGAGCAGAATATGAACTACTGTGTTAACTCTACTCACTGAGAATATGGAAAAGCTTTTCCTCATCCATGTCACTCTGTTGCCCATCAAGTACGTTACATCAGCACACTGCATCTCCTCTCATGTTTATTCTCTTTTCTTCTTTGCAGTAATTGCAGTACAATAATCTACTGCTCTATATTTATCATCGACATACAAAATGTGCTGTCTTGTAGATGCAATGTTAACAGGCCACTCAATAGCTAGCATTTTGTGTGCAGTATGTCAAGGCTATAGAGACTATTAGTTTGTGAGACAATTTAGAGCTTTAGATTTGATATAAAAAAAGGCTCAAGTCTGTGCTACTGTTCTTCATTCATAGTGCTGCAAATTTTTATGATTTTGTGTTTGCTGATCACATTTGTAGGAAAAGACTGCAAGAGGCCTCCAGGCTTTTAAAGCAAAATGAAGCAATGAAGAAAAGCCACTATTGTATTTTTTTCTTTTTCAGCCTCTAACATAATAACAACAGAGATAACTGTGGAAGCTTTTTGGCAGAGTTACTGGCTAGAATAGCAAAATAAACCACAAATCAGTAGATAAACAGTAATATATTGGAGTCAAACTGCACAAAAAGTTATTTGTGTTGACTCTGAACAAATTAAATTGATAACCCTGTCAGAGCTCCCACATAATTCCTTTTTATGTGGCTCTATGGTTGGACTCAGAGCTGTTGTATGAGTGATGACAGGGCAGCTTATTTCATGTATTACGCTCTCATAGAAGTTTGTTAATGATGGGGTTTATAGCCTTAAGCCCCCTGTTCTGTAATCCCATTTGTTCTGCATGATACACAGTAATTGCACACTTACACACACACACACACACATCCTTTCAGAATACACTAAATAGCTCTCCCATGGGATCTCTGCCCTGATAGAAAACCTGGAATCTGACCAGGATTTTACTGTAAGTGGCGATCGGCGTGTCAGAAAAGCTTGCAGACTTGGAAGAGTGATTTCCCGTCAGACTTACCTTGGGGAACAGCCAGCATGTCAGACCTGGCAGGCCTGTGTGAGGGTACTGCACAGCTAATGACATAATGAGTTCCATTATACCAGCCTCAGCTCAAATGTTTTTAGTTTTAGTGTGTGGGAAGAGAATAACCTTGATAGCTTTATGGCTAGATGATGACTGATGATGCATGGAGCTGAATTAGCAGTGATGTCTAGTGATGTGCTGTGGGTATATTTAGCCCAGCCAGTTAAATAACTATACTGTCTTGTTGTGTCGTGTGTTAATAAAATGAAATTTGTATCTTAATGAATACTGTCTGGGATCAGCATGGTCATTATACCTTTCAAGGTAACTATATGGGATTTTTGCATAGGTCTATTATCTCACCTTTTTTAAAAGACATAACAGTACATAGAGAGAGAAAATTGGGAGAGAGATTAGGAAATAACATGCAGGAAGGGAGCCAAGATTCAAAGTTGAACCTGGGCTGCCTGTTTCAAAGACTAGTCTTGGTACTTTGGGTGCACAATACAACAACTAGGCTACCAGGTGCCCAACTTGTAACCCTTGAGAGTAATTCATTAAACCCTTATGCCACCATATAATTTGACCCTATCACAATGAATGAGCAATAAAAACATCTCCTAATGACATGTTGAGTTAAAGATGATCATCATTACGTCAATCAGTGGTGCGTGTATGTTCAAAAGTCACGGAAACTGTGGCATCCTCTCTTTCAAGCACCAAAAAGTAATCCTGCCCTCACCAATTTGGATATTTATTTCATTATTTTCATCCATTACCTGAAGTTTGGGGCCAGCAATGTAATTGTGCTTTTGAACTATTTATGTTAATCCTTTAATTCATTACAGCGTTTTGGGCTTACAAATTTAAATGTTTGTTCCTTAAGAAAGTAAATGAATGAGGTAGTACAGGTTGTACTTTGTGATCCCAAACTTGATCTAAAAAGCAACCTGAGTTAAGTTTCTTTCCGTGCTAAATACTGACTGACATGTGGAGATCCTGAAATATAAGCCCCTGTAGTCCATCAGTATACCAATCAACTGGGTGGTCACCTTAGAGTCTTTGGCCTAGTTTTAACTGAAAGGCGTGTCCTAAGACCCTTCTCAGGGTTGGTGGGGCCATGTGCTCTTAGGCCACCTGATCTGAGGTGGTAGTGTTGCCTGAATCTTTGGTGAAATGAAGCCAAAGCTGCAGTGTACTGGGGTGAAGGTAACAAGTAATGTCTTCGTCTGTCACCTCTTTTAAGTGATGGCTTTTCCATCATGGCATGCGGAGATGGCTTTTTTGACACCCTATCAACAAACAACTCCTCTGGCCAGTCTATAAAATTTGGTATGTGACAGAGGTCTATGCTCTTCAAGGGTTAAGTATCCTTTTTTTTCAGATCCTTATTTTCAAATCAGTATGCTTAAAATGGTGGTGGTGCCTCAGTAGTTCCCTGTGGCATATTTATGTTTTAAACTTTGACTAAAGGATGAATTTGGACAGGGACTCCTAAGTTTCAGGGTTTTTTGGGAGTTTGGAGCCTAATGGTCGACTTGGTGACACACCCAGCTGCTTTGTACATTAACCATACAATCCTTTTGTTAAAACAATAAAGAGCGTGAGTGCTTTTGCATCTTCAGATTTTTGTCTTCATAAGGTATCCATAAGTCTTTTCATAAACAAGCAGCAGGCAAATTGGTGGCATTTTGTCTGCTAATTTATGAAAGAGGTTTTTGCTTTATGATAAAACTCAAATACACATTTTAATTCTTTTTTGTATCTATTATTGCTTTACCCCAAGAGGGTCACAGAGGGATTGAGCTGTCATTGGAGGAGAGGCAGGGTATACCCTGGACTGCTCACCAACCAACCAATCTATCAATCAATCTTTATTTGTATATCACCAATTCATAATAAGTGTTTTCTCAAGATACTTTACAATGATCAGGCGGGAGTCATACTCATCATTTTATAGATACACATGTGCATGACTACATATATACATATAATAATAAATATACATATGCACACATACATAGATATACATATACTGGGCCAACCTGCAGGAAGATGCATCTATAGGAGGCTTACAATGACAGTTGCAAGAAAAAAACTTCAACAGTTCGAGGTTTTGGAGTGAAATCTGTCTCATGTTGAACAGCGATGCACTGAAGCTGTTCTATTGAGACAGGCGAACATTCACTCACTCCTTCAAACTTAATGGGAATTTAGTATCACCAACTAACCTAGCAAGCATGTTTTATTATCTGGGAGGAAACATGGGTATATGGAAAAATCCCTTCCACGTTCAGAGAGACAACAAGCAAACAATAAGGAGAAGTTGATCCAGCAACCTTCTTGCATTGAGACAGCAGCACTACCTGCTGCACCATCATGCAGTCATGTTTTTTGCAGACCTTTATTTCTGTATTAGGCTGGAAAACTGAAAAACTGCTCTACACATTACAAACATGCTCCCAAGCTTTTGAACTTTTTGTGTTTGCTATTAAAGAAAGGTCATGAACTCTCCCCACAGCACCAGTGAAATGACTTTCGTTATAGTTATGTAAAAGATTACTCTGTATTCCCACACTGCTCTGTGCTTTTAGTTTTGCTGTTGTGGGAAAGTACAGATGTTGAACTGCTGTATGTAAACAGGTGTGAACAGCTGTGAATTTCCCACATTTGAAGTCAAACCATATCTTGATTTTAAGAGCTGTGGACAAACCCATGTCTTGTGATGTTTGTTTTAAGTCAGACAACGAGGAATTCATTGGAACTTGAAGTGATCCCTTAAGGTTATGGCCTCTCTCACCATCATTAACCAGAATGCTGACTGTGTCCATACTCTGTGTTTTCTTAAGCAGATTGCAGACAGAGAGAAGATACATCCTCCCTGCTTGCTAAGTCAGTGGTTTCATAACCTAAAAGCACTCTCACACTTACAACCCATGACATGCATAGTCTACCTTTTATGTGTTTATGTACAAGCCAGACTGTTGAGGCAGAAGTCAAACATGCTAGACTTTCTGTGGGATACCTACTGGAGAGATATCCTAGTTGTGGCCTTGTTTGTCTATTCAGTGGTTTATGGTTTGACTTAACTTGATTCTACCAATTTTTGGGGGGATTTTCCATTGCAGCAGACATTACATTGTGTAGAGATTGCACCTAGTACCATGCAAAATGCACAAGGCAAGGTTAACCAACATGGAACTTCAATGTTATCAGAGCAGTAGTACTTTCCAACCTCTCCTTTACCTTTATTTGTGTGGTCATTTGTTTGCAACAGTCTCTTAAACAAAACATTTCTCTTTACAGTGAAAAAAGGCCACAAAGTGAAACTGCTTTGTTTTGTCTCCAGTGCCTCCTTATAGTTATCAGCAGTTTTGCACAAGCACGACTACCCCGCCATTGTTAAACAGGTACCATTTAACTATCTAAAATTAAATGGAAAGTTCCCGTACCATGTAAAGCCATACCAAGTTGAGCAGATACCACGAATAATAAAGCGTCTCATGACCTACCACCCAGATAAAATGACAGATATTCATGGCCACAGGGTCCCGAACCCTACAACTATCAGGTCGACCTAAAACCATGCTTACATGGTGCATTCTGACTGAGTCCATCTGGGCAACAGCCAATAGAGAGTGTTGCAGAACGAGTAGGACCTTTTAAAAGCATATGCGGTGGGTGACTTGATGATCACACTCATTAAGTCAGTTGGATAATATAGTAGGCTGGTGCTACTTCTTAGGTGCAAAATACAAAATGAGAGCTATGCATAGAACAAACTATTGGCAAAAAATGTTGGATGTGAAATCATATCTTTTGTATTGAGAAATACTTTCAGATATTATTTGTTTGTTCCGATAGGACCTGTGTTTTTGTTGTGACTCATTTTTTACTGCGTTATGTTTCATTATCTTCTAATTTGTCTTTGTTTTGTTGAGCTACTTCCCTAGGGGTATTTGCTAGAGATGTGAGGTTCACAAACTAGTATAGTCTTTTGAACAGGCCTTATAAGTGTGTGATGAGAACCGATTGGCCTGACATGGAATCAGGAGTCAGGCAAGAACTGAGAAGCAACAAAATGTTGGTGTCTCCCTGTAAAAGAGCATAAAATGTTGTCAATTTCAGCATCTACACTGCGCTGCCAAAGTGATCTAAAGTGTCAATATAACAAATATATTGACCAGGGGACTATTTAATGAAAACAAGATGTAAACTTGTGATGCTAACCTGTAATAACTATACCTTGAGGCCCCCTGGAGCACAGGGCCCAGGCAATTTGATAGCTGTGCCTTGTAGTAAAACCACCTCTCTATTGTGTGCGTTTACGTGAATGAGTGTGTTGACCAGCAGCTGTTAGAGACTCTGTGCTGTACAGTGTGTTATTGTCACAGCTTCCTGCCCTTGCCTCCTGAGCGGGAAGCAAAGTGCCCTCTAAGCAAAATCACGCTGTCCATTTTCATGAGTAAGCAGCTAACCCCGTCGACCCAGGAGAGACTGTGGATCAAAACACAGAGGAGTGTCGACAAACCCCAAGCAGCAGGGGGTGAGGAGCATGGAAAGATGGAGGAAATGAAAGGGGATTGTTGTCCTATATGAAAGCACATGTGGTGGGGCTTTGGAACATAACATTTTTGTTGTTTTTATTTCCTGTGCTCGAAGCGATCAGAGGAATGTGTGTGTGGGGTTAAAGATGACGCATACAGTTGAAAGATGAGACAGTGAGAGAGGTCTTTGACAGATGTTAATATTTCTGTTATGTGGATCCTCACGAAAACTCTTGGTTTGCTCCTTTAAGCCCTTTCTCATCCTGACTCTGCTGCTCCCATGATACTCACATAGCTAAAAACACCATAAGCTATCAATTATTCTTGCCACACTTTAATGTGAGAGTGTGTTTGTGGGACTCTGTTTCTGAAAGAAAATCATGTGCCAGTTTTGTTACTGATTTATTGTACGGCAGTTGTCTGTTGGGTGGTAATAATGAAGATAGTGATGCATATAAGGGTGAATAAAATGGACCAAAAAATTTATCTCATAGTTTTTCATTAAAAACACAAAAAAGGTTCTTACAATACCAGAATTATGGGCACTGATATGGTTCAAAATATTGAACAGGGATAAGCAATGCATATATTTACCACTGCAATGGTAAATATATGCACATTTCCGATGTGCAGGATGTGAGATGTTAGTTACATGACCTAAAGAACACTTTTCAGCCTCATTAGTGTTAATGGAGACTTAGGTCACCTGTTTTTGTGTTATGATCAATAATCAACCAAAGTCTGTCTGATGCCAGCATATGAGACCTGTCACTATGCATGGAGAGTCTGTGTGTCCCTTTAGTGCATGTACAAGGTGCATACGACCACCACTCAAGTCCTAGACACAACAGCACCTAAGGTAGACACTCGGTTGAGCAAGGCTGATCTTCAGTGAGTGTCTTCCCGATATCAGTAGTACAACATCTTGCTGCTTGTAATTGCTTTGACCAAATGCATGTATCTATTAATGTGTTGCTTTGATTTTTCATTTTGCCGCTGTGGGTGCATGCCAGTGTGTGCGTCACACTCACTTATGACCAGATACGTTTGAAAGAATATTTAGCTTTATTCTAATTCAAATTAAAGTTTAGTACATAAACAAAACAGTCTTCCTCCAAATCTCATTTGGGGTTTAACTGATATATATTATATAAAAAAGACTGGATAAATACAACATCCCCTAATGTTAATGGAGATACACAGTGTCGGAGATGATCCTGGCAAAACAATACAGAACTGTTTTATTGTGTCAAATTAAGCCAACAGGAGTCCTTCAATTTCACATATGAGAAAGAGATAAGGATATAATGTCTGCATGCATTCTGGGAAGTAGGTCAAAGGCCTATCTAATCATAAACAACCACTTACTGTATGTATGTTGCACCCTTGCTGAAGCCATGTGATGCTGCGACAACAATGAGTTCTCTCACGCTCGGCTGCAGAAAATTCCCTCTCACTGTAGCTGAAGTCAGATTTCAAGAAGCAAGGACAAGATCCTAAACCAAAGTCTAATTTTGTGCTTTTGATATTTTGAGTTCATAAAATACGTCAATATGATTTTTGTAATAAGACATTGGTAAGACAAGATCATCTGTACTAAGAGGGTATATACATATTGTGTAAATTGTTTATAAATGAAGTTGCCAGGTCTAAAAAACAAAACTGCTGTCAAGGTGCCTGTGGACTTAAAGATCAGTAATGTAGCTTTTAAAATACTGACTTCTAATGAGACAAGACCCAGCTAAGAACTGACAAAAACCTGGACAATTTGATTTAGTCATAGTAAGATATAAAGTGTTGCTAAGGTTGCTCCTGAAGTTTATAAGGTTCCTTTGCACAATCCAGCGTAATCTAATTCACTTCTGCAGTAAATGGCAACCGAAATTTGATTAGAGCAACATTGTTATAGCTCTCCAGTTACATAATGTTTGTCAGAAGATCAGAGGTTTAATTTGATAAACTATTTTTATCAAGAACGAAATACAAGAGAAGGCCATAAAATAAGTTATAAATTAAGTGTTTTTTTCTGATATGGTTAATGGAAATACTTATTAACTAAGGTATTGTATGTCAGAGTAAGTGTCAAACAAAAAGCCTCCTGTCCTTCATTTGATATGTTGAACTGTGGATAGTAGCAGGTTGTATTAATGAATAACTGATGCATGCTAGAGTGGAGTCCCCCCTGTGATTGTAACTGAGCCCAGAGCTGAATGTCACAGCAAAAAGACTTGTACTTAAGGAGAGCACAGCATATCTGTGTCACTGTGAGGTGGGACACCCGTGATCACTGCAGCTGTTCTGGCATAATGGTATTTTTGAGTAGAGCTCTGGTTTAAATATGGTGAAAAAAAATGTAACAGTTTAGAAAAAGATGAGGTGATATTGTGAATGAAGGTTTGGCTGAACCTCACACTGTTGGAAAAATAAGCAATGTCTTTAGGAAAATGGAAGGTAATAAGTGTCCTTGTGTTCCTTGCTTCTTTGGAAAAAGGGTGCTCTTGTCATTAAGGAAAGTGTCCCTTTCTCTGATTGGGAGACACATCCTGAGAATAGTGTTTGTTTGACCCACACTTTGCTCCAGTGCAGGAAGAATGTGGGAATGATAGTCTAGCCACTGTAAACATTAGATGTTTACAGTGGCTAGCACAATGTATCAGCATAGCAAATTGTAAGCAATAAAAAAAAGCAGTGAGGCCATTTAGAACTTTTAGGATTGGCTGAATTTGCATTCACTGATACAGGCTGAAAATTGACTATTTGCTGGAAGGACTACCTACTTCTTTGGAAAGAATTGGACAAGATAAGCACACAAAAATGGTTGCAAATGTTGTACAACTTTAACAGTTTATCAGTATATGAGTTTGTCTCCAGTGTTTGTTAACTGAAAACGTAAAATTGCCTTACATTGAATGTTTAGGACAGTGATCAAAGGAATATTTTTGTTGTTAAATCCAGTTTTATTCAAGATGACTTATTGCTTTATCTATTTATGGAAATTCAACTATCCAGATATTTGACCCGAGAACAACAATACTGAAGTTTAACCCAGAGACAGAAAACATGCAAGCCTTTTTACTTCTATCACATCAAATCTGCTGCTGTAACAACCACTAATCATCTGGTTACACGAATGAAAACCCGCTTTATTACTTTAGGAATTGTCTGGGTTATTCTGACATATTATTGATGCATAGTCCTGGCGTCATTGTAGATTGCACTGGTGCATGTTGGCTTGAGCCTTTTTTGGATGTTGTCACACCTTGAGTCATAACTCTTATGTGTTGCGGTGTCCTGGGAGGATGTAGACCGATACACATCGGGGTGATCTTTGGTGTTTCTGGCCCAATGGGCTGGGACCTCCTGTGTTTTTCATTGTCACTGACTAAGCCTGGATTGCTGTGCCCACTTTTTGGGTTTTAGGTTTTCCAGCTGGATATTTTCTCTGTTTCATGAGCACCGTTGATCTGAGGGACACCAGAAGTGCTGATGCTCTCCTTATCGTTTCTTATCATGCTTGGATTTTTTTTAAGCCTTTTCTGCATGTCTGTAAGGATTCTTTGATTTCAAATGTGCATTGTAATGTAATTTCATTTTAAGCTTAAACTCTTGTGCTTTGTCTTCTGTATCTCCCTGTCTGATTGCCAAAGCACTTTGTAAACCTCTGTTTTTAAAAGTGCTATACATGCAGAAGTTTATTATTATTGTCAGAATAAGATGTGATAATTCTTCTATACCGACCTGTTAGTTTTCCTTTATTAAAAGACCTGAACAGAGAAACAGAAATATTAATTAGTTTTATACTTATTAAATAAAAACAGATTTTCCAAATGGTGTAAAACATGCTGCTGTTTTCTTTCCCCTCTGAAGGTTTGATTGTGCTGGGGCTGAAGCTGAGGTCAGGACACACAGCGCTGTCCCTCTGTGGGCAGCCTGGTGTGTGCGACTCTATTCAAAATGGCTGTGGTCTGAATAGGCTGGGGGAGTTCGAGTGACAGGATGCAAATGGTTGATATGGAAAAAAAAAGCACACACAAAAGCGTCAGTGTGTATTTGGGCCAGTCATCATGTCTATTTGTGTTAAATGTGTGTGTGTGTCTATTCATATTTACAGGCAACACAAATAATGTCTGCTCTGCCTGACATGCACAGAACATATTGTATATCTACAGGAAGATAGGCCAGCTTCTGAACACTGTTGTCTGAAGTTCTTCACAAAAGTAGGACATTTTCTCTGCATTGTAGGCCACGACTCTGAGATTATATCAGACATTATTTACTTATTGCTTTAGTCCTATTAGGCATTGGAATGTGTTTATACCCCCAACACAATAATTAAGCTGTAAAAGAAAGCTTATCCAGGAAAATAATGATGAGGACTTTTTCCCACCATCTCGGCAGCCAGTCAGAGTCCATCGGAGCAAGAATAGGTGGGAATTACAAGCACGAGACAGCAGGAATTAGATTAGCATAGATGCTAACAGCTTCAGTAACAGTTTTATCAGATCTGGACCACATTTCTTTACAAAACAACACTACAAGCTTCTCTATTGGAAGGTTACTTTTGCTAATTCATTAATAACATTCAATGCTAAATCTAGACTTTTAAACGATGAAAAAGTGGCCCATTGGCAGTGAGGATGAGGCTGATGTGGACCTCTTAGTCGTCAGAATTACTCATTCCCATGATAAAAGCTGTTACGATAAATAGAGCAATTCTGACAGTGAAGAGTCAAAATACAAACATACTTATCACAGATATTTCATATGACAGGTGGGTATGTGGAATCGTCAAGCAATTTTTACGTTTATTTAAAGATGCTATGAGGAGTTTCTAATTAATTACAAAAACATCTCACTTTTAGATAAATGCCTGATCGAAATACACACTTGAAGATGTGTTTTATTGCTTCAAAATAGATTATCTCGAAATGCTATTCCTTGGCAAAGTGGTCGGATCGGACAGTCGGCTGCAAAACTACAATACTAAGTTTTCCAAAAATTGCTTGTTGTCACACATCAAAAACTACTGCAATATAACTAGAAAGAGATACATTACCTTGTCGCTTTGCATCCTGTAAGTTGTTGAAAAAAGAAGTTGTAAAGCAATGCAGAGTTCTGGGGAAGGTCCGAGCTGCGTTTATTAGCATCACAACAAACACACGCTTTGGCTTGGGTCACGTCTTTTGGTGCATTCAAGTTGTAGTCAGAAGTAGGAATTTCCGAGTTCCGAGAAGGAAACTGCAACTGGAACGCCCCCCAAAGTCGGAATTTCCTACTGGGAACTCGGTGAAATCTCGCCACCCCCGAGTTGACAATCGAAGATGGATGCCCCCAGTGTGAACAGTTATTTAGCTCTTGTAATAATCCATCTATTTGCACTTCTGACTGGGGTGTGTCGCTGTAGATCAGCTCTATACATAGTATTGTTAGACTTATATTTACAAAAATGCTGCCATAGTGATAATCACATTCTTCATGTGATATTTGTGAACAGCAATGCAGGGCGTGCTAACAACAGCTAACAATAGCCTGGTAGATAGGCATCTTTTTGTCCGACTTCAACTGGAATGTCGATAAGTCGGAGATGATGTCACTCCCAGTTCTGAGGTTGCTGGAACGCAGAATTATGGGTAGCAGAGTCTTTATGTCTTCGGAAATAGATTCTCCTCATAGCACCTTTAAACATTCAGTCCCAGTTATTTTTTAGAGAACCTTAATATCTTCCTTTTTGTCTTTCACCAGACAAGTAGCAGAAGCTTGCTTGAAAAAATTTAAAGGAGTGAAAGACTTTTTGGTCCTTTTCCCATCCTAAAAAGAATTTAAGGCTCCAAGCAGAGGTAATGGCCTCAGCTCACCTCTTTCTTCCATTAATGTTTTCAGTACTTCTGATCGAGCCTCTCAAAAACACCTAATTTAGACTCTAATCTCAAGTTATGATCCAACACAGTTGCGTCTCTGTCTGTCTTCAGATAAGCCGTCTACCTGGCACTGACCCTGATCCAGCTCTCAGATCAGACTCCTGCCTCTTTGTCTCACCATGTTTTGCCGTGACGACTGTGCTTTAGCAGTGGTGAGACATCAAGTCGCAGAGTTTCTGGGAAAGCAGGCGAAAGGCTCCTCAGATGGGTCAATGTGTAACACTTGGCTCAGTGTGGAGAAACACCTTGTTTATTTAACTCAAGCATAACTTTGACAGAGGTTTTCTTTTGCAAGCTCTTTGCCCCAGAGCCACGAGGAACATTGGGTAATTCAAGAGTTTGGGGATGAAAAGAATCAGCTTTCTTGCCATTTTGTAACGATGCTATATTTACCCTCAGGGTAGAGGAGATGAGGAAATAAGCTCAGAGGAATAATAGCTGCAGTGTTAATACTTGGCAAAAAAAAGCATAAGAATGAGTTTTAATCAAAATCTCTGTTATGTAAAAGGATTTTTGTGTGTTCATTGTTTAAACCACTCTTGATCTTTCTACAGGTGCTGGAGAGTTTTAAGATCATGGACTATAGCCTGCTGCTGGGCATTCACGTCCCTGACCATAGCCACAGAGAGGGGGGCGAGCCGGGCCAAGCAGGAGGGGACGGGAGGAGACCTGTGGGTCAGAGGGTGCTTTACTCCACCGCCATGGAGTCCATCCAGGGAGACGGCAAGGCAGCTGAAGCCCTCACCACAGACGACACGTGAGTGGGCTCAGCTGGGGGAAAGCACACATTATACACACATATTTGGACAAACACACTCTGCCTTTGAGCTTGTGTGTCTTAATTTCCACCTTTATTTTGTGACAGGAACAGTTATACAACCAGGATCACAGCCCACATGGTGTTTACATGAGTCCTGCCCTCATATAGGCATAGTTACAGATACAGCATAAATATGAATATACATTATAAGTGTAGGTTTCTTATTTCATGATTTCCATTCACTGTCAAAAAAGCTGATGAGAAGGTGGTGGGTCTTTTCTCTGTTTCAGGATGGGTGGCATCCCTGCAAAAACACACAAAGAAGAGAAGCTGCTCATCTTTCTGGGTATCATAGATATTCTACAATCATATAGGTATGTCACTTAATAATAACTATATACTCTAAAGACTTTCCAATTAAAATTCAAGCAGATTTCCACATCAATAACCATTAAAGATACAACTTATGTTAGCAAAACTAAAGGTTCAAGAAGTAGGTATATGTATTTTCACACTGAAACGTTGAAAAAAGACTAATCTTGTGATAAAGATAATTTAGGTGAGTTACCTAAAGTATTACCAGTTTTAAAACCTGAGATATTCTTACATTTTTATAACTGTACAGGTTGTTACTTTTTCCGCCATGACAGAGCTCACATAAAAAGACATGTTAGTCGCTGCCATGGAACCACTGAACAGGGAAAAGTATATAAAAGTTGTGCTCAAGTATAACTACAGTTACGTTCATACATCTTTAATAACAACTAGCTTTAAATTAAATCTTTTTTACAATTTTAAATGTCAGTTATACTCAAAGGAACTTTGAGGTTTCCCTCATTTTCAAACCTTTTAAATTACAAGCAAGTTAGAGCAAAGAATAAAACGTAAGATCAGAAGAATAAGAGATGCATGAATGCAATAATCTGACTCACACAGCGGTCCCCTGATAAAAGGGATCCAGTCCTACAGTGTTATTGTTTGATGATGATTTTTTTTTTACCTTATTGACAGTCTGGCATTTTTCTAGCTGGAGAAAATCAAATATGTGTCAGAATTTGTGATGAAAACTGATCTCTTCTTACATTTGTCATATTTTCATCAACTTTTATCAAGCAAAAGGTGGGGTACTACCTCTAAGAAGCTATTCCTCCAAGCAGTAATCTTAAATTTTGGAGAAGAATTGGAGGGCTGTGTTCAATCAAAATCACAAAAAAACTTGCCAAGTAAAAGGTAAAGTGTTAGGGGGAAGGGTCTTACCCATGTGTTTCTATCAGTCAGAGACAATAGAAGAAGAAGGGGAATAATGATTAAGCAAAAAATAAAAAAATGCCAATAACCCTTGTGAATGTGCCCCCTTGAAAACAAAGTGGCTGGAAATCAGTGTCCTAAACTCTGCAAGAGACGAAAGAACCACTGTCTTTAAAGTATGTTGGATGACATGATATCTAAAACTGCACTCCACAAAGTGTATTTGCAAACCACTAAGTCCCTGTTTTGTTTTGTGGATGAATTTCATGTAATGAGGAAATAAAGGGATCTTCCTGGTTGATGTTGGATGATGCTTGCAAGTATTCTGAGATCTCTTGCAGCCTGAACAAGGAAAGAAACTTTCAAACTTTTCATCCTTGGTACATGAAATTTAATTAAAAACACCCAAAAACAAATCGCACTAAGCTGTTAGGAAATACATTGTATCAAGCAATGCTTTCATTGAGTGTTACTGAAATTTTTAATTATATTTTATTCAGCTGCAGGTCTTTACATGCCATATTTTGTTATAGTTTTGAGCAGGAGCCCCCTGGCAGTAACTTGACAAGCTAGATGGACAGCTCAATATATCTGCCACAGAAATATTTCACTAGTCCATCTGGGTAGGAGCCCTTTGAATTTGTTTTCAGGGGCAGAACGTTAAAAAAAAAAACACAAGCTTGTGATTGGACAATCATTTGGCTCGTCACATTCATCACTGACCGATCCACATCAAGCAGGGTTGCCTTCTATAATGTAGCATACATAGCAGCTAATGTTGCGGCGAATGGCTAACAACAGTAAACAACAGTTCATGGATGTTAGCATAGCGGCTAACTTAGCCGCTAACAGCTAACAACAGTTAAAGACCGTTAGCCGCTAACTTAGCTGCTAACAGCTAACGGCCTTTTACTATCATCTTACACTAAATTGTACCACACAAATGATTCATTTAACACTTACATGTGACATGAACCTCGTCAAAGACAATCCCTACAAGTAAACTTCTGAGGAGGGCAGATTTCGCCAAGTTTTACTAGGTAGCCATAAGGACAATGGGCTAATCGGCATGTCCGTTCTCAACTTCCGGTTTTCGTCACGTCCACATTCTGCTACTCCCGCCTCTCTTTCCTGATTGGGCCGTTAAGAATTCAGCCGTGTGAATTCGTTGGACAACGGAGGCTGGCAAGACGGACTTGCAGGACTTCAGAATCAGGCAGGTCTGTCTGCTCTGAAAGGCTACCCTGGCAGTGGTACTTTAGAGAAATTAAATGCAGATGTGAGAGGACGATAACTGCAGCAACACTCTAGATGAACTCTTTTAATCCACGTTGGCTCTTTGTCAAAATGGTCAAATACCAAACCTTCATTCTGAATTAATGAACAGAGCTACGAGCTGATTTATCTCTCTCTTTAAAGGACTTGGACTTTTGTATCCATCCCCCATTATTAAAATGGACACCACAGAAGATCAGTCCTCTTTATTTACACATTGATTTTTTTGTCCTGAGACTTCAGCATGGAATAACAGGAGTGAGCCTTTTGGCTCATCAGCTTTTTCCAACTTGTGTAGGCTTAAACCTCACATATAAATCTCTGTCAGCCCGGCTTGCAGAGGCATCAGCTGCATTTAAGAGTAAGTGAGGTGAGATCAGGACAAGGAGGACAGATAAAAAGGACCAATTTATCCTTTATAACTCAAAGTATTCTCCCCCAAAAGACAGTGTTACATAACCTCAAACTTTGATGTGTTTTCTGTTGAAATTCAACTTCAGATCATTTTAACGTGGAAGACGAAAGTATAAAGAAGAAGTTGTTTGGTGAAGGAAACTCAATGACAAACTGTCCTCTTGTTTTGTCTTTCTGCAGGTTCATTAAAAAGTTGGAGCACTCGTGGAAAGCTCTGGTGTACGATGGTGTAAGTGGATACTCTGGACAGATCTGACTTTGCTGTTTTTATGAATGAACCTTTTCTTTATTAAACTTTTCCTGATGAAGAAAAAACAAAAAAAAACAACATTTTTTCTGTCTCTCCACAGGACTCGGTGTCCGTGCACAGGCCTGGGTTTTATGCTAGCCGCTTCCTCAAGTTCATGAGCACAAATGTCTTCAGGAAGACACAGCGTAAGTCTGCAGATTGATTATCAGCAGGCGAGGGTGGAGTTACAGCCCTTGTGCAAAAAGAAAAAGTCAAGAGGAAGAATGAAGTCTTTGTCTGATGGGAATTGTCAGTGTGTGACAGGTTTTTATTGTGTATTGGATTACCTGTTTTACATTATTTGAAATTTGTTTCCTTGTTGTGTCTTACCCATCACAACTGTCTTGCCTGACATTGCTCCTTCTCTTTAAGACTGAAGGCAGGCAAAGGGATTTATTAAAGAACTGGTTGAACCACAGATAATTACGTCTTAAAATTGTAAGGCTGGGACGATACGCTTTTCTCTCGATTTGATTTTTTACAATTTTTTGGATTCCAATTCAATTTAAATTGTGATTCTATGATATTGCAGATTTTCGCAATCTTTAGTTAGCTTTTTGAACAACAACAAAAAAGATGAACAAGGATGATGTCTACAGATTATATAAGGAAAAGTACACATCACATGTGAGTCCATTTTTAAGATTAGTCAGCAATATATTTCAACCAGCTGTTTATACTCTCTCTTCAAAAGCCTGGATTACATTTAAAAGTGGCTTATTAACACAGACTAAAATGAAGCATTTAGATTTTGAGAAAAATGTTTTTTGAACTTTTTTTTTTTTTAAATCGTCAAACAAAAATATCCCGATACTTATGTGAACTGATTTTTCTCCCACCCCTAATAAATGAGGGACTTGACTTGTGTTTAAGCAATCATACTATATGACATGACACAATAAGAAAGGTTCCAGACCCCAGTTTGGGGACCCCTGATTTAGCTGGCTAAAAGGTTAGTTCAGGATTTTAATGTGGGTTTTGCTAGAGACCCATTACACTAGTAAATATATATTCACTGCATTCATTTTCACTGAAATTCTGAACTAACGCTTTACAGCCATGCAAAACAGATACTTCTCATGTCTTTAATCTTACATTAAAAAAACACAGTCGCTAATCTTTCTTCTAGAAAAAAAAATGTGTCTGACCTTTTTTATAGGACATATAATGAAGTTGATCATCCTGAAAATGCATGCCTAGTCCTGCAGAAATGAGCCAAGTTAGTTTGTGAATGTCTGATGCCATGATTGGTCCTCCATAAGAAACAGACCTTAAGCTTGACATTATATTTAGCATTAATGGTATGCAACCTTAAGGGGGGGTGGACACAGCTTAGGCAAAGATTTGAGGATTGTGCAGTGCGATTAACCATCACCATCAGAGGGAGATGATGAGGAAGGATTTAATTTCATGCCCTGCTTGGGAGGCAGAATAAAGATTACTGGGGGGCACTTGTGAAATTGTCATTGTGTATTATGACCGCTAAATGATTACAGCTAATTTTGGAAGCAGAGCATTGAAGTTTATTAGGTGTGACCATTGCTGCAATCAGGATCATCATCCCTTTATTCCTCCTCAATCATTGTCCCCTCTAAATCTTTCTGTTTCCCTGCATCTCCTTCTTCCTCTCTCACTCCTTTTCTTTCTCTAACTGGTATGCTCCTTTTTTCTTCTCCGCAGCACTTCGATTCTCCCCTTCAAAGAGGACTCGTACCTCCATCCCAACTCTGAGGTCGTCCTCACAGGAGATCCTTTCAATGCAGGCGGATGAGAGGAACGAGGATGACTGGAGGGTCAGGCTGGGAGGGGCGTGCAGCCTGGCGAGCCTGGATGGACAAGGTACTGAAAAGTTTTAGGAAAACTTCTCAAAGCTCTCAGTGAAAACAGTTCTTTCATAGCTTGTCATATGTCGTCTTTTGGATGTCTCAGAACATTTAGGGATATTTTGAGGTGACTGAAGCTTGAATAATTTTCCCTTGAATGTGCTATTACAATTTTCCGCCTTCTAATGAACCTGTGAGTCATAGTTCACTTTTTGTGGCTCGCTAGAACTTTTTAGAAGAACTCAAGGCCTGTAAACAGCCACATGCATTTGGTAATAAAATGTAGTTCTCTCAGCAATGTGTGAAGAGGGGCTGTCACTGCATGACACAGGAGTCTGCCTCAATGGAAAGGAAACAGAGAGTAAGTTGTTAAGACAGAGAGTGAGTTGTCAAAAGAAGACTGATTCATATGTCCTCCTCTTTAATTTCAAAACTGTCTCCAATGTTAAACTTCTACTGTGTCACAACATGCTCTGAATCATTATTCATTGTGAAGCATTTCACTCCTTTACACGTCACTGATTCAGCTTAACCGTCCAACTTCCATACTTTTCCCCTTTCACGCTGCCATTACAGTCCATAATGTTTACGCCCCTGTAACATTTTGCCTCCTCTCTGAAGGGCCATTCACACTAAGCCTAAAACGCTCAGATCCGATAAGTTTTCATTGCGTCTCGGCCTCCTGTTTACCTGGGAACGCTACCTGGAGTGCATAAATCCACAAACTTTTGAAACCAGTGCTCCAGAGTGGAGAGTTTTCAATAAGTTCTCCATGCAGCTCCGTAAACCCATATCAGAGCGTTTCAAGGTGAAATGCTGAAGTCCACATACCAGGAACAACAGCTTCGGCCGTCCGCCGAGTAACGTGTGTGCCACTTACCGTGCTCTGTTTATCCAGACAAAACTATCCAGACAGATTTGTTGTCCGAACTGATTTGTTGTCCAGAAAAGAAACTCCTTCGTCTCTGTGTGTCCACTCGCCATTGTTGTTTGTGAAAAGTTTTCTTCTTCGTACATGTATTGTAGCAACGCTGCCTCTCTGCAGACCTATACCGGCATCTACTGAACCGGCATGCACACTACAGCGGTTTCATTCATCTCCAGCGTCTCCGTCTGAACGCGGATCGAGTTTGAAAACGCAAAGGAAAAATCTTTGTGTTTTAAGTCAGAGAGTCTGTGTAAACGGAGCCTGAATGTCATGGAGTTGGAATGAGGGGAACACCAGCTGGATTAAATGACCTGCATTTATCGTGGGTTGTATCAAATGTTATTTAAAAAGAAGCTGTACCATTGCTTAACAAACAACAGCAATGCTGTTTCACAAAATTTGTCTCTTCTTTCTGATGCTAGTGTCAAGAGATTTTTTGCATATCTTAACTTTTAACTAGCTCTTTGTTTGTCATCTGTATTTAGTATGTATACATTTGAATTGTGGAGAGGGGTTTGTTTGTGAGTCTTTCTGTAGGATGTCTTGTGTATTGCCCCAAGTGCACGAGCAGTTTTGTCAGATCCTGACCTTTTTTTCATTTTAGGAAAAATAGACAACTCTACAAATTACAGAAATTGTATTTTCACTCCACTGCTAGTGTGATTTGGTGAGAGTTTGTTTTACAAAGTGGTTCACATTCTGTCCTTTACGTTGCAGCAGTAGCGCCCACCTGCTACATTATCTGCATTACAGGTCAATCACATCTGATTGACCTGTAATGAATGTGACTGACTTAACCATCACAGAATCACCTGCTGGATATGCTTTTGAAAGGGTTTGCCCATTCCAAAACACTTTCTATGGTCTCTTTGCCAGATAGACAAGTGAAATGTATTGGATGATCCGTTAGGCGTGTCTGGTTAAAGTCCAGCATATTTTCAGGGCCACAAATTGCTGATCACTTTTGTTGCTTCATTATTTTAATCAAAATACATAAAAAGAACACTAATGCCTTTAACTCAGAGATGGTATTTATGTTAGTTTGCATCTGAGCAAGAATCAGTAGACTTAACATCTATTCAAACACAAACCTGATCTGATCTCCAGGATTCTGTGGTGTATCTCAAGTTCGTTTTTTTCATATAAACATAGACTGTCTTGTTATTTGGAGATCATTTCTGGTTAAGCCAGAAAACAGAGCAGATGTTTAGTTCCTCGTGCAAATGTGGTGGTCTCACTGAGGAAGAGAGCCTGGACCTTCATATGTATCTTTTATTTACAGTGTCTCTGTTGTTTCTGCACAGCTGTTTTTGGTTCGTACCTTCGTCCTGATCTTGTCCCTGCCAACCCATCCTTCTACGAGGGCTCCTCCATGGGAACCATCTCCACCTCCTCCATCTTTGTCAATGTGGACAACCAAACAGAAGAGAGGTGCAGTATCTGCCTTGCTTATCTTTTTATGTGTCCTGGTTGCTCCTTCCATATCGAGACACTGTTGATTTAGCAGTGTGATAGTTAGTTTATACGAGGATACTGTTCACATTATTGCTCTGAGTGGGAGGGAGAGTGTGCCTAACAGCCGCGCCTAAAACACACACTCACTGTCATTGTCAGCGCGGCTCTAACATGACATGGTCTTACTGATGACGTGCGTTGTGCAGCTGGTGACTCAGCAAGCTTTGTCAACATGCATTCAGCACGTAAACACACTGCTTACACAGCATATGGAGTTGTAGTTCCAAAACATGTTAGAAAATGACTCCTAAACTAATTCCTTAAGCTTTAAACAGTGGGTCAAGTAATACTTCAATACCAACCTCAAAGTTTATGTCAAATCTGGTCCAAAGGTTCTCTAATATGCCCCTTTTATTGAAATATAACCAGGAAATCTCTTGAGATAACAGGTGACTCGACTGCCATTTTGATCTGTTTGACTTATCTAGTATGAACCAGTTAATCTCTTGAGATTTACTCCTACTTGATAAGTGAAACAGAACAAAAACAGCTGTCAAGTGTTAGAAAAAAGCTGCCCTACACCTCCCTCAATGAAGTCACTTTTAAGTGTATTTAAAGAAGTAACCATTAAGAAACAAAATGTAGAAAACTATGGGTTTAGTGAGTAGTTCCCACATCCATACCATTCATAAAAATCAAACCATGAGAACAAGTTTACAGGATTAGTTTCTGTTAAACTACTTTCATGTGGGCATAGCAGGTTGTTTTCCAATGTTTAGCCTGTTCCACTGAACATGATAACTTTGTCCATTAACATTGATAGATGATGTTTAGAAGGTGTTTATTCTCATTTTACTTTAGTAATCTATGATTTTCTTTTTTAAGCTGATTTTTTGGGCACTTTGTACCTTTACTAACAGATGAGAGAGACAGCGGATAGGCTTGTGAAGGGGGGACAAGAGAAAGTAGGGGGAGTACACCCTGCAAACAGACCACGGGCTGGATTGGAACCTGGTCTGGCAGAAGCGTATTCATTGGTTGTGCCTGGTAGCTTACCACTCTGTCATACCAGCACTCCCTAAACTATGAATGATTTTAAATATCTTGTTGAATGTCTCTTTCAGTTCTGAACAACTGGGCCTTCTGGCAGAGTGAATAGTATTATCACGGCCCACTTCATCACCAAAGTTGCTTAAGCATGCTTGTAAGCAGCATCTTTAAGGTGAATTTATGAGCCCTGAACTAAAGTGTTACAGAAAAGCCTCTTTTTATGAGCTCAGTTCAAACCTCAAACCTGGCATGAAGGTTTTACTGCATTATTTAATCATGACCAATATATTTTACTAATAAGTTTGTCCCCACCTCTTACCCTCATGACAACACGCTCTGTGTTTGTAAAGGTCAGGTTCACGCTTCATCTTCTCCCCTCGAAGTGTTTCCATCTCTCACCTTTGCGTTTGTCCAGCAGTGTCAGGTTCAGCTTGTTTCTAAGGCTCCATTGTGTGACCGGCCTGGTCCTGTCCCCTCATCAGTCACCTGCTGCTGCTCTGACATTGTTCTGTCAACTGTCTTCATAAATATTTAAACAGCCGCTTTGACACGGCCTTACTCAGCGCCATTATTCTGCAGAAACACTGTGACAAAGGGGGACAAGTGGGGTAGTGGAAACTGTACACACTCGCCAACAAAAACAGTCTGACAGCAGCTCTGCCTGATACAGGGTCAGCACCTTCCATCAGCAGGCTTTTGAATAGCTGTTAATCACACAAATGTCTTATTCAGACATTATTATCTAGCAGTTTGTTTTCCTGCATCTTGTCTCTCTACCTGGTTTTTATTCTGACTTTGAGCTCAGAAGTGGTCGGTCACATGTCACAAAGGGTACAAACACATTCCTGAATATATCAGGGTGTCACCTGATGTTCATGGAGGGAAAACAGCTCTTTATCACCACCCAGTGGTTTAACAGGAAACTTACTGCAGCTGCAACTGGATGTTTATATGGAGCAGATGCAACTGCACCATTCCTCTATTTAAATACTAAGACATTTGTATGTGCTGCCAATTGTATTATCATAATGACTATTATTTTAGTATTATTATTATTGACACTGAATGCCAACTGTACCAGAAGAGGGGCACCTGCTAGACACTGTGCCAGACTGCACTAGAGGCTGCTGGTGCGCTGGTGCCATGACCTACTGTGGTGCCATGCCAGAAGTACCAACAACCCGCCTCTAAGCAGCCCATCACCTTCATTAGAGCTCAGGAGGAGGTTCAGCATCAGCCAAGTTCTCCAAGAGGGCTTCTCACCTCTGCACGGGAGGCAGCTTAAGTTCCCAGAACACATCTCAAACACTTACTCTGCCCACACATGGTGTAAACATCGAAGGCAACAAAGTACGTGGCCTTAGTGGAGCTCACTGTCCCCCTGGGAAGACTGGATTGAACAAGGTCAATGCAGGCAAGAGGGAAAAATACACTGAAGTGGACATGAAGTGCATGAACAAAGACTGAAAAAGCTGCAGCTAACTGGTCGAAGTTGGGTGGTGTGGATTTGCTGGCCAGTCACTGTGCCGCACCTTGAAACTCTTTGGAGTTAAGGTCATCTGTGCCAGAGCCATCAAGAACATCATAGAGGCTGCTGAGAAAGCTTCAAGTTGGCTGTAGATCCAGAGGGTAGAGCTGTGAAGCTGTGGGCCACTTAGACATAAGCTGGGGGCTGATCACCCCTGACTGGGTCACCTGGGTGTCTGATGATCATAGACCTGAAACACCCCAGACGTCTTAATTGTGTAAAAATGATTCTAACACTGTCATGCAGTGTAATATGTTATTAATGTTTATTTACAGGTCTGATGGAGCTTTTTAAGGTCTTTACATGTCTGATTCATTTTAATCCAAGACCACATTTCACAAGGAGAGGACACTGAAGTTGGGTACTATGTGGTGCTGTAGCAGCACGTAACACCAACTGACCAATCACAGCACAAACGATAGAACCAGAGATGCTGAACCTCCTCTTCTTTCTCTGCTTTAGGTGCTGTCTGTAATCTAGTTAAAGGACAGTGCATGGTTTAAAAAGTGCAAAATCTTAAAAACTGTTCTTCAAAAAATATTAAAACATGAGAAAAAAACAGAATAAAAAAGTATACTGATAAGAGTTTTGACCAGCTACAATTAAATGTATAGTAATAGCAGTGTTTTGTGTCTTTGTATTTTTGAGTTTCACAACATCCTGTTTGCTTTAGTTGTATTTTGCAATATTGTGGCATTTTTGTTATGTGTGAAATGAACGCCTGAACCTTGAATTTCCTTTGAGACCTTAAAGCAGTCAAACCACCTTACCCTCACGCAGTTACATGAACTTCCTTCCTTGTTCAAATTTAGAAACAGAATTGTTTTAATTTGTTTTTAAACTTGAGTAAAATACTGAAGTGTACTGCAGATAGATGATTTTCTGGATGTCTTATGCTCAACAGCATGCTGTAGTTTGCAGGTCTCACTGGCATAGGATTCATTTTGGCGCTCCCTGTTGGCATATCCTTCCCATCCAGAGCAGACTTTCTGATTTCCTGTATGACACTTCTGAAACTATGAGGTCTTTCATATTTGAATTTTAAAGTTTAATCTGTCTACAGTTTGTCTTAGGTGAATTAGTTTGGTCTTCATTACATCGGATGTTTTCCTTCAGCACTGTCTGATGAATGGAAAAGGTTTAATAGACTTTTTTTTCCTCTTCTAGAGAGGACGGTGGGTCCAGCTCCACTTTCACCTTGGAGGACAGCGCCATCTGCCTCACGTCAGAGCAGAGCACCATGGACGTGGACATCGACCGTGATGACGGGTCTGTTCTGGATGTATACTTGGTGAGTTTTTCCGGTCTGATAAAAGATTTCTACTTCTGTGATATCCTTTGTTTGAACCCATTAAAGATTTAATTCGATTAAATTATACTAAATCAAAGTTTTACAGGTATACCCGATAGAGTCAATGGTGAGGGCTTATTATCAAAATACTCTTAACCCTTTTTAATCTCCTCTCTTCTGCAGTGAAAAGAGCTGATTCACAACCTTCATCTCTTCCTGCCAATATTCAGACAATCCTCTCACTCCACCAAACAGACCAGACTGGCCTTTTACTCCACCTCCAGTGCTGCTACATCCGTAATTGCCTCACATGTTGCCAACACATGAAAATACCAGGACTCTCCTCAGTTTCATGAACTTACAAAAAGACGACCCAACAGAGTCCGCAGGAACATATCATCCACTGTGATGAACATCCAACCAAACCGAGTGCCGCTTTTAGAGCATGAGTCAACGCAGTGCCATTTAGTTTTATACGTGTATACTGTTTTTCATGCCTTCACGAAGACTGAGAAATATTATCGAAACTGTGTATATATGAGAAGAGGGTAAACATATTTCTTTACATGTTTTCTTTCTGCTGACTAGAAATAAATGAAGAAGGCTGTCAAAGTTGCGTTAATGATCAGAAGAGTTTACAATGATTTTATGGAGGCGTCTCGGTCTCAAATGATCCAGCTTGATGACGACGACGGGGCCAACATGAATGAGAACGGACTCAGTTGAAGAGATGTGAAGCTCATGAGGCCAAACTCAGACTGTGGCGCCGTAAAGCAGCCTTCTTGGCCTCAGTGATGGGCTGCTGTAAAGTGAAGTGAGGAGCGAGTTACTGGATCTTTGATGAAGCACAGAGCAGAGATGCTTCACTCGCTCTTGATAAAAAAAGGCACTTTTGACATTGCTTGTGATTACTGTACGACATATTTCCCTCTGAAAGTGTTGCTTTGGCGGGTGGACTGTCTGACAGAAGCACAGATTTGGATACATGGATATGCACTTTTCTTTTTTTTCCTCTTTTTACTCAAGAAGTGCACACCTCTGTAAGTCATTCGTACTGCGTGTACTGGGAAAGTGAAGGAACTTTGTAGATCACTTTTGATGTGGAGCTTCTAGTTTTGTGAGGTTTGCGTCATGACTGAAACGCTTTTACTCAGGATATCCTTTGATACTGAAACAAGTGTGTCCTTTTCAGACGTTCTGAGACGTGCATCCTGCACCTGAGAAGCTGTCCGATACCTCTTTCTCATTTCCAAACATCAGTGTAACTCCACTATCACATGAAGGCTCAGACCATAATTTATTCTGTAATCTCAATATTTTACCATCTGCTGAAGATGACCTTCATTGCTGAATGTAAAGACAATGCATATTTATATATATAGAAGACACTCCTATAAATAAACTGATAAATTTCGATGTGATCTGCTCAGTTATTGATCCAACAGCTTTACCTGTCCTTTCTTTCAGATGTGTCCAGAATTGTACAGGAAATAAGTAAAAACTGGAATGCACTTACCTGAAATTGTCAAAGGCTGTGAATTGAATCTTTTTGTGTACACACGTTAACAGTTTCCCTTTTGACTAATTTTGGTTTAATTGTCTATACTTTCTTACAGTTTGGTCATGTGGTAGAGTTGGTAAAATATATTTGTCCATTTATTGATATGAAGGGTGAAAGAGCCAGCAGGAAAGTGGGGAGGGGGCTCGGGGGCTCGAGGGCTCTGGACACCACAACATATTCATCCAGACATGTGGCACTGAAAGCTCCAATCATCAAACCTTGTTGATGCTCGGGTTTCTGCCTGTGAGTAAAACTGTGCGAGTCATTGAAAAAGGGCGTTAGTGGGTTTAGGGGTTTTGTTAAGAGCCTGTATCATTTTAAAAGTCAAATTTAATACTTTTAAAGACATAAGACCCCAAAATATTAAGACACAAAAATGCCATGACAATTTCTCTGGTAGAAAATTCTCTATTTTAATGTAAACACCATCAAAGTACGCTGGCGTATTGCATTCACTTGAAATAAAAAAAAAAAATCTGCCTGTTTTTATGAGATACTATCTCGTAAATAATTTATTTATTTTTGATTTTCCTGTTTTTATGAGATACTATCTCGTAAAAACGGGATTCCCCCTGACGCTTTGGTTTGGGTCTGCTGCTGCATTTATCAACCAGGTAGGCTACGTGGTCAACACAGGTAAGGTTGGCCTGCCTTAGTGGTCGAACTGATCATGTCAAAAAAACGCAATTTTGAGCAGATCCGAGTGGGCTTTGCGTCAGAACCGCAAATTCCTCAGGTGTCTGCGCAATGTGGACAAACTAATAACAATAACATCTACACTGCTCAAAGACACAAGTATCTCCAAATGTTTCATACCGAGCGAGAAATAAAATTGAATAAGGTCTAACGTGCGACATGTTCGTTACTTCTGAAATTCCTCAGTACCTCATAAAAACAGGAAAATCGATAATAAATCAATTCATGCTGTTATGAGATGGTATCTCTTAAAAACAAGAAATTCAAAAATAAATAAATTCCTGTTTTTATGAGATAGTATCTCGTAAAAACAGGCAGATTTTATTTATTTTCAAGTGCGCCACCATATCAAAGCACACGGTGGGCATTTTTTTTGCGGGAAATGCAAAATCCCCGTCATCTGTGCCCCAGAACCACAAATAAAGGTCCATTTGTTTAGTTGTAGTTTTGTTCATGCTCTCATCAAACATGACAATGAATGTCTTCTCACTGACGCTGCGTGATAGCTCCTTCTTGACGAATGAAGCGATGCCATATCAATGTACGCCATTTTATTTTCCCCACAGGTGACAAAGCAGCAAAGACCCCAACTATGTCTTTGTTTGTTTTACAAGAACAGTGCCTCACAACAGTATGGAGTACCCACAGTACCTCTACCTTTTGGGCGTCTGGTGGTGAAATGAATCTTGTCATAGCCGACTGAAAGGTGGCATCTGATCTTGTGCTGGAAGCAACACAGGAATTAGCCTGGCTCCGCTAGCTGCTGATGTTCATCTCCTCTCATGTGCGACTCGACGGCTTTGAGCCCCACAGTCCCTAAAGAAAGTCTTTTGCAGAATTTAGTTTCAGCAGGGCCAACTACCTCTTAAATAAATCTTCTTCCATCCATTTTTCAATGAACTTACACTTTCCAATTCTAGCATCTTTTCAGCTCACCTCGACAACCGCGAATGGCTACACGTCCCGCAGTCCGACGTTGTATGACACGTACCGTAAAACACCTATTAATCGTTCAGAATAAGTTTTACAGCAGGGCCATCGCTCAATTTCATATTTACTGCACGGTAAATTAATGAAACAAATTCAAACTATTAGATGTTTTACGCCGGGCCACTGCTAAATCTCATATTTACTGCCCGGTAAGTTAATGAAATTATGAAACCAATTCAAACTATTACATGTTTTACGGTGGGCCACAGCGCTTTCCCATTGGCATTAAACGCGCCTTCTGAAAATAATACCTACAGCAAATTTATGGTAACTTTAAGACTTTTTAAGACCTTAATTACCTAGATTTTAATTTAGGACAATTTAAGACTTTTTAAGGACTCGCAGGAACCCTGATCCTCTCACTGGGGCACAGGCATCTTGTTTATTCCAGATTTCTCCTTCAATGTTATTCCTGTAAACAGCACACTTCTCACTTCTGTTGTGTAACAATTTTAATTTACAGAACATTGTCAAATTGCATTACATTTAGTGCAAATAATAACACTTCTGATGTACAACTTAGAAATATACAAAGAGTGTAGATTACTGACAAAATATCAAAATTAAAAACACTAAATGCATTCTTTAGCTGACATTGCTTGTAGATGTAGCTCTTGTAATCATGAGCTCTTGTAATCATGAGCAAAATGTTTTTTTATTCCAGATCTTTTCAAACTTCAGACCCCTAAGACCAAAAACACAGACGGTTTATTCTTAACCAAACAGATCTACTGATTGTTAAAACTCTCAACGAAGATGAAGAGAGTAAATTTAAATCTTGAGGTATGATGATGTGAAATGCTGACCCTTTACCCCGCCCTTCATTTAAGTGTTGATAAATGCACATCTGGTAGAGATAACAGGACTTGTTTAGCGTTCATCCTGATGTCTAAGGCATTCTGGGGGTTTATCAGTCAAAGGGCAGGAGGCCACTCAGCTGTAGTGTGGCGAGTGAAATGCTAAATGTTAGAGTCTGGCAGAGATTGTTTGGGGGAATATTATTTCTTTTTTAACATTTTCCTTGTTTCTTTTCCTGCACAGAAGCAGCAGGACTGATTTACAAACTCAGCAATTGATAGCCTTTTTCCTGCCTCATTAGGGACTGACACAGGGAGCACAAAGGATAACCACTCATCTCTCAATGAAAGAGAGAACTTTTGTATATCAGACGCACAGGCTGGCCTTTTTTAAACATCTGTCAGAAACCTTAAAGGATGAAGGTTAAAGACAAAAACATTTGTAAATAGACCAACACTGAGCATCTATAAACTACAGTCACAACATTGATACTCGATCACTGATTATCAGTTCAACTGTGTCAAAAATATCATCCGAAATGATCTTTAAAGACGTAGAAAATGCTCTTTTTCTCCCTCTGCAGGTTTCCTTGGCCCATAACTTTCTTCAAATTCAAGCGTTTAACAGTCAATTCACATTTCTCACATTGGTAAACGTATTGTTTTCTCTGTACAATTCATTGTGTCCACGGTGCTCTCTGTTAGCTACTTAAGAACATTCTAGAAATATAAAGTTTTCAAAGCTTTAGGCTTCTGACCCCCCCATCAAACTGCAGAGTGCGTCATCACCAGAGGGACAGGAGAAGGCAAGCAAGAGGAGACACTGAACCGAACCTCGTCGTAGCTTTTCCTGCTTTCCCCTCTCATGGTAGCAGCAGCAGCACAAGTAGCTGAATTATTAGTGATTAAAGCGAACCCAAAAAAGTCAAGAAGTATGTAATCATAAGAAATGTACAAAACAATTTACAAAAAAAAAGCAAATCATCGTAATTGTAACAATTCGAAAACTACTTGGGAAACTCTTGAATTTACAAAGTAATGTACCCATGACCAGCAGGTGGCGGTAGACTGATGACATGTGGCCAAGATGACAAAAACTGATGGATTAAAGCCATAAAACCAGTCCCTCCTACAGGCTGGAGTCCTGCTGGACGTCCTGAAAGATATGTCCTCCTGCATGTGGGAAGATTCGAAGCACATTCTGATGGACTGCTGAATGGGTCATGTGTTCACGGAGAGCCAAAAATGATGTTATGTCTTCAGGGGGGCAAAATATCGTCCTAAGTCTGAAACGAGAAGAGGTCAGGTGTCTGTTAGAAAACAAAATCAACTGACTCTACAGATGCAGGATACTGACGATATTTCTATGGGCCACTCTTAAAAAATGAAATGAAAATTATCTATAATATTTGGGGGAAAAAAAACTTCTTCAGGACAATTAAATTGTAAATTTATCAGAAAATGACCTCAAAATATTCCAGTTTACATGCTTTCAATTTAAACTTTTCAAACTTAATAATGTTGACATCAAAAGTATAAATTTGCCTCTCGAGAGGAAATAAAATTCAATAAGCTTTTTGTCCTACAGCATGCCTGTAGACAAAACTCTGATAGAATCAAACTTTTTACCTGGACTGAGTAAGAGGGAAATAAGTGTGGATTTAATAATAATAATAATACTTTTTTTTAAGGGCACCTCTCGTGACACTCAAGGTCACTTTATAAAAGATAAAAAGTGATTAAAATAGGCGTAAATATAGTTATTTAGACCAGAATCATCAGGTGTTCATGCTCATGATATTTTTTTGAAATTTATGTCCTAAATCTTAAACTTTATGAAATCATGCATCTGTGATAGGACTGTCAAGATGTCAGATTTTCATCCAATGATTACCATGACCAAAGAAAATCACCCAAACAATGAAATTGTAAAAATATATAAATACATGTACTCTTGGAGAGTGCATGAGGGCTGAAGAGGTGGTCTCCTACCATAACTGTACTTTTGTTATTGATCGAGCTTCCAGGCTTTAGTTAACTGTCCAGCATTTTGGATCATTTTGTATTTGAACAAGACCTCGGTTTAAAGTCCCATATAAGCTGTTGTTTTAGTGGTTGAACCAGAAACATGATAAAATAAGAGCTGCAGCAGTGGATAGACTCAGTCCACATGGAGGTTTTTCTGCACGTAGTTAATGTCATAGCCAAACACTATCTGCAGTGTTATGCAAAGCAAATATATATGAAATGTCGCTGTAATTTATAGACATTAAACTTCCAGAGGAGGGAGAACAATGTTGACACACACAGTGCTTGGGAGGACCATGTGCCACTCGGTGTGTGACCGCTCCACTCTGTTTGTGTCACAGTAGTTTCTCTGTTGAACTGCTTTTATCTGCTCACAAACATGGAGGCGTGAGGCTGATCAGTCTCACACTTATGAACCAAATAATCACACTATATTACCATAAGCCTATTTTTGGCCGAATATGATTAATTCTTTATTTGGAACTGTAAATGTACGACTTTATAACCTAAACAAAAAGCTTTTTATTCATTGTATTATATTGCTTTCTTTAAAATTAGGGTTTGTCATCTAAAAACTTGATTTCCAGTGCAGATGGAGATGTGTTTGAGCTCACGGTTACCTGTTTGTGCTCAGAAGAGAATCGGTTTCCCAGCAGTTTTCTCCTGGACGTAGGAGGTGAATCGTTTGAGGAACTTGGGATACTCTCTCTTGGCCACTGCTCTAAGGACTGAAGCTGGAGCCCACCCACCAGGGTTTACTGCAACACAGAGGAAAATGATCAGGAAAACAAAAATCATGCATCAACATTGAATAATACCTGCTGTTAGGAGGTTATTTTTATTTGTTTTTTTAACAAGCAACATATAAAGAGATATCAAAGTTGCAAGTGACAGGTTTGTCTTGTTAAAAGTTTTGTTGTTTATAGATGATGATTTATTTAGTTGATAAAACTTAAGATACACCCCGAATGTTTTTAAAATCTTAAAGTTGCACTGAAAAAAAATGAAGTTTGAAAAAGACCTTTAGGGTACTTCTCAATAGCTAACTATTTCTGGCCCTGTTAAATTCATCTCAAATGCTAAGAAACTATCCAACAGTCTGGGCTTTTTTTAACCAAGAACTGTTAAAAAAATAAAATAATTAAAATAATAATTAAAAAACAAACCGACATGTATCTATTTTACAGAGGGTACATCATAAATGTCAAACACATGTTGGATGCTCGAGAACAACTTCAGCAACTCTCCAGGTGCTTAGAGAGAGTCTGGAGAGGCAGAGCAGATTGGGGGGACAGAGCGCGGTGTAGGGTGCCACCTAGTGAGAAGACAATGTGTTGCCTTCTCTCAAGTTTTCAGGAAAACTAACTGAAACTGCTGCTTCTGTTCATGTGTTATGGATTAACACTTTATCACAAGTGATAATTTATATAAAAATCTCAGAAGATTAGCAAAATAGTTCCTGCCTGACAATTAAAAGACACCAGAGTGCAGTCAGGCGAGGTCTTCATTACTTATCTGACTATCAGCTATGAAATGACATTTTTATTTGAGATTAAGGAGAACAAATCAACATCACAGTAACAATGTGGCAATAAAAAATAATGAATAAGAAAGACTTCTAAAAGAAAATTTTACATATGATAATCAGTTTGCAACTGTGCACCAATTAAAATCTAACTAGTCTTTTCTTCATTTAAATATGTTAAGGAACCTTTTCCTTAAACAAAAATCAACTGTGACACCACAAACAGACACCAAACACTCAGCTGATGTGGTATTTTTTTAGACTTAACTGAACTATAAACTGCCTTTCGTAAGATTTCTGTCACAGCCCAGCTTTTGAGGACACTTCTGCTGGCTTTATGATATTACCCTCAACGTTAGAGGATTGGTTTTCTCTTGATTTTGGTGGTTGGATTCAGGTGCTTGTTTAAAACACGGACTGATGTTTTTATCAAGATGCTGTTTCAGTTGTCTGAAGTTGTCTTCTGTGTATGTAACCCTCAGTGGGGACGTTTGATCAGACTGAAGAGACTTACCATTGGCAACGTAAGTGATCTTACAGAGGATGTTGTCTCTGCTGATCTCTTTGTCGCCCTCTGGTGGGCTGACCAGAGTTTGGCAGATCATGGCGACATTGATTTTGGCACGAACGCAGCGGTTTGTGGGCTGAAAAGTAAACAGAAAAGTAAATGTTAAAAAAACTTCTGGCTGCTAAAAAAGACATTTTTGAGCTGTTATGGAAGGCCAGAGGGTGGCACAGTGGTGTAGTATCTAGTGCACGTGCTTCACAGCATGAAGTTGCTGGTTTGATCCCCGGATTGGACAGGGCCTTTCTGTGTGGAGTTTGCATGTTCTTCCCATGCATGCATGGATTCTCCATGGGCACTCCAGCTTCCTCTCACAGGCCAAAACATGCTTATTAGGTCAAGTGGGGAGTCTAAATTGTGTGAGTGTGAATTGTTGTCTTCTTTCCTACAGCCCTGTGATTGGCTAGCAACTGATTCCTCACTATTATCAAAATATTTGACTTTGAATTCAACACTTTTTTTTAGCAAAGCATAGTGATAAAAGGCCTAAATTTTTTAAATATCGCCTGATAAATTAAAAAGGTAAGCGTTTTAACCAGGCTAAAAAAGAAAGTGTGTATTTAAATGTAATACTTTTAAGACCTTTTTGCAGTCTTAGTTTGAATAACTCCTTATTATTAAAGTAAACTCTGGATTTCTGGTTCAGAACAAACCAAGACAAAAATAGCCAAAGTGGTTAGCAGACGAAAAAAGAAAGAAAATGAACTACAAATTAAAATCCCACATCTTGAACTTTGAAATCACGTTTGCTTTATTGAGCTTTCAACTTTAGATTCTGGAGTAGGGCCGAGCAATAAACTGTGATTTAGCTGTTCAAGGGATATGAGCCTTTGCAATACCACACCTTGGCAGTAAATTTATCACAATAAATCGGAAACAACATTTTTCATGTGGTTAAAATAAAGTATCTTGGCATAGCAGCCTATTTCTCACCTTTTGGTGCAGTTGAATAAAAATAAAGCTGGCTTTTAACTACCTTTAGTTTAATATGCAACGATTTTCTGGAGGAAAAGGTTCCTCCGTTTTCTTTTAGATTCAGAAAAAAACATATTCCAGCTGAAAGTGTTGTAAAAAAGAGGGAGAATAGCACAGTCCAGAAAACCTACTAACAAAATATAAGCACTTTTATCTTGTTAAAATCTAACTGTTCATATCATTAGAGCAAAACTGAACTCTGTTGTCACACACTGCACATTTTTCTCAGCCTGCGGATGCCTGATTACAGGTCTCGGGGCATTTTCACAAAAGACTTTTTCACAGTCTGCCTGGGAGTGATCAGTGTAATTAGGGATGCACAAAATTATCGTCATAATCTGAGTGGCAGATATGAACATTTCTGCTGATATTTGCAGAGGCTGCACACATCTGTAGTTAGTACAGAAAACATATAAGGTTAATTTTACTGTTGACTGTTACAGTACAAACACATTTGACACATTATGCAGACACACTGCAATTCATTTCTTTGTCACAATGAATGTCTTCATTTAAAGGGAAAACATCTACCATCTGGTGCCACACAACAAAGCTGTTACTTTGAAAATCCAGTGGTTAAGGGCTGATTGGGGGGAGACAGCTTTCAGGTTGCTGCACCTAATAAGTGGAACATTTTTCAAATGAGTGTTACGCTCCTGTCTCTTGTTTCATGCAACATTTTAAAAGAGCCAAAGTCAGAAAAAATAATGATAGGAGGGGAACTGCAACTGCTTTGATATCTGAAAAACTTTGAGAGAGCTGTGGTTTGTAAGTGTGAATGTATGAGATGACTGTAAAATGTAATATTTGAAATATTGTTTTTATTTGTTATGTTTTCATTTGTATAGGGAGACCTCTGTCTCAGTGGACCCTCCTGTGTTAAATAAAGTTTCTACAGTGTACAAAAAAATGTTATTTATCTTGTTTTATGACTTTTCAAAAGCAAACAGACTGTAGTAACAATGCCTCATTTTTACTGCCATGTCTAATCTGAGCTGTAGATCTGTGTAGCTCGAAAAAAATTCAAAGATCTATGATCTCCTCAAAAATGTAATGTGTTAAAAAACACAAGTCCTGTGATTGGTCCACTGAGTATCACCTCATGTAAGCTAGCAGCTGCAGGTATTATATGGAATACAAATATGTAATCCAATGGCTGCAGATGAACAAAAACACTTTGGGTTTTGCTGTGACATCAGAGGTGTATTTTCTCCTCCACATCTCCCTCTATCTGCCTAAACCAATTCAGTGGCTGTACATTTCATCTCTAATGGCTCCTCTGTTTCTGGTTACCTCCGCCAAGGAGGTTATGTTTTCGGGAGAGTTTGTCCGTCCGTGAACAAAATAACTCAAAAAGTTATGGATGGATTTTGATAAAATTTTCAGGAAATGTTCAGCATGGGAAAAGGAGGAACTGATTCAATTTTGGTGTTGATCGGGATCAGCGTCCGGCTGCCATGGCGAAAAATGTGATTTCTGTGAATAACTACTGAACTAAAATAGATATCATTATGAATCCAGTTGCTAATGGTATGTTTTCATGGTCAAGGAATCTAAATATTTAGATTAAATAAAGGTAGGACTAATATTTATGGTGAAAATGACAAGATGGCTGAGGACTGTGGTGCTGGCGGAGGTCTGCGCTCTCCGAGTGCTTTCTGGTTATATTATCAACTGCTGTCCTCCATACAAATAAGCACATGTCAAAGCAGGACCTCTCTATGCTTAGAGAGGTGACAGCATTGTGTAGGAGTATTTCAAAGCAACACAGGTACACTGATGCACAACAAATACTTGACATGGAAGTTTTGTTAAGGCATGGCTTTAACACACAAGAGTATAAAACAGGCCTTTGTGTTACAGGTCATTCTAGTGCAGCAGACATGGAGTGTTATTTCCAGTCTTTAAAAAAAAAGTGTATATAGCACTATTGGCTGAGACAACCCTGATATATGGGCACAGAAGATAAGAGCAGACTCTCTATCTAATGTGTAGTGTGGTGATCTTACAGCAGCATTGTCGTGGTCCACAGAGAAGTTACAGACCAGCCATGTGTCAGGATCGTTTTCATTTGTTGCTAAGATCTTCCTGATGGCTGACAGATAGAGCACATCTCTCTGCGATGCAGGCCACACTCTCTGAAACACAACCAGAGGCATTTACATAGTGTCACGCAGACGTGCTTCAGTGTTGCCTAAGAGCATCATGAAGTCCACTCACTTTGTGCGTCTGATAAACGATGACTGCGTTATCAGAGAGTGTTTCCACAACGTTGAAATTTTCAATGGTGGCTGTGGGAGGAAGAGTTGAATTGGTCATGACATATAGAGAGAACAAGCTGAACTGTGTTTGTGTAAGATGCTGATCGAGGCGGTGGTGAACTCACTCTCCCAGTCCGACCGGACAGATGTGTCCCAGAAATAATGGCAGACCTCATGTCCCGTCACCCCCTTCACAGCGTGGGTGGCTTTGAGAGGGTCCAGCACGATACCGTTCTCCTCCACTTCTCTCCTGTACACCTGTGAACAAAGAGTTAATGTCATAGAAAATTAGATCTGCACAAAGGTTTTATGAGCAAGCAAAGTGAGAGACGCATGGATGGTCTCTTCTTTCATTTTGTGTCGGGCAGGTAAGTTTCCAGATCAGATGAGCTTGTAGACAAAACTACTGTTCTATGGCGGTGACCTCTTGGACGTGGGCGTGGCCTTGCAGTGGAGCAGTCGTGACCGGCTGCTTTGGGTCATCGTCAGTAGAAATTGTCTGGTTTCCATTAATATTGCTATGACAACTGTCACTTTTTCTATGTTTCTTATTGGCATGATTTATAGAACTATTATTACTCTTCGATCTCCTGCTTCGTAATACTGCCATTACCAACATGTATATTAAATATTAAGTTTGAATAAAACATGTACACACTCACACACACACACTCCTTCATACACACAGACAACAACAATTTCTTCTTTCATTTCTTTTTGACTTATTTATCACTGTTTTTTATGTCTTTATTTTTTCCTACCTTCTATTCTCTCCTTTGTTGTATACATCATCCTTATTAGTCATTGACAATTATAATTGTTATCTTCTTAGTTATGCAATATCTACTCTCCTAAACTGTAAAACTGACCAGTTTGTATGTCTCTTATGTACTCCTCTGTCCTGTTTTTTTGTCTTTTGCACTGTCTGTTTTGTTTCGTCTTGCAGTAGTAATAATAATAATAAAAGAAAAAAAAAATGCTGTTCTTTTGACGTTGCTTGACATTTTTATAGGAGACCTTAATTATACTATGAATAAAAAACCAAAACAAATCCTAAAAAAGAACTAAGCTTAACCTAAGTTAAAAGGGTTGCAAAAAATCATGCTGTGTTTTGATTTTTAGACTCAACATATTTCAATCAAACGACATATTGTAGCAATCGGTGAAGAGTAACGTAAAAATACAGGTCACTTAAAGAAACCAACCAAAACTTAGGTTAAGAGAAAGCATTTCACTAAGCTCAGAAATTAGCATTTACCCAGAATTTCTCAATGATGACATCACTCCATATTTTCAAAATTTTTGCCTGGAAAAACACTGTACTCAAATATAACACGCACCTAAATTTTGCTCAAACCTTACTCTTAGACAACTCAAAAATGATTTTTATTCAAAGTTTCAATCAATGAAATTTCAGTACTATAAACAATACACGGTTTAAATGGATGTGGAAACACCTTTCGCTTCACATCTGCACAATTACTTGATTTCTGCCCATGCATGCTCAGACGTAGCGTATGGACCTATCAGCATGCCCCAATGTCTTCAGCCAATCACAGCACAGCTAGTCTGCGTCACCTTGCTGAAAAGATAGCAGCGCCCTGCGTTTGCCTTTGTTATTGCAGAGAAAGAGAATATTTCGGCTTTTTGTATCAGATGTGTTGCAATCACAATGTTTGTGAGTAGTATTTTGCTTGTACTTGTGTATAATACTCATCTGAAAATTAGAGCTTGTTTAAAAGCAAAAACTTTTGTTATAATCCAGAAATTACAGTCAACTAAAAACTCACATCAAATCTAAAACAAAACGTCTAAAAGAAAAAATAAACCCAATAAACAAGCCCCATCAATGACTATATGTTGAACAGCACTACAAACACACCCTTGGTTCCCTATTTACTCTTTAATGAAGAATCTAAACAGCTGTTTTCATGTTAATTAACAAAAGTGGACCTGATTAAACAGGTCTATTAATTCTAATCTTTAAAGTACCAGAGACTTATACTGTGATAAGGGTAGAGAAACATTTTTCAATCCATCAACCTCCTCTGGGGATAATTGTTTAATGTGAGCTCAATATTCTGCAATAACAGACCTCTTTTAAGCATGACTAAGAAATGAATATTCACCAACAGCAATCAAGGGAAATGATTCATGAGCTTCTCCTCTGCTCTGCGCTTACCTTCATCTCTCCTTCTTCTATTACCAGCTGCCAGTTGGCATCTCCACCCACATCCTGAAGGGAGTAAGTCATATGATTCTGCACCATCTCCTCCACCTGAGACAGACAAATATCGATTAATTCCTCTGTTAGGGCACCTTTTTTCATTTCTCAGTTCCTGCCTTTTTGAGGACCTGCTTAAAAA
Source organism: Scarus forsteni (assembly GCA_036419115.1). Classification (NCBI taxonomy): domain Eukaryota; kingdom Metazoa; phylum Chordata; class Actinopteri; order Labriformes; family Labridae; genus Scarus; species Scarus forsteni. The sequence continues at coordinate 42,919,066 of JAZDUH010000066.1, read as the reverse complement.
TAGAAAAAATACTGAGTACAGTTTGTGTTAAGATATCTTATATTAGGTTTAAAGATTTACAGCAGCACACCAGGCACCTGAGTTTTATGACTGTAAGTCAATAAAGTCAAGGAAAGCAAACAGAAAAAAATCTTTCTTTAAATCTTAGGAATGCCTCAAAAACACATCAGCTTCTGAGCAGGAAAAAAATAATATACTAAACACTTGATCCTGCTTGAAGGCCAAAACTAAATATCCAAAGAATGAACACATGCTGAGTCGGTCTGGTTTCATGCCTGCTCATGCAGAGAAAATGTGATGAGAGGAAGAGTTTCTCTACATTCCAGTGATGAAAAACACTATTTACCTAAGCTGAGTATGATTACATCATGCAGGGTATAATGACATCCGCTACCTGATGCAGACAACCTATCATTCATTCTAGGAATTCTTATTCTTTGTGCTATCAGCAATTTTTGTTTTGTTTAAATGACTCAGTTTTAATATGCCGAATTCCTCACAAACTATGTGGCCCAGTATTCGTTTTGTCAACAGAAAATATGACTATGTGTGCTTAAACCTGCACCTTGGCATTTCTGATATTGTTGGCAAAGTTTTCAGCAAAAATATGGAAAATGATCCCACTTTTCAATGTGGAAAAAAATCTTTAAAAAAATCCTGTATTTCTGTCTGGATTCAGATCACCACCATAATCTTATTACCACTTCTTTCTTGTGTCATGACAAACCCTGAAAACTTCTTCAAAATCTGTTCTAATTTTTTTGTTATCTGGCCAACAGACAAAAATGTGTCCTTCTTAGTGGAGATAGAAGTGTTTGTGAACTACATTCTTTCCATGATAAAACAAGAAGGCAATAAATAGCTAATATCCATCTTTTCAAAAAAGAAATCAGAGACAAGGTAAATTTCTGTCAACCAGACAAGACAGACTAAAATGTAAGGAATGAGTACACACAGGTGTTCAAAACATAAGGAACTGCTGGTGGTGTCTGTTTAACATTTGTTTCTAAACTAATATTAATAAATACTAAACTAAAGGAAAATATCTCACTAAAATCAAAGGCCCCTCATTCAAGACATGCCTTTAGTTTATATAAACATTATTTTTTTAACAACAATGTGGCATAAAAAAGCTAGTTGAGCAAAGAATTTGTAGGATTTCATATAAATTGATGACTAAAGTTAAAAAAAAATCAAGTGTCTAGCTTATTTAATTGACTTATCAGTTATGAGTTTTCATTGACAAGAAATGATAAAAAAAAATGTAATGGGTAAAAATAATATATATAATCTGACCAAAACATTTGAGACGTTTAAGACTAGGGAAAGGAATCGTGTTCCAGTTTTAAAAATAGCTTGAGGAAATAACAGAATTTCCTTTAGTGCTTGACAGTTACTGTATCAATGCTTGCTAACTCACGAGAGTAAACAAGCATGACAACCACGAGGTCAAGGAGGCAGTCATGGTGAACAGGAGACGGAAGTGTTTAAAGAGATGGGGTTTTGCAACATGACACCAACAGTATGACATGTGTTATTTTTTGGGGGCAGTGCTACTTCAAGAAAGGCTGAAGAACCAGTATGCTGAAAAATTGTCAACAAAGCACATTATTACATGTCAGAAGTGCCCTGTGTTGAGCATTGCTGACAGAAAAACTTTGATGGCATACTTGTCTTGCAACACAAAAATTCCACGGCAATCTTTAAAGGAGACATATCATGCTTGTTTCTCCTTTTCACTATGCCAGACAAGGATGCCTGTAAAGCATTTCTGCCCTCAGTACAAGTCATTTAGTTCCTTCATTGCCCCACAATAGCGTTCTCAAAATCCTCATTTTAGGCCATTTACAAGCTCTCGTTGAAACACTCGGATCTGAGGGTGACCCACAGTAACCTTGCAATGTCACAGCCCTTTGTGCTCTGATTGGTCAGTTCTATTGGGGGTAGAGCCAGCTTGTCCTTCTTCTTCTACTGTATTTTCCAGCAGGCTCAAAGCAGCGACCACGTATTGAGTCCCACTACAGGCCAGAGCTGGTAATGAGTGAATGTCAGCTAGGGACCTTTATACTGCTGCTGGGAGAATGTGTTCCTCGGTGACGGTTTTGCGGCTAACGGACATCACAAAGGAGGAAGTGTTTTATCAGATTACTCCAATATAAAGAAAGGTACCTCGTGTCGTCACGACGATTTAAATCTCGCAGACATCTCGCAATGACCTATTTTCAGAGGCATCAAACCTCGTTCTAGGATATCAGAAAAAATACAATATCTCATTTTTTGAAAATTAAGGGGATGTAAGGTCTTGTTTTCAAATTTATTATATTATATGTAAGTATTAAATCATGCATCAGCAGGATATGTCTCCTTTAAGGAAATTGATGAAGAATTTGATACATAAAGACATCTGTATCAGGAAAATGTCATCAATTATCATCCACTAAAAACCAAGACTAAATCTGGAATAGCTACCAAATGTCAAACTGCCGTGGCAATTTAAACAATTTCTAAAGATAATATATTTTCAATTAAAGATACATAACACCTACTTTAGTCTGTATATATTCTCTTATATATATAAATGTTTTTTATTCATTTTTTTCAAACACAGCGTGTTTCTCATTGCATAACTGTACATCCTCTTGTACTCTCTCCTCATCCAACATGGATGCAATTCTCCTTCACCTATGTCCAATCCCTTTTTTACACGTGGAGGAGGAAAGGGTGGAGGAAAGATGGGGCTCTTGGAGGAGCTCAGAACAGCTTACTCTCCACCAAAGTAGTTTGAATAAGATGCAGTCTTCACACTCATAATTACTGTTTTTGCACACAGGTTATTGTGACACTGCAGATTAAAGAAACTCAAAACTAACAGGATTATTTATTTCTGAAGTTCTGCAGCATCGTGATAAAACAGCAGTTTGTTCATTGTTTGAATATTTCATTCAGAAACAATACCAGGGAATTATCAAATTCATGAATCACAAAAAAATTACACCTAAAATCAGCTTTGTTGAATTTAAGCTTGGCGAGAAAACAATTATAATGACTTATTGGGCCATGTGAAAATTCTTGAGGTGGAGGGTGGAGGAGAGAGTGTTTGTGCAGTTGGTTGTGACAAGTGAGTCAGCTGAGCAGCTCATCAACATCTGACACTGATCAGACTGGTTAAATGAAGGCTTTCTCATTTGGCATTTTGTGTTTCTCCCTCAAAACTGCCTTCTAGTCCTTCAAGGGAAGCAACTCACGGCAGTGCCTTTTTATTATTTATGCTGCTTTGTTGACAGAGCTGTAAAGCGTTTTATGCAACTCAGATTTCGTGCTACTTAACTTACAGATTTTAACTTTTGATTGGAACAATTGTATTTCTTTTCCAAAATGTCTGGGCAGATTTTTTTTTCACATTGCAGTCCTGGTAAAGAGCGAGTATAATGACAAATAAAATTAAATGGTAGAACTACAATAAAATCCCCTGACTTTAAGAGGTTAAATTCAAGACTTTTCAAGACCTTTGAAGACCTAGGCTTGAAAAAATCAATACAATTTCCTGCAGAACAAACACTGCCAACATAGTTTTGCAATTCCTTATATAACAAGAAAAAGTGCTGAATTCCTGAAGCAAGAACGTGGTTTTACTAAAATGTACCTAGTCAGGGTGCTGAATATTAATTTCAGAAAAGGAAATCAAATCACATCGCTCCTACCAAAGAGGAAAAGTTATGCATACAAGATGGATAGCAGAGGGAAAACATTTTAATGTTTACAATGCAATGGCCTTATTTTTGTCACTGTGTTTTTTGGAACAGCCCTCAAGCCAATAATGGATTTGATAACGATAAGATTAGCTACTCTGTTATTTCAATTTTTAAGACCTTTGATAAGTTAACATAAGACTCATTATGACCTCAAACCAATGAGTTTGATCTAACTTTTGTTCAAAATCACCAATTTCATCATCTGAAAAAATCGTGCAGCTCACATCACATAGCACTATGACGACTAAAACATGCAGGTAAATGGAGGTGAATGCTGGTGAAGCCCTGAAGAGACTAGTTAGTAGACATCTCATGCTTTTTGCTCATGCTTTGTTTCTGCTGCAGTGGTAAGACGTAGGCTGTTGTATACCCCCGCAGAAACAGGTACTACCTGCGGACTAAATACAGTACCTGTGTGCTGAACCTGTGAATGTCGTCCGACGCACTGACTAGCTCAACGGATGACAGTGAAGAAGAATTGCTATGGGGCTGTACAGCAGAAAGGAGAATTGAAAGAGAAAGGAATAAGCAACCAAATATCAAGAAGCTCTACTGCAGAAGTCCACAGGGCACTTTCAGGACCTTCTGAAAAAGGTTTCTCATGAAGGTGTTATGCAATCCCTTGAATTACCGCAGTAAGAAGCAAAAACTGATTGTCAGTGAGAGCAGAGAAAAGTGAAACACGAACACATTAAACACGAGCAACAAAACTTTACAGACCAGAAAAGTTGTAAGCTGACTGAAGCGCAGACAGGAATGATGACACACTGACAGCTGCATCAATACTCTTATATTAGAACAAGAAGAAAATAAAGCACAGTGCCTGTTTGAGACAAAAAAAGAGATATGAGGGGCACCTTGGTGGCGTATCGGTGGGTACCGATGGTGGAGTAGGCGTCTCCCGCAGGCACTTGAGTCAGTCGAGGTATCCTCACCTTCTCTGACTGGCACTGAGGGACAGAGAGTAGGAGTTTCAGATGAAGGATTAGGCGTAGCAGGTGCCAAGTTCATTTTACTTTGCTAAAGTTTGCTTGAAAGTGAGTAAGTGAAGGGTAGACGTATTCAGTGCATTTACATGCACAGTAAAGTCAAGCTAATTTTGGATATTCACTTTACGACTGCACTTGTTCCAGTTTACATGAACCAGAAAACTGAATTATTAAAAGATAACAATGCTCTTGTTGCTGCTGGCGATATGCACACTTTTAAGATATTACTATAAAGTCTGGATACAATTACAATTTGGAACCAGTTTTATATTTCCAGGATTCATGGATTTGATCATGAAATTGTTTATTCTTCTTTTTGGTTCCAAAAAGGCTCATCAGTATTTCGTTTTAATCTAACTCAGCATACTACAGTCTATGAAAGTGTTACCAGTCTACAAGGATCGTCTCAAGCACAGAAGAAAATGTCACGTTCACATTTCTATTTAGGGAAACAATGCCAACAAATATTCAAAAGTGGTATCCATCTGTGGTTCATATGGACAATTCAGCATCAGCTAATGAGAGAATGAACAACGTTACAGCCCTGTGCACTTTATACTTCATCTAGTTTTATTTTAGGACGATTGAGATAAATACTTTCCTTTGGCTTGTAGTGCTTTCTGAAGGTAGATGACAACACAACATTTGCTATGCAGAGAATTTCTGCTGTGTGACCTCTGGCTAAAGCCTGGTGCAAATACTGTGGAGTGTGCACAAAGCGGTAAGTCCAGTTTGAGGTGTTTACATGTAAGTGTGTGTCATTCTGCACTATCTAGATGTTTTGATCAAGCTTTCAGAAATAAGATTTGATCCAGTGTAAGTCTGACCTGAACAATCAACATTTTTCTTTCTGCATCTAAACCTACTTAAAAAGAAAGATAAGGAGAAGTTTCATGCTCTGTCGAGTGTAAATGTGTATTTAGACATTTTGACTTAGCAAAATATTTGATCTCAGTCACACCTGCTCCTCTATCTTGTCCTGTCTGTCCAGTGCGGCTTCCACTGCATCGAAGAACTCATCCTCATTGATCAGACTGTTGGGCCCCTCCTGAGGGAAGATCATGTGTTGTTAGTAAAAATATTCTCTGATAAAAGCACAGAGAAAAGTGCAGACAGGTAAATAAACTTGAATGCTGACAAGAACATGCAAAAAACGTTGGTTACCAGTTCTAATTAACTTAATCTTTTTCAATCTAACCTCATAGTCAGGGCCGCCATAGTGTGACTTTTTCTTCAGTTCATTCATAGCAGACTTGTAGGCATCTTCCACCCTCCTCCTCTTCTCTAGCTCCTGTAGAGGAAGAGAAAAGGAAGCATTCAGTGCAAGTGTATTAAACAATAAATAAAAGGAGGCAACAATTATACTTGAACACTCATTGAATTCCTGTGTTTCATTTACAGGAGATCTTCTCTATTTCCTCTAAGGAAGGATATCAACTTACGAGCTACAGAATATCTTTCTCTCACTTAGAAACCTTCTGTCATCAAATTACAACAAACAGATCCAAATAAAGGGAAACAAAAAGGGCAACTCTCCATCTCATTCATCTGTGAGAGCCTGAGCACTCAAACAGGTTTAACGTAATTTCATTCCCAGCCAGAGGCAAATGCACACACTTCATACATTTCAACCAGACTTGCTCCAACTGCTCTAACAAACATTTACCCCCCCAGAAACGTAGAGACATCAACAGTAAAGTCTGTTAACAGCAAATGAAACAAAACTACTGGCTTCTAAACAAACTGATACACACAAAGGTTCACATTTGAGATCAGCTGTGGCCACATGGCAATGACACCTTTAAGGTAACAGGTCATAGCACTATTTTCTTCAGCACATGTTCAAAAATACTTAAATTGAGGTAAATCCAGACACAGACAAGTTAACCAACCAAAGTCAACAAAAGGGTGTGAACACGTAACATTAGGTGCAAAATAAACAGGAGGTGACCCTGTTTTCAGCTCTGTGTTTCAGCACTTCACACACAGACAAGAAACCTACTGTGAAGAAGAGGCTGCAGGTCTGCAGAGGTATCCATTTCTGTGTCTGGTATTTTAGCAGCTCTGTCCCCTTTTGTAGTGAAGGCCTAAACAAACTGCACCATGAAGTCCGAGAAGTCATATTCCAAAGTCTCCCTCCGTACACTCTCCGTCTTGGCAGAAAAGTAGTCTTCCTTTGAGTGTTTTCTGTGGCTCTTTATTTTTCCCTACTTCACATCAGCAGCTAAAGTTCACAAGCATACACACACACATAGATACATGACTACACTGAGATAAGATTGAGGTAGTTTCACTCGACAACTGCGGCTAACTGACAGCACTTCCTGACTTTGCTTGGTTTTTAGGGTTGGGCAGCACGCCTTAACACTTAAAAAAAAAAAAAGAGAAACTGGTTCGGCAACATCAGCTGAGCTCTGAGTGTAAGTGTGAGGAGCTGTGTAGGGAATACCGTCACACACACAAAGCTCTGTCAATAAACTAAATCAGTGGTTGATGGAAATGTTAGGAACTCTAAAACACTCAAAACAACCATAAGCAAATGGGTTAAAGCTCACCTAGATCAACAGGTGCTTCTGTGATCTTATCTGTACAGAGCGGGACTATTCTAAAAAGTGATATTGAGCAACAGCCATTCAAGTCGGTTTCAGCTTATCTGGTCTGTCTCTAAACTGGTTTATTGAAATGCTTCTTCTCTGCGTAACTGGTGACTTAAGAGGAGCTGCATTTCAACAATGAAGACATATTGCTTTCCAATTGACTATATCCATTACAAATTTAATTTTAATGAAAAGAAAAAAGAACTAATCTTTTTTGGCTCCAAGGGGACTCAGGAGGCACCTCTCAGAGAACTGGACCCTCTGTTAGCTTATTTTAAACCCACTGTTTTAAATCTTGGTGTAAAAGTTGACAATGATTTTAAATTGGATTAACAAATCAACTCTGTTGTTAAAATCCAGTTTTTTATCATCTGAGCCTTTTATCCAAGAATAAATCGGTTTATGCTTTATTTCAACACGGTTGGACTACATACTGCTCTTTACGTTGGTGTAAGTCAGGCTTCCCTTGCACGCTTACAGCTCGTCCTGCTGCTGCTAGTCTATCAACAGGTTATCAAAACTACTACCATGCCACTCCTATTCTGTTGTCCCTCCACAGGCTTCCTGTTCACTTTCAAAACTTTACTGTTTGTTTTCAAATCGTTAAAACGGATCGGCAGCACTATAGATCTCTGACCTCTTAAATGTTAATCCTCCCCACGTTCCTTGAGGTCTGCTGATCAGCTTCATCTCGTTCCCGTCTTCACCCCAAAACCCGTTATAAAACCGGAGGTGACCAAGCTGTGGCTCCCAAACTTTAGAATGAATTGCTACCCCACTTTTAAGTCACGTCTTAAAACTCATTTTTATTCCTTGGCTTTTAGTTCAGCATGAGAGCTGTGCGACCTCTGTCCTTTCATCTTTTATGGTCCTAATCCCTGTGTTTTATATTGCTTGTATTTCATTTATGTTTTTATGTTTCTGTTTTTATAGTGTTTGTGCCCTTGATTTTTCTGTGTCGCACTGTGGAATGGATTGGGCTGGATTCTAACTTTGCAGTGCAGCTGGATTTGCCTGTTTCAATATCTGTGATCACGCAGATCAATTTTAAAAAGCTTCAAGGTGGAGCGACTGAGCTCGCCTGCAAGGGCACTGACCGGCCAGCATCCTTTAGGTAGAATGAGGAGGGACAAACAAACGTGACAAGAGAAAGAGGTGACAGCAACTGAACAATGGCTTCTTGTGAAGAGCTTGGGAAACATTTCTACATGAACTACAGATAAGCTGTTCATGCAATTTGTGAAAGCATGATGACCAGCAAACACTATTACTGCTACAACTTCACGGAAATGTTCAAAAGAAAAATTGCTATCTTTATTTAATTCAGTGTTTTGTTCCATGCCAATGAAAATCAAACATAGACATTAACTATCACGCAGCTGAGTATTAAATTTATTTTAATCTGATTGTAGTTTAGTGATCAGACATGTTTTCAACATGATGTGGATTCATTTATCTCGTATGTTTCAGCATCCCCTGTCTCTAGAGTTCAACAAAGGAATAATAAAAGAGCTGTAAGAGTCATAGGGTTTACATGAAAACATTTTAACATGAATGCAACATTTACATTTTAAATCCTGAGCATGACCTCACAGGAATACAACTTCACATGCCACATAGACAGTTCCACACATCTACGGGATAAACTCCACTAGACCATCTGAGAAAAAGCCAAATTAAAGTGTTTGGGGAGGACAGAACTTTTCAAAAACTTATCCGAAAGGTGATTGGACTATGGTCCTGTCAATCATCTTCATTACAGGCCATTCAGATAATGTAATCTGTGGTTGCTGCTGTCAAGGAATTGAGTTTATAACACAAGCCAGTCAAGTTAATTAACATATCCTCTATTTATAAACCGAAAACACAAATCCAGACTTGTCCAACCTGCTCCTTCATAGATTTTCTCATAGTGTGGTCTACACCCCCATTAGCTATTTATTGGTCCTTTTCAAACAAGCTGCACGTTTTGTGATATAACATTATCATGCTCTCAGTATCTACTTGAATGGCTGTGTGTTTCATCATGCTACAGTCTTGGTTAACATTTAGACAGCCGTGTTGCAACAAACCTCAACATCTGAAGGCAATAATTATCTCCTCAGCCTGTGGCAATCCATGCAGCAGAAGCTACTGTCACGCCCACACACGAAAGCTGATTACTGACGTGACACTTCGCACACTGTGTGACAATCATTCCAATCAGGAGTAGAGAGCAATGCCATACCTTGTCCAATCTTTTTTGCCAGCTGTCCTCTCGTTTGACCATCAGTTCAATGCAGTGAGACAGTGTAGAGAGGATTCCTGCTGTAGTAGCCTTGAAGGTGATGGCCTCACCCTTAAAGTCTATCCCATTCATACCTTTGGGACTTGCAGGCGAAAACACTGGCATATACAGAGGCGTAGAAATAACTGAGTGTTACAGGTTCAAAATGACAACATCAGAAATGAATATTCTCGCTAAAACATAGATGCTAGAATGCAGATGAGCAGCATTTTCAGGTGGACTCACATTTTTCTTTGCTGCTATTGTTGTTGTGATTACATTCACTGTCTGGTCTTGTAGTTGTGGGGAAGTCATCTTCGTCCTCCTCTACTTCTGGTAAGGGGAGAAAAAAAAATGTAAATTTATAGATTTCCTTTCAGGTGAGACAGATAATTCAAGAATATAAAAACCTGGATATAGATAAGAAGGATAGACCTGTCAAACTGGTGCATTAACAGTTTTGAGAAGCTTGAACAAGCTTTTTCTTTCTGAGAAGTCAAATTTTCAAACACACCTGGGCTTTTACTTTCATACAAAATACAAGTTGCACATTTGTAAATAAATGTACATCTATTTAAAGAAGCCTCCTTGATAGAAAAAAGGTGTGAACTGTCTTCAATCATAATGATTTACAATGTGTTTGTGATAAGAAGGTGAAGTATTATGGTATGTTTTTTTCATTGAGCCTTTATTATGACCAATATGAGGGCTGATAAATATATGAGTAAAAAAAAAATCAGCTGAAGCTGCCAATTGGGAGTAAATTAAATGCGGCCACTGATATAGTAGCAAAATATCAGGCATCCCTCTTTTCAGCTTGTGGAGGTGGCACTTCCTGAAACACAGAAGTTGAACTTTCAGCTGGGAGCTTTCTTTGGAAGTGCAGGTCCATGGACAAACGGCTGTGCTGCCTATCTTTGCTCATCTCTTATCGTCTTTGATTAAGGAATCTTTAAAAAAAATGCATACTTTTTTTATAACTTCATGGCATATTGCCATTGTATTTAAAAGCAAAATTATGATCAAAAGAGGGAGAAAAGCTGTCCAAAAGCAACACCAACCCACACCAGCCTGTTCTACATTGCTTTGTATCCAAGCATGTTTGGGAAGTAGTTAGCCACTGGCAAAATAAAATGAAGTGGAGCAAAATTTTGACACTGTTGTACGTTGTGTGCAGTTTGAAATGATGTTGTCAGAACTTGTAGTCATGGCTGTGCATGTTTTAGCACTTCATACAAGAGAATTGGTAAAATGTGTAGGGCCCTATAATATCCATGATCATGGAGTCGTGGACAGAACCAGAGAATGGAACATTACAATGGAATTTAATAAAAACATAAATATCATGGAAACATTTAACATCTATATATTTTTTTTTTTATAAAAAGGAACATATCTCTCAGGAAAATGCTCCGAGGGGTCATTAAGGCTGGGGCCAATGCATATTTCACTTTCTCCCATCATTATCAACACAAAAATGTTGAAGCAGATGCCTGAGACCCCGGCTAAGTTGACAAAGAAGCTATGAAACTCTCCAAAGTGCAGGGCAGAGCAGCCCCCCAATGATTATTATGTGTCAGGGGATCAAATGATCTGCAAATTTTCTAACATACTGTTGACTGGACCCGTAAAGATACATGGGACGACTATATTTCATACATATTCATATATATTATATCACCATATTTCATTACTTTATACTGTGTCTCGGGGTTAAATTTGCATTAAAAACTAAGAACTGAATTCTCAAGTTAAGACAGAAAAAAACAGAATATGGGAAAGGTTCAGGCCGGTTTTTGGTTAAGAAAAAATAAAAGACTCTAAAGGGCCCTGTATACGGACTATTGTTAACTATTTGGATGAAAAAATATATTAAAAGTGTTTTATACAAAAATATTTAATAGTCTGAAAGAACATGTTATATTAAAAAGAGCAAGTTTTGCATAATCATTGTACAAAAAGGTCCTTGAGCAGACATTCAACATCCCACAATGAGAACTGTAAGTGTACACTGACTAATGCTTCTTTCTGAAAAACTATTACAAACTTCTTTCCTTCACCACTTACATTCCATGAACTCAGAAAAATCACTTTGAATCTTTGCATCAATTGCTTTCTTTATCAGAAAACAGCAGGATTATCTCTGGATACCACAGAGCTCTTGGTATCACATTCGTCAAGGTTAAACCAAATATCTGGTCATATTAAAGCTACTTTAAGATGAATAAATGCTTCAGATTACCTCTGTCTCTCTGAAATTCATCTTTGGAGACGGCATCGGCACAGGAGTCAAAGTATTTCTGCAGGGTGTCTACTTGTCTGCACAGAATGTCCCGGAAGGTTTCCATCTCTGCTAGCTTCTCACGCAACCTGTGCCCCTTCTGAGCAAAGAGTGAAACAGTGGGGAGAATTTCAATTTAGTCTGTCTGGGGAAATACACACTGACACAAAACACACAGAAACAAAACCAACTTCTGCCTTGTGCTTGTGATTTAAAAGAGTATTGTTGAATATTTGATAGATGACATTCCTATTGATGGTATGAAGTAAGTTATGCTAAGGAAGGAACATTAATTCATAAGTGTCAACCATCATTAAATGCTCGGACGTTGAGGGATTTTTACCTTGAAAGAGGATGTAGATGTTGCAGACAAGGCACTGGCTGCAGAGGTGAGGGACAACATGGAACCATGACGTCTGAGACTGGTTTCTGAACCGTAGCCAGACTCGGCCTGAAATAGAAGGAGAGAGAGAGAAATTATGAAACAGATAATGGGAACCAATAGATCTGTAGGATCCATGGACAAGCAAAAAGAGAGGAGTAAGAAGACCAGTAAGTCGCGATCTAATATATAAAAAAGTTTGTAGCTCATAAAAAGCAGCAGTCTGCAGCACTGAGTAATGCTGAGCTCGACCACAACAGGCCCTACACCTACATAGACAAACAGTCTTTTGTAAGGGACTGAGGATGTCTAACAGATACACACATAAACCCCACAGCAGACCTGCAACTCCTTCTGGTTGTGTAACAGTTGAAATAAATAACAGCTGATCCTCAAGTGAAAAGATCTGGGCCCGAGTATAACTTTTGTGGACAGAAATACTTTGCACTTACACTGCGGCAAGAAGTGATGGTGCATGAAGTGCACCATCATGCACAGCGTTGTATAACATAACATAACCGGGCATCTGGGAGTGGCAGACACTGCATTTATTTAATTAAATCTGTGAGTGGGTGAAGAATGGGACTGCCAACTCAGCACAGCAACGGTATCTTCATGATGACATGTGTAATTAAATTAGCATGCACAGCCCGCACCAAAGTTGGCTCATCTTGTTTGTAACACCCACAATGTGACAAATCACATTGTCCACCATATAAGAGAGCAACAGCAAAAGAGACAATAGACACTTTTGTTCATAGTCAACCAGCAGAGATAACAAGTCAGATGTGACATAGAACACTTACGTATGAGAGAATTATTTTTAAGCTCTGACTTATATGCTGAAGTCATCGACCAAAAGCCTAAATTACAGGCAACCAAAGCCATTAAATCTTTTGCTGTGTCAATCATGTTAGCATACTGGCTCCAAAACTGATGTCTGTCTTTTTTTTTTTTTTTGCACCAATCCAAGTCATTTATACCATTTTCACACTAAAATTAGCGGGTCAACACAGACTTTTTGAACACATCTTCCTTAAGCAGCTAAAAATCAGCAAATTACTCTACACCGCTACCCCCCATGTAAACAATGAAAAGGAGCCGTTTACTTTGTACAAAGGCGGATGGAATTCGTTGTTGACATGACAAAGACTCATGCAAGTTTTAGAGTTTTTTTGGTTAGTCTGAAAGGGGAATTAGGTTTTAGATACTTGTCCTGGACCTGCATTTTTCAATACAGATTGATAATAAATAAAAAGTATATTTTTCATAGACATAAAACTATTTTCCATTGATTTTTTGCAATCGCATAGAAAAAAAGCAAAGCGAGCATCTTCGCTTTTGAAAAACCGATGATTGTTTAAGTACAAATCTCTAAGTTTAATGAATAAAGATAAAGATAAAGAAGAGCCGAATAAGTCTTTACGTTGTCAGCTCAAACTACCAAAAGACCAATCATCGTTGCAATATGTTTATGTTTAAAATAACTAATAATTTGGTTGTTGAGGAGGAACATTGAGCCAAAATGACAACACTTTTAATTAACTGCTTGTAAAAGAGGCTGTACTGATATCAGAATTCAGACTTACATTGACAGTGTACTTCAAACTTATGTGAGAATGATTGTTGGTCAGTGTGGTTTTGGTGGAAGAACTTGTAGGCTAAGGCTAAGTGGTGGACTGAAAAAGTCCTGAAACAAAAAGGCTGACAAAGAACAAGCATTGTGAAGGTGCCTTGCATAGGGTCCCACGAAAAGTTAAAATAAAAAGTTAACGCCAACCTCCTGACTGAAAGTTTTTATTCTGTTAGATCAAGAGTCAACTGCTATTCTGAAGTGAAAAAGTTGCCTCTTGTGGCTTAAAGAAAGTATATGTTCCTTTTTTATCTATTCTACATCTTCAACAATTTTTAGATTCAAGTTTTCTTACTCACAAACAAAGGTATTGCCTAAGAACAGTGGGCAAAGTGAAGAGGCAGTACGGAGATAAATTCAACAGAGAGCCCACATATATTCCTTTGCAAGTTGCTGTTGCATCACCTGTAACAGGACGGCAGACGGACAGAGATGGCTGAGACTGCAGCAGAACAGATGGGGGGCTGATTCATGACCTCTTCCCAAAGCAGCCAACAGACAATAAAGTCTATTTGTTTACTTTAACAGGACACATGTTTAAATTAATGCTAACATATAATGACTGAGATTCTACTATTAAAATGATACCTTAAGATAGAGCTGTAGATCAGTCTTAACAATATATCTCAGTTTTGTTGGAGTGGGAAACTTCAGTTATCAGTAGAGCCACATTAAAATTACGACCATTGCCAGGGGGGCATATCATTGCAGCTTGAGTCATAATTACTCATAATTTAACATAAAAGACATTATACAGCGCTTTACAAAATTGAAATGAAATGACTCATTCCTCTTCAAAATGCATGCCCCATAACTACTCATAGTTTTCTTTAGATTTAAAAAAGTTTTGAAGACTTCTAAAATCTTTACATGTTTTTGTTTTTATGACAGGTAGTCTAATAAATTTGTTTAGCTCTATATTTTCTCACATAAGAAACTTTTTTCAACATTAACATTCAGGGATACTAACTCAACCACAGGTTGCAAAAGGTAATCTAATGAGAAAAAAGAAATTTCACACCAGTTTCAGACACTTTTTGAAAGAAATTTCTGGGTATTTTCTGGCTACTCGAGTATCTTTACAGTGTTCTTTTTCCATATTAGCAAATGCATAAAAGGCTGTTTCACAGAAATGATTACAGCTCTATTCTCTTTGAAATATTGCTATTTAAAAAGTTGTCATTGCAGATGTTATTTTGATTTCTTTGGTTTCATACATTTTGGAAAATTTGAACTGGCTGGTGGGCTGCACTGGGGAGTAGGAGAATCGCATGTGGCCCCCAAACCACCATTTGTCAGACCCAGATTAAGCCAGAAAGTGGGCGTAAATGAAATAACTGCCAGAGGACAATGTTAAAGAACTACTATCAAAGTTGGGCAATATTTTTACAAGGTCAGCTTCATCAGCTTAACTATAAGAAACTGCAATATTTCAGTGCTTCTGACAACACCATAGTGTTTTTCAGGCTGGGCTCTATCTGGCTGCTCAGTGAGCTGAAATAAAGATTTAAACAAAATAACAGAAAACTACCCTGCACAGGTAGAAGATCAGCCATGTTTAGAGATCTACACTGGGTCTTGCCTTTAAAATCTTATAAGATATTATGATAGTCAAGACTTGGACTTTAGCTAATCAGAGTTCCAGCTGCAGAGTTTCAGAGAGAACCACTCAGCACACATTCACATTTTTAAGCTTGTAAAGAGTTAAAATGCTTAAAATGACCTGGGATTGAAAATTGTTTCTTGAGGCACTTGCAACAGCCTCATATCAACCACTTGATCTCAAGTGTTAGAATCATCTCAGTTTTCTTGCTGTTAAAACATGGTAAGTCCTGGAACAAACACAAAATGAGTCCATGTTTACTTCGAGTTGACCTTTTGGCCCCGCCTACACTTCAAACAGCTGAGTAAAACAGTTTGGTTTATAACACGAGGAAACAGACACTTGACAAACACTGTTATTGGCCAAAAGCTATTCTCGCAACAAAAAAACACAATAATCAAATTTCATGTGCTCTGTTACCTTCAACACAAATCAGAAAATATGCTTTAACTTGTTCAGGCAGAAGCAGAGCTGCAGAGCTGCACAGCAGGGCACTTCGGAAACATTAAAGCTGGTTTGTGACAACAGAAGAGACTGCTATATCAATGCATCTGTGCAGCTTCATTACAAAGATGGGTCAAACCCAACACAGTCATAAACAACACTCATTATGGTAGCTTAATGTGTTACAGCTTTGTTGTGCCGATGAAAGTTCAAAGTACATTATAGCATTCAGGTAAAGCAGGTACAGATACTACCAGTGGGACTGACCAAAATAGACCAAAAAGCAAATATTGGTATTAAGAATTTGGAGTGGGGGAAAATTCAATACGACATGGTACCCAAATATTTTGCATGTTTATCAATTTGAGACGACCAAGTATTGATTTTTTTATTGCATTTATGTCCAATATTTCATAAAGCTTTTGTTTCTACCAAGATAAAATAAATAACTCCTGAAGTCCACAAAATGGTGCTGTTAAGGCAATGCAGGTGAAGTCAGCCGTGGTGACATTCACTGTGCAGGGGAGAGTTTGTAAACAAATATGGCAGCACAGGCGAGAGACAAAAAAATGCACCGTCTGTTGTGTGGACTTTCTTTGGACTTAGAAAGGGACATAAGACATGGAAATGACACAAGGGATTTGCAAGGAGTGATGCATGAGAAAATAATGCAATAGAGATACAGCTCAACTCACTCACCACCACCCAGGAAGAGCAAAAGCTGATAACGCCAAAGATAATGCCAAGCTAGCCCTACTAATAAACCAGCCAACACTTTACATGCTCTGGTGTCAAAACTGCCTCCCAATCCTGAGAAAGCAACAAAAACAGCTCAATCCATTACTGACTTCATACTCAAAGACTCAAGGCCTC
Organism: Scarus forsteni; assembly: GCA_036419115.1. NCBI lineage: Eukaryota > Metazoa > Chordata > Actinopteri > Labriformes > Labridae > Scarus > Scarus forsteni. The sequence goes on along the minus strand of JAZDUH010000066.1, from coordinate 42,902,246 downwards.
ACCATGCTGTAGAAAGCAAGGGCTTTTGTTGCAACATGATGGTTGGAGCCCATGAAGCTGATAGAGCACAGTGCTGTTGCATTAACTGCCTACATGTGGAGGTCGGTATTTTGAGTTTGACTCCTGTTCTGAATCAAAACAAAGTGACATGGCAAACACACTGAGATGTTTTTATTGAATTTTATAGATTTGGATCACCTTTTTTCTTTTAAGATGGAAATACAAACAAGAAAAACTTAAAAATCTTGACATATGTCTAGTGTTGCAATACTCTGCATATGGTAAAATGGTGTAAAATGGTGATTCTTACCCATACTAGGGATGCAAATTGGTGTCAGTTTAACAGCTGTATCAGCCAATATTGGCCCCCTTTTACATACGGGCCATCATCAAATAAAGAGGGGCGAGGATATCAGAAATGCACGTTTATCTGTTGTGTCACACCAATCTAGTGCCAATATCTGGCAAAGCTAACTTCTGATTTGGCTTTTGACAGTAAAAATGATCTGTCCGGTAAAGTTTGAGCTGTTTAATGGCCAAACATCAGAAAAAAAAACTGGCATTGTAGAAGAAGTATTACAAAAGAGGTAAAAAGATAAAATAATGATACCGGATGGGTACCAGTTTAACTATTCTTTTAAACAGTGCTAATACGTGCACCACTAATTGGTATTCTTTTAGCTGTAAGGCAAAACACAATGAATAACTAATTATTGTCTCTGCAAAATAATAACAAGTAGTTTTCGCGTACCTTTATCCTGAAATTATTATTTCAGTGGAAAAATCAGTTACCATTAAAACCTGTTTGTTTTGTAACAAAAATAAAAGTCCTACTTAAGGATGACCCTTAACACAAAGTCCATGATAGCAATGTGTATTACCAGTAACATTGTCATATGATACATATTCCGATATTCATGAATCATGGATGCAGAAAGCAGCCATACTCCTTTTGCAGAATATCTGACAATTTTTGTAATTTTGAGCAACTACAAAAAAGCAAGGGCAAGATTAAGGGATTTCAACAACTCAAGACACTGGAAATTCTGGTCTTCACAGATCTTAGAAGTAACTCAAAACTTGGTACGTGCGCTGCCTTATGTAGACAAATATTTAATCTTCATTTTCTTAACATCATCTTGCCACATTCAAAACTGATTAAACTTTTGAGCCAACCAGACCTATCTCTGAGTTTTGGTGTGCTCTCTGGAGTTGTTTTTTTCTGCAGCAGAGGCTAATATTTTGAGTCTGTTGATCTGGTGGGGAATGAAAAAAATGGTTTCCCCTGCTGACAGTCTAATCCATGACATTTTAATTTGATTTTATCCACAGTGCTGACTGCTTAGAGCTCACACTCTCCCTACAAAGCCTGATGTCTGCTTGTACACCAGTGGTTTGTAAAATTACACTGTATCACAGCACTCATGAGGTCCAATGGCTGTACTGATGAGTTCAAGTGTGACTGATATTTTAAGGTTATGCAAATAGGGGAATTTCTACACCCCTAGCCGCACTGCAGATAAGAACCACGCTCCTACACATTGCTGCTTTTTCCCCACAGAGACAAACAGTGTTAAGTGTTACACATACTTTACTCCAACTTTAGCTAAACATGCTGGATTAGGCAACTCACAGCATTGAGAGTACAACCAACACAAATCTCACTATTGGGAGAAAAAAAAGGCTGTAATCCAAATGCTTCAAAATTTACTTGAGAAGTGTTGCATAACTTGTCTGAAGTGTTATTTTCATTAATAATTATCAAACTGCAGACAAACTCCTACAGACTGTACACATAAACGTAACATTCCATTAATGCTGACACATTTTTAACATTCTACAAATGACCTTGTTTCAATGTGATAAAAAATTACATTATTTGGTTAATTGATGGCATCAAAAAGATCAGAAATATAATTATTTTCATTCCCATTTAAACCAGAGGAGAATTAACACTGTAAATTGCACAAACATACGACTAAAAGAAAAGTCTTTTACCAATTACTAGATATTTAGAGCTTCTGTTTTAGTTCCACTGATATGAGATGTTATAAGAAACTGTTATAACAAGTTGTATGATCAATTATTTTTTCTATAAATACTTATCATTTAAATGAAATAAACAAAATGATAAAGGACCATTTAAACTTAATTATTGGTGATCAAAAAGTAATATACTTCAGTGGATCTTACTGCTTCGTAAGCACAACACTGGATTTTAGTTGTTATCCAATATGCCAGTATTTCCAAATTTGTTTGCTTCACACTGACTCTGATATGCATAAATATACATATAATTTTTTAAAATGACATCGAGACTCTCCCACGCTAGAATAGACCAGATCCTCTTACTGTGACAGTTTTTTTGTTTTAGTCAGGAAACAAGGAAAAACAATACTTGATGGTATCATAAAACAAAATGCATACTTTTTATTTTACTGGAGGATAATAGATAAATACAGTAAAAAAAAGTGATAAGAATGTTTTTTTTTTAAAATGTGTTCTTCTTATATTAACATTATGAGATAGAGAATTATGATGAATTTGTGCACACCTCCTATTAAGAGTAATGGAAATCTAAATGAACAAAAGAACAATTCCCAAAGTTTTGAGAAGCTGAATTTGACATAACTTTTTTATTTAGATGAAAATAAGGGTAATATGATAACTAAAATTTAGCCTTACCCCCACCCCTTCGATTGGAGTGGACTCACTTTTGTATCCTGATCTTTAATTGAGAAAAATGCTTTTTTGTGTCCAACTTAGAAGAATCTTTTTTGCTATCAATAGTTAGCATTTAAGGGAGTATTTTGTGGTATGGTAGGAAATAGGAAATGTTGATTTTAAAGGACACTAAAGGTTTTCTGACAAATCTGAAGGGGTGTTCTTATCTATGTTCAGCAATGTACTGTTTATATGTATGTGTAAATAAAATTGCTTTATTTTATACTTAATTTAAGATATATATGTCAATACATCTAAAATAACGGATGTGGTGCCCAGTCACAATTACAACTTAGAAAAGATTTTTTTTAAAATACTGGTAATTGAATTTGCCCTTGAAAAAAATCTACTTGAGCCCACAGCCATGCATGACCAGCATTAGTTTTAAAAATATAAGTTATTAATCTTGCATATTCACATTTTTCATATTTATAATAAATAACATGCAGTGAAGTCCAACACACAGCTAGTTAATCAGGGATGCAATATAGTGAATGAGCACACACAATGAACCTTTTTGCAATCCACACACAGGAGTAAAGATGGACTCTCTCTGAATCATTCATGACATTATGGCATGCTACTTCAAGACTTCAATGAAGAGCGTGAAAGCAAGCAAGCATGCCAACATGCTAAAGCCCACCATTCGGCCATTAAAACACCCAAGGCAGAGCAGGACACTGCTGCAGTCCCCGCGGTTAGCTGGCCCCAACATGGACCTGACGCTCCCCCAACACTCCCACTGCTCTGACAACTGTGAAGCTTAAATCCAGCACTGCCGTTTCCCTCGGACACACCTCACTGAGGAGCAAAAAGGAAGAGGAAGAAGTGTAGGACAAAACCCATACAGGCTCCGCTAAGCGCATCAAGTGAAAGAAAGCAGCATCGAGCGACGGGAATGAGGAAGAGGGAAAAGTCATTTGCTCCCGAGCAGACAGATGAGAGGCAGAACAGAGACACGAAGCAACAAGGATGAGTCTCGTGTTTCCTCTGCAGAGCGAGGCAGGTCTGCTCTCAGTCTGATCCACTGCAGGGACACACATCGATACAAGACGCACACACACACATGTACATGTGGACGAGACTCCTTCTACCTACAGATCACACACCCTGAAATGTGAAACCTTTTCATCTTGTCCGTCTCTTTGTCCAACATCCATCAAAGAGAAGGAAACAGGGACTCTGTGTGTCTGCATGTCAGAGTAGGAGAGGTGTAAAAAAGGGTGCATGTATGTGTGCATTACAGAGCGAGAGTCCAGGGCTGTCTGGAGCGGCTTGTGTGATACAGCACTAAAGTACCAAACGGGTGGGCGAGCAAAGCAGCCCACTGTATGTTATGACAGAGAGAGAGAGAGAGAGGGAGAGTGACAGAGTAGGAGGCAGGGAACAATATTCCTTTTGCTAAACCTCTGCTCTCCCTTCTTGACTAAACCTGCTGCCATTTAAAGATGGATCCAGATGTAGGTCAACAGAGCTCAGACTGTGCCACCAACAACCCTGGAGCCGCAGCCGTGGTCTGGGCGGATAAAAGGGGTTTCCCTATGTCTTCCCCACATTACCCCCATGGGTCTGGCAAAATGGATCAGTCCTCTCAGATCCCGAGTTTAATGTGTCCCTCTTGATTTTTGTTGCTGTAAGAGCGCATGTCTAAAAAAAATGCATTATTTATCAAGAGCTGCACTTAGCGTCCCCGCAGTTAGCACGACTTTCTCCACCACCAACACAAACACTCCCACACATAAAAACACAAATGGCCCTGCACAAAACCGCGTTTATTCTCTGGAAAATAAGAGGCTGGTGTAGGTGATAGGTTGTTTGGCTGTTTGATTTGAATTTGTTAGTGCCACCGAAAACACATGGTTTTCCACGGATGCAGAGTGTTGTCACTAAGCTGTAAAAGCAGCCAGTAAGAGAGTCATGTGGTCTCCCTCATGAAACTAAAAAGCTAAATTTGATTAAATCACCACCAAACACATGATTAATGTTTGACTGGTCAAAATATTTAAAAAATGTTGGTTAAAGGTCATGACAGGGATGAAAAAGATAAATAAAAGCAATGTATTTTTGATTTTTAATCGTTGATAAATTCTTTTTAAATGAATCATATTTTTACACAAATGCATGTAAAAAAGACAATGAATTATTCATTATAATGTTTATGAAGACTGAAAACCGTAGAAATAAATATTTTAAACATACGAGTAAAAAGAAATGTCACACTAGGGCTGCTCAATTCTGTTAAAAATCATTTTAAGGATCATTTAAGATAAGAAATGATCACTCACTAATTTTACAACATCTCTGCAAACATTTAAATGGCTAAATAAATTAATTTATATTGAGATGGAGCTACAGGCATTTGACAAATTCTGCACTGTCTTGAAAACTTGAAATGTGGGTGCAACAAATGTAAAAGGATGGATATTTCACCAAAAAAGGTGATCAACTAAACCATAATATAATACATGCAATAAACATATTTTTATTTTAGAGGCTGTAAAAATATATATTCACTGAGGTGGTTTATGTTGTTCGGATGGTTTCCATAAATTCTGCTTTAAAACTTAATCAACTTTCTTTTTTTTTTTTTTAGACAGTGTGCAGTTCACCTTTGTGATTAAAAATGTATGTTGTGAGTAACCATGTTTTGTTTTAACCAGAGTGTAAACAAGTTTGTATGTGACTGATGGTGTTTCCAAAGACAGCTTTAATTGGACATTTGAGGACATTTTTTGCGCTTAGGTATTAATTTTTTTCAGCCCCAGAGGTTGTCACTTGGTGTTCACAAGCAGAAAAGAGGCAGAGGACCCAGAGCTGCAGTTTTTTTTATAAAAAAGACAAAACAATGAGCTACACTGGGGATTCTATTCATGTTCAAACAAAACCACAATGTCAAATTAGGCCTTATTTGCAAGCAATGCTTTGTGCCACAAATTTGTATAAATACCTCAAAATGAACTCTGAATTAGGCATAGAGGACAAGGAAACCACACTGTAAAATTTCTTAGTTTAATACAAGTTCCCTGTCAGAGAGGGTTTCAGCCCGGGGGGAACATTTCAACATGCCTGTGTTCTGCTGTGAAATGTTGATCAGCTGCTCCTCATGGCCTTGAAGCATGACTGTCCTGCATTCTGAAACCTATTACTATTTCATCTACAAACTTAAACTAGAAAATATTCGATTTTGGGCATGATGTGAATACAGAGAGGTTACTAATTCCATTTCACTGTTATTCAATTGAATCGGGCACAAAAAATGAAGTTCAAAACCAGGAACTGTAGTTGTTTGTTTTTATTATATGCACATTCTTGAATTGATGCCTGCAACACAATGCATTTAAAAGAGACTCTAAATCATGTTAATAAAGGCTGTGTCTGTTCAGAGCTTCAGACAGCAGCTGTTTCTATTCAGACATTTTCTTTTTGTTCAAATATAGCTGTTCACTTACTGTCACCTAAAACAAATACAATTATATCCTAAGAGCCCATGTTTGGTCTTAAGAGTGGCTTGAACATTTAATTTCAAGCATTTTCACCATTCCTAATGTTCAATAGACCTTGAAGTAGGGGTGTGCGATATGACGATATTAAATCATTAAGGATTATATCGTGGGGATGATCTCATAAAGCAGAAAGATCGTCAGATTGTCTGTGTGGGCGCAGAGACTTTGACGCGCACCCGACTAGCCAATCGTAGCACATTACGCGCAGTGCATGGTGGGATCTCCTGTTTGGTTATGTAGCGTGAAGCCATGGTGGAAAGAGGAAAGGAGATAAAAGCTTGAAGATGTCTGAACAAAAATCTTTTCCAAAGCAGCTGTATTATTCACTCAGATTAGAGACATTACAGTTCAATAACATTTGTTCTAAATTGTTGCACTTCAAGAGATAATGTTGATATTGTTGTTCATTACCTTTCATGTTTACATTTATTGCACATTTTTATAAAAACTGCACTTATTTAAACTAAAACCTGTTCAGACAGTTTCTTTGGCTTTAATTGTCTTTTTTTCTTCTTTTAAGGTTTTACATGTTTTATATGTCAAATATAGGGAAAAAATGGTCAAACATGCAAATTAGTCTAGAAAAATCAACGTAAAATAGAATCGTGACAAAATCGTGATCGTGATTTTATTTTTTTTAAATTGTGATCTGATATTTTTGCCATATTGCCCACCCCTACCTTGAAGTTTCACAAACTAAGTACCCCTGACCCAGCACAATTCTCAGCCAGTATTTTCCTTTCACTTTAAGGCTCATTCTCAACATGGGCCAATCCTGCTTTGTATGGTTGACAGGGACACGTCGACTCTGTGTTAACTGGTCACAGTCCAGCATTTCTCACTAACATGTTGTCAATGACTCTGCATTCATTTAACTGTCTATGCCCTGCACAGGGCGTGCTACCGGGTTAACGGAGGCCAAGAGCACCTTCCATTTCAGACAAATGCTGCTCAGAGGGGGAGTGGAAGATCCTGTAATTCTTTCTTTTTGTATAATAAATACTGGATCAGGACAAGGAGAGATTAAAAACACATTGAGATAAAAAACACATAAAAAAAGCATTAAAGACTCAAAACAGAGTGTTATATGGGCTCTTTAAAGTGAGCTAGAACCAAAATAGTTAGAAAGAAGTGGGTATACAAATATTGTCTACCATAGCCTCTATGACCTAGAAAAGACACCTAAACCACATCAGTGCCAGAATTGTGGGGCATTGCAGGAATTTAACACAGAAAATTGAATTATTCATTAACCTGTTGACACAGTGACAAAGACAGGAGCCGACTATACTGACTCAATCAGAATTATCACTGTCACTTTATAGTTTTATGAATATCTGCTTCATATTTGCAAGAGACAAGGACACTTTCTATAGATGCTAATATCGGACTCAATTCATTTACTCTTTAAGCCAGACACTAAGGCATAGATTGTGCTCATTTTGGACACCCAGGTTTAAAAAAGGTCTGATCTTGTGTTTCATTGCTCATGAAGTTACCAGAAAGTTCCTCTTTTTAAATTAGTTATTGCTATGACTTTGAATTTTAATTGTGTACACTGTAAAAGAACACATTTCTGGTTTGCATGCAGTGAAATTTCCACTTGTTGCTGATCTTGAAGCAGCACTGACAAACACTGATGTGCTGTTATTGTTAAGATCATTATTTATTGATCAACATTTATCCAACGGTCTTGTTTGATCACATGTGGACTTGCATTTGTTTGAGATTTGCATTTATTTCTGTCCATTCATAACCAGATAAATGCTCCCTGGTGTATTCATACCCATCCCCTCCCACACACACACACACACACACACACACACACACATAATTTTACTATTTTTGAAGAGCAGAAAACAAAAGGATACAAACTATCTTGCTGGTATAATACACAGTTTTTACCCTTTCATGAGGAGCCACAGCACTGATTTGTTTCATTAAAGTGGGATTATGTGTTTTCTTGAAGTATATAATTGAATAATAGTATATAAAGAAACCTTTCAACTGTTGTTTCTCCATATTTTCTGAAGCAGCTTTAAAAATCCTGAGACAAATTTTATAAGGAAAGACTAAATCAAAGTGCCAAAAATATTTGAGACCTCTCGACCTCTCGCACGTAAAAATAAAACTTTAAGGATCTGCTCTTCTGCAGGAACCTGTTGAAAACAGCTTTGTCTCATAATGTTTGATACTACAAAAGTCTAAAAAGAAAAGATAGTGGTCCTTTTCAAATTAGTTGATCTAACTCTAAGAGGTATTTTGTGTGAATAAATCTCCTGATTAATCTAAACTGGTTGCGAGGGGACTGTTCACAGCAAAAGTTTATCAAGAAAAATGTAAACTCAGATTAATCAATAACTCTGCCTAGTTAACTCCTAACACATGAATAAAATAAGTCTGTAGAGTCTAAGTGTAGAAAACTGTATGTTGCAGCTCCTTCTTCGTCCACTTGGGTGCAGCAGTTATATATGTTTGTAGCGTTGCTGTAGGTAGTGCAGCAGTAAGTATACTGGGGTTACTCTAGGTCACAATCCAGACGCTGCCTTGAAAACTGGCATGCTGTCGTTAATGGACAAGAGAACTGCGGTCACTCACACTCAATTAACATGCCACCAGCCTGCAGCACGCAGCATGAACAACCCCATCTTTTTAGGGAAGAGAGAGGTCTGATAAAAACTGACAGCTGAGTGATAGTTTTTAAAGGGTCAACTTATGTTTTTATTAGGCGGAACATACTGTATTAGCAGAGAGGAAACAAACAACAGAATGACTACATTAATTCAGACCATTTGGCCACTGGTAATAAAATGACCGGTAGCTTGCACTTTGATTTGTGCTGAAAGGTTTATTGATGGAGAACAAGAAAATTTATTGTTGTTTGAAGTTTCTTGCTTTTGATTTAACTTTTTTTTAACAGTTTTCAAATACATAGTCTTTTTAATAAAAATATAATTTTATCTAAATGCAGTTAAGTGTGTGGGTTATGAAGGTTATTTATGACTGTACCATAAATGGTCTAAAGACAGATTATAAGTTTGTCGTCTAAGAAGCAATAAAATTTTTAACCTCGACAGTCAACAAATTCACTAAAAAATTAAAATGCCAAGCCAGTGACAGATTAAGAAATGCTTTGTGTCACCCGGTGCACATGCATCTAAATGTGTTTTCACGTAGTTCATATTTTTTAGCTTCAGTGAACAAAAATGTTAACTTTTTTGTTGTATATTATTTAATTTCTTAAACAGATGATAACCTTAGGCTTGCTTTTAAAGTGAGCAAAGCAATAAATTAGTATAACTTAGCATATGGTTTACTGAATTATTCCTTAGTTAGAGCCAAAATAGTATAAAATATCAATCCAGGGAAGCAGAAATTTTAACATAGTGCAGTCTTTTCAACATCAATTTTAGACTTTTTTGATCATTTTGGTAACCAAAAAAAGAGAATCTAAAACTTTTCCCTTATCGTTTAGTTGTGATGACCTTTTCTAATTTAATGGGTCAGAGTGTCTTCGTTTCCCATAGTCCAGCTTTCTTACTTAAAGTATCTTGGCCCATCATCCTTGTTCACTAAACATTAACTTAGCCTCCAACTTCCTTGAGCTTGCATTTCTATTTTCTTCATCTTTTGAATTATGAAACACTGCTATTACCTTTATTTTCCTTGACTGTCTCTTGAACAACTACATCCACAGGGGACTTAAAAAAATACATAAAGCTACATGTACAACTCAGATTTGATGAATCTGACATGTCTTAAAAAAAGTGCCCCCCCCCCCAAAGAAAAAAGAACATTTTGAAAGTGAAAAAAATAATCTTGATACATTTTATTACAATGAAAGAAAGATGTGATTTAACATATTTAAAAGATCCACAGGGATTTGTATTTTTTTGGGGGGGGGGGGGTTTCTGCTGAGAAACAAAGAATCTTTCTTAACAGCGGCTGCCTGGTATCTGATGACAGGGGATACCCCCACTTCATCACCTCACTTCTCAGATTCCTCACATTCCTTGGGGGTGGGTCAACATGTATGTGTGTATGTGTGTATGTGTGTGTGTGCGTATCTGACTCCCTGAATCCCGGCCACACCCACTTCCTTGAACTATATGGATAACTCCCTGTCCGTTCTAATGAACACGCTGACCCAAGATTGCACCCAAATACCTGAAATATGTGAAAAGGGCAGCGAAAACATTTCTTGCACGTCAGGTGAGCCAAAAAAGAAACTATTATTTACCTTGGCTGGAGGAACTCACAAAATACAACACATGACAAATGGTTTAGATTCATGGCCGACAACACACAAATCCAAAAATGGGAGCTTTACAGAAACTATTCCCACACTGAGCATCTTAAGGAGGGATGGACAACCCCCAGCCCCTCATTCTCGAGGAAGCCTGAATCAATTATCAAATGAAACAAAGAAGTATGTCATATTAGCCTTTGTTTCCACTGCAGCATCGTGCATTAAGACCGAATGAATCGGCACATGAAAATAAAATCATCTAATGTATATAACAAATCAGAATCTTTGAATACTGTCTACGTTATGCCTGTTTCTTTACTCATTTAAGTGCATTTAAGATTACATTGGACGTATAGGACTCTGTAAAACTTCATGAAGATTTTTTAAATACTTTGTTTACTACAAGAAATATGATTAAATGGCTTTCAGTGTGTATCACTTGTTAAATTAGGCAGTTCTTATTGAGTTAAAGGTACAAAAAAAACATAATAAAATGTACTGAGGAAAGCTAAATCTTCACTATTTTTTAAATACTTAAATGTAATAAAAAATAAAAGCCTTCTGTCAGTCAGTTACAAATATTATGGCCCTTCAGGTAATCAACAGGGGTAATACATGTATTCAATGTAACATTTCAGCACTTTTTATGAGATTTCGAGATGCTTTTCAGGCTTTCCAACAACTTTGTGAATGCTGCATTACAACCCTGACACTTCACCTGCAAATACACCACAGTATGTCTAATGATACGAGTTCCCCTGCTTGTCTTATAGCTTCAACATACTTTAAAGTTTAAAAAAAAAATCACAATTACATCTTGTAAAAAAAGTATAAAAGACGACAAATGAAAGATATTCATAATGTCAGCATGAAACAAATTACATTTTTAACAAATTGAATGACCTGTGGAATATAATGCTCAATACCTCATGTTTAACGGATCACTTTCTAATCTTGCTTGAGTAAAATTGTATTTTTCCAAGAACAATTTCATCTTGTTAGTAAGCCCCTCTCACTTCTTTCTCCCTTGTAAGTGAAATGTTTATTCTGATAGCTTTCTTTACTATAAAAGGCTCACAGTTACAATTTCCAGCATCTCCTCTATATAGCTGACTGGCTTAAAACTGGGCAAACTTCACATAAATAACGTAATCACAACACAACCTCTGTGGCAAACAAATCAACTTATAAATGAGAAGAAAGCAGAAAAAACAGTTCTGCAGAAGAGAAACTCATTTCACTCACCTTGTGCAGCTCTATGGACTCGATCCACTGGAGTCTGTGCTCAGGATCTTCAGCTCGCAGGTACCAAACGCTGTCATTCACACTGATGTCAAAACGACACTCGTCAAACTCGTGAGGCTGCGGGGACAAGGAGAGGAGAGAGAGCTATTGGGCGAGGTGCATGAGTCATGTGAGGACATGGTGTGACAGGCTGTATCAGAGTAAGACCCATTAATAATCAATAAAGTATTTGAAACTTCTCTGATAAGAGTACAGTGCAAAAGTGTTACTACTTCCTCTGTCTTTGGTTGTTTATGACACTGGCTGACTGGATGAGACGTGTTTTTGTCACACATGGGTTCCATCAGTCAGAGAAAAGCCTCTCAATAAACAGGCATTTTAATTAGAAACTGATGTCTTATGTCTGCAGGCGCAACCCTGAACGACCGCAGCAGACAGAACTGTTTAAAAGCACAGATTCCTCCAGCATGCCTGAGCCCGAGCCTCGGTCATCACAACCTCTCCTTCTGGCACTGGGCCAAACTGTCCAACTATTTCACTCCCCCGTTAAACAATGCACCCCACCCAACTCCAACCACTGACCGCCTAAGGCACCCAAACACGTGCGCCAAAGAATTCCCCCCGTTTCCTCTGAGATTGGAATTTGACCACTGCACCCAGCTGAGGAGAGATCTGCTCTGCAAAGGGTCCTGAGAAGAAGTGAGGCAACTTGCAGCTTCGTCCCATTTTCCTCCTCTCTGCACTGGGGCTGAAGCTCCTCTGTCAGCTGACATAACCTCACGTCGCACAAGCTTAATTAGATTTGGTGAATGGTGCTCATGTGCTGGTTTATTTGCTGCCAATGACAACAGCAACATACTCTCTAACTCTTAACATATCTGTTAGCATGCACAGCTAAAGCATTAAAGCCTTTGCCCTTTACACAGTGGGATTATGTTTCAAAGTTTGCATATTTGAAATGTTGACAAAGGTTAGAATATGCAAGTTCTAATACCTTTCCTTACAGTCCTTTTCATCTCTGACAGGTTAACATTAAAACTGCCCCCCAGTGTCAAACATTCATAACAAAGGATAGATGTGGATAATTCTACTTTCAAGTGCATCCAGGCATGTTGCCATTACTGGTCCAAGAAATCCAGTTTATCTTAGTGTGCTGTATCAGCCTCAGCCCATAAACCTGCTTTACAATCCACTTTATAACTCTTTCATTTGGCCCTTTCTTCCTGCGTAAGCACAACTGAAGATTCTCGCTGCACTAGCTCATTCTCAGTGAAAGGCTGTGGCATCTTTACTGTAAGAAAAGAGGAGCTTCTCAAATACTCCTTCACAGGCTTCCTGAACACTTTCAAGGATTGAATTCAAGATCCAACCTAAGAATAACTAGGACCACTATTTGCACTGCACACCAAATCAACGCTAATGTGTTTTATAGAACTTGAAACTAAATATATTAAACTGTTAGGTTCTAAAATGCTGATTTGTCTACTTGAGATTGAAATTTTACTAAAACACAACAAGACAGGATGATGAAAACAATCTATAATAGTAATAGTAGCATGATGAATGTTGCCTTCAAAAGAGAGGGGAGTAGGGGGATAAAGGCATGAGAAAGTGTAGGCACATGCATGGATAGAAACTATACAAGCAACACCTTCATTTATTTCAACATGATGAAATCCCTCTTATGAGCTCAAACAGTCTGAATTATTTTCCCATGAGATGTACTGAGGGGATATGGCTCCAGTATTGAGACACTTATTAACAGAGGCATTTGTCTGACCCATATGAAGCTGCATTTTAAGAAACACTTCTACATAAAACCACTGATAACATTCCATTGAAAACCAAAAGTATGCATCAATATTGTAAGATAGGCTAAAATTATATATATTACCCTTTCCACCTTTAAGTTATAACTACAGCAGATACACCACTAATACCACTGCATCCAGAATATACTGGGAACCTCCATCAAGATATCCTTCTGGATCTGGGGACCAAATATATTTGGAGAACAATGTAATCTAAAAAAATGTTCCTGACCCAAAATGTTAATTCTCTAGCATTTCATGTGTAGATAAGTCCTTTCACTTGAGGTTTAAGGTGTAACACTTTTTATTCAGTTCCTCAGTCTGAATCAGGGGTTCACATGTGCTGTTGAAAAGTTGATGATCACAATGGAAAGACAGGTTGTCTCTATTATAGTAGAGACTGTGCTGTTCATTAGGCCTGTCACAATAACAAATTCTGCTGGATGATAACTGTCCTACAAATTATTGCCAATAAACAATTGTATTGTCAACATTATTTTGGGACCATTTTTAATGTAATAATAATATATGGCATTACAATGTGGGTACACCATATCAATTAACAATAATTTCTCAAGCTTATTGAACAATGTAATTGGAATGCCAAGAGCTTTTAAATACAATATATTAATCAGACAACATAATAAATCAAACAGTTCAGGGATTGCTGCTTGTGACATGTGTGCTCCCAATTTGTAATATCTTTCAAAAACTTTAACATTACCCGAAATGCTGGCTTTTCAACGGTATTGAAGGGTTACATTTCTTTTGCAGTGTAGCGAACGACACTGTCTGTGAGCGCGCACCATTTTGTGCTGTGTTATTTATATTTACTTTACTTTGACTGTCGGGACGAAGACTCTGCTGCACCTCGAGCAGTTTTTGTTGCCAGTAAGGAAAACTTTACAGGACGGTTGTGTTTGAGATGCGCATGCAAGTTGGTCGTATTTTTCGTCACCACTACTTTCGAACAAATGCGACATATCGGCTCGTCGTTGTTCATGGGTGCACACATTGTTCATTCTGTTTCAAACTAAAGTATGCCCGCACTGGGGGTGTGACTTTCGGCTCAGAAAAACATCGCTTTTGTGCCTTCATTCATAGTTAAGTTTGTTTCCTTGTTACTTCTCATGAAGCACACTTGCAGCACTCAAAGATTGAATGACTGACATGAGAGTTCACTCTGTTCATTTTAGCATAATACCAACACGCCCAGGTGTTGAGACAGATGCACAGAGTGAACCCTCTTGTCATCCAGCCTGTTTGGTCGAGAGAGGAGAGGAAAACAAACACGCATGTATATATCAATATACTGAGGGGGGCAAACTTAATGAGTTTGTTTTTATTTATCATGCCATGAAGTGATTTATTGATTATTGTGACAGGCCTATTGTTCATACAAAAAAGTGTGTATCTTGGTAGTGGCTAAAATTAGTTTGAAAATAGCAGGGAATCAAATATAAGCAAAAATTCATTATTTAGCCTCCCTACAAAGGCAACCATAGTTTTCCCTAATTCTTAAACTTTTATGTTTTTTTTTTATAATTAGGGATGGCAATCAAAACCCTGATCGGTTTAGTCCTGGTTCTGTTCATTTGAAAACCCTAAAGCAGTAATTCTTCAGTCTGTCATCACTGCTATCAAGTCCAAAGGTTCTCTGACCTGTCTTTACGTCATACCACTGGCATGCAGACATACATTAATTTTTGATGGGGTGGACAGATGCTCTACAAACATTAGCAGAGGGTATCAGATAAAAAAAAAAAAAAAAAAAACATAGACCTCTCAACTGCCTGCTTGACAACCCTGCTGTTAAAGCAGCACACACATAGCACTGGATGCAACATCAAATCCTTGTCCTTGGTCTGCTCAAACTAGGAATGAAAAGTGCTCTCAAACTTTGGCGTTTAAGAGCAACTGGTCGACAAAATGCATCCCCTTTTAACCGGCAGTATGACAGTCACTTTGCTCACTTAACAAGCAGACATGGATTGTTTTATAATAGGTTTATCAATTTGGCGAAGGTGAAAACTGCCAGTGTGAGTTTCAATGCTACATCAAAAGAATCTGTTTTAAATGAGAAAATTCTGTTAATAAGTTTGTGTACAGGTGCAATTTCTTTGTTTTTCCACTGAAACTAAACAAATATAATATAAGATCAAAAAATTCCATCGTCTTATCACTAATACATTTTTCAATATACTATTTTCTGTTCTGTCCACCGAACAGTAAAAAGTAAAGATAGTGGTTTTGACAAGCACTCTTTATGATAGATAAGGGTGTCAATACCAATAAAAATGATGATCCAAATTGGTATTGATAATTAAGAGAAGCCAAAATTGTTATTTCAAAGAAACTTGTCCAACAGCCCTGTCCTGTTTCCTCATTTTGAGAGCAAAGTAGCATGAACAAGTTTAGTTTGAGCAGGTACTATAACTCATGTACATTTACTCTGTTCATACATGTACAGCTGAAACCCAAATGCAGAGATATACTGCCTGGCCAAAAAAAAGTCGACACCTAAAAAAAGGTCACACACTCTAATATTTTGTTGGACCACCTTGAGCTTTGATTACAGCACGCATTCGCTGAGGCATTGTTTCGATAAGCTTCTTCAATGTCACAAGATATGTCAAAGATCAAAGCTCTGCCCCCAGAGGCTTGTACAGTAGGCACTGGGCCTGATGGGTACATCACTTCACCTGCCTCTCTTCTTACCCTGATGATACCCTTTATGCTCCTTAGCAAACTGAAGCCTAGGCCTGTCACGATAATCAATAAATCAATTTACCACATGATAAATAAAAACGTCCTCAGCAAGTTTGCTGGCCTCGATAAATTGACACATGCATGCATGTTTGTTTTCGTTCTCTCTTTCTACCAAACAGGCTGGCTGAGAAGATGTGTAACTCTGTGCAACTCTCTCAACACTGGGTTGCGTTGGTTTTATGGCAGATTTAGTGGATTTATAGCGGAGTGAGCATCTGTCAGTGATTCAATCTTTTTTTGGGGGGGGGGGTCCTGCATACACACACAGCTGAAGTGTGCGTCATGAGGAGTAACAAGGAACAAACACTAATATGAATGATGGCACAAAAGCGACGGAACAGAATGGACAAGGCCCATGAACAGTGACGAGCCGATATGTCGTGTTTGTTTGAAAGTAGTGGCAATCAGTAAGCATTGATTGTCGTCATGTCAATCAATGCTTACTGAGGTGTTTGGTCGGCAAAGTAAAGATAAATATTCGGTACCTTGCCAAAGAAATGCACACCTTGAATACGGTTGAAAAGCCAGCACTTCGGGAAATGTTATAAACATTTGATAGACAGTACGAATTGACTGGGATAACATACATGTCACAAACAATTCCTGAACTGTAGAAACTCCATCTTATTTATTGTTTTTATTGTTGTTGTGTGTTTTTATTGTCGTTTTGTTTTTTCTTTACAGGGACGGGGTCTATTTTTTATTGTTTTTGATTAGTATAATGATTTTTAGTTACATGCAATTTTTCCCAAAAGAGAGTCAATTTCATTTCCATTAGGTTTATATTCTTTTTTGTTTGTTAAATGTATTATATTGTTTATATTTATGTATATTTATTTTATTTAAAAGCTCTTGACCTTCCAATTACAGTTCAATTTTTTTAAGAAATTAAAGTTTATTGCTTTTGACACAGTGTACCCACTTTATTTTGAGATATATTATAATTACATTAATGAATTTTTTTTTTGACAATTATCGTACAGCAAAATTTGATCTCATGACAGGCCTACTGAAGTTTTTTTTCCCGGTTAGTCTCACTGATTAGTGGTTTTCTTACAGCTACACAGCTGTTCAGTCCCAATCCCTTGAGTTCCCTTCACATTGTGTGTGTGGAAATGCTCTTACTCTCACTATCAAACACAACCCTGAGCTCTATTGTTGTTTTTCTTCTATTTGATTCGGTCAAATGTTTAAGTCTTTTCTGATCACAATCATTCAGGATTTTTTTCCTACCACATTTCTTCCTAGAAGAGGATGGTTCCCCACTATCCTTCCAGTTTTTATTAATGCGCTGGACAGTTCTTAACCTAGTTTTAGTAGTTTCTGCAATCTCATATGTTTTCTCTGCTTGATACATGCCAATGATTTGACCCTTTTTAAACAGACCACAGGATGTGTCTTTGGACATGATTGTTAAAGAAATGAGAGGCTACTCTTTACATCAGCTGGCGTTAAATAACATGTTGCCAGCTGAAACATAATCACCCCTTCAGTATTAATCCAATAGGAGGCTCGTATCTATTTGCTTAATTAAATCCAGGTGGTGACTTTTTTCTTATATAAGAGTGTACAAGAGTGAACTGATGTGAGCTTTTCAAAAGGATCTTTTCCTGCATGTATGATTCTCAGATGGTACCTCCACATTTTGCCTCAGTAAGACAACAGCCTGGCATGCATCTTCACAGACATTACGTGTAACAGACACACAGTGTGTAACAGACTGATATTAGGCAAGAAGAGAGGCAGGGGCTTGTTTCTGCATTCCTGGCTCCTCATACCGCTGGCTTTAGATATTTCAGTAGAGGGGAGAGGCCTAAAGGAAAGACTCATCTGTCATGCTTCTCTATTTATCACTGGACATGTGTAGCAAACTGTTTACACTCTTTCAGTAAGAGTACTATAGCACAATCAAAAACCCTTGACTGACTTGTCGATTTCATTTGGGTCAGCACAAACACAGGAACTGCCGTAATGTTCCTGCAAATGAGCCCCCTCATAAGAGGAAACTGTAATCTCCCATGTTGTGGTTTTAATCCTGTTTTGAGTCATACAATCCTATTGCACCAATCACAGCAAAACCATTTGTTTGGCCTCTGTACTTGGTAGCGGTATGCTCAGGGTGAATATTTAACCAGGGTGTGGGATTTCAACTTAACTCACCATCAGGGGGCCTGCTCTGGGAGAATACAGGTCCAGAGTGTTTAGTAAGTGGTCAATTCAAATCTCAAAATGCATGGAGCGCTAATTCAAAAGTAGCCTCTGCATTCACCGCAATGGAGAAAAGCTATAAAAGTGTTTTCAGTGACTACTGAAGCAGTCTGCTAAGGTACAGCTCACCTTGTGATTTTAATAACAGCCTCATTATGAGTTAATCTTTACCTCTCTATTTTTGAGGAATGTGGATTGAAAGATTTAAAATTTATTTTTGTGCTAATAACAGGGAAACCCAGGGTCAAACTACTGAGACATGCTAGAGAGAAGTACGGTAATTCCAAGTGCAGAGGTGTAAAAAAAGCCTTTTACAGTCTCTCTATTTTAACAAACCATTCTCTTTGAAATGTTGAACAGGTGCTGCACTCACTGCGCTCTCTACTCATGAAATAGACAGCAGCAGAGTGACGTTTGGTCCTCATTACATGTCAAATACTTACCGTGATGACAGCCTTGCTGAGGCACAAGGACCCCCTGCAGCCGTACTCCCGTTCATCTTCGGACTTGTAGTAGCTCAAAGTATTGTTTTTCAACACCACCCATCTGTCCTGCCATCCATGTATGTAATTTGTCCACTGTAAACACACAAGAAGTAGACAAGAACACTTACAGCAAGTACCACAGCACAAACAAAACATCCGCCAAGTGTGTTTCCTTACATGGAACATTTTAGACGGACCCCAGAGGAGGGGAGGGTGATGCTTTTAAGAGGAATTAGGGTTTGTACATCTTTATAAGACGAGATCCAAGAACTCCTGAATAACTTCTTCAGAGCATTTCAAAGCTTCTCCAGGAAATTAGATCTATGGTCAGCAATATTTTCTGGCAAATACTTGAACACATGCTTGTTTTACTTCCTGATTGTTAAAAAAATGCACATAACACACACACTTACACACACACACACTCCTTATATACATATATATGTGTCACATGACAGTAGTCTTTAACAGGATAACACATTTAAGAAAAAAATCGATAGTCAAGATAAACCAACTGCACGCATATATTCTACTCTTGGTTTTTTTTTGTTATTTTTGCTGTAATTTTTCCCCAAGCATCACTGTGTTTTAGTATTTATATAAAGTATAAAGTATAAAGTACTTTATTAAATAAATCTGTTTGAGCTTCCAAAACAAGGACAGCCTCTGTTTGCAGGTTGCAATATTGCTTTCTGTGGCTCAGGAAAAGGTCAGATGAAGCTTGATTTTTACTGTTATAAGCATAACTCACATTTAATGTGAAAGTAATCCGAAGACTTTCTTTGCTTTACATTATCCAGTGTTCATATTTGTAAATGATCTTGTTGTAAAGCATGGCAGCATCACACATAAGTATCTATCTGCACTGAACTTGAGGGGTGAGATGCCAGGTGACTAAAGCTAGGCAGCGTGAAGGCTCTTTGTTGATGAGTAATATACCACGGCTGTTATCCTCGAGTGCAGTTCAGGATAAATTTGACAATAAAAAGCTGCAGCATCAGGCTTTATCATTTTTAAACAAAAGTATTGCACCATAATCAGTGTATTTATGGGATCAATCTAATAACTGATGCTTCTCTTGTGTACATAGATTGTAATACGACAAAAAATAAAAAGCAAACAGAAAACAAAATGGCTTACAGATGTACTTGGGTGGCTGAAACTACAACTGTCCTGCACATGGGGATGAACTGTTACCACACAGCTGGAGGAATCTACCGTATATCATCAGCCTTGACCGTAAAAACTCCCTTATCGATACCATCCACGTTGTTCTGCCTTCGAAACTACACCTCAGGAAGAGGCAGTAAGCATAAACCACTATAAAAAGTCATGAATTGAGGAATAAAGGAGAGAGAGGGTGTCTAACATGAGGCTTGATTTTATACAGTATGAAATTCAGCATGAATTTTCTGGGTTTTTTTTCATACAGACAATCCACAGACTCAGGTCTGGGAATGTACAAAGGATATCAATAAGCAGAAAGATGATTGCCATTGGAATCAGTGGTGTTTTGGAGGGTTGTTTACAGGTAGAGAAAAGCATATGTGCACATCAGTATCTGTATCAGCTATAGTTAGGAAATACCAGCATATTGGAAATCGACAAAAATCCATAGAATATCATGGATCCCTGTTATTCTTCTACATGTTAAATATGTCCAACATCCATGCAGAGTGTAATGCTACTAAAATGATCAGTAATATAGTCCGTGTTATGATCTAAGTGCAATGATTTACTTTTGCAGCTCATGGCCAATGATGATGTTAAAGTATTTTTGCATGTATTGTATCAATAATGCACATTAGCAGAAAGATCGATGTTTTTATCTGCACTAGAACACAATGTGACATGTGATGGTTCACCTAACATTACCTTGCTTAAAACGCCTCCCAACTCCACAGGCTGCCCGGATTCAGGGTCCACATCCTCATCCGAACCAGACGAAGAACTCTTTTCGGACATTTAAATCCAAGCTTCACCGAAAACTTTCACCTTAATTGCAACAATGAAACCACGTAAACCAACGTCGGTCCGCTCAGAGATTTGTTCTTAGACAAAGTTGAAACGCTCCCGAGTCAAACCTGCAGCCAGCTTATTTATCTTAGCCTTAATGTCAGCGAAACAGGTTTATCTAGCCATGGACTGAGAGTACAGACGGCGATAGTTATCTCCGATCATTTCATCCGACCAGCACTGTAGTGATCAGCTCTGGATGTCACAGCTGACGACCAACTTCTCGGTTTTGCGGGCTTTGTTTTGAAACTGACGTCGAATACCAATGAGACTAGCTAGTTAGCTTTAGCTGTCAAACGGTGCAACTAGCTAATATTAACTTGTGCTAAGAGGAGACTGGAGTCGGTTCCCGTGAGCTTTCTCTGCCGCTGTCGGTGTTATCAACGAGGAAGGCCTTCGTCCGAACGCTGCACCTAAACTTCGAGAGAACAAATGCCGAGCTCCGGACCCTTTCCCTCTTTTGGTTCCGCAGTTTTGTTAGCTCCGGAGTGGAGGGCTGCCTAGCCTGTCTTCATTCAGGTCGGGGGGAGGAGCTACAGCCACGCTTTACTGTGTACGTTAAAGAAAGAGACGTCAAGGGAACGAGATCACCGCGACACCGGAAGTTGTACTTCAAAATAAAAACTTGCGGCGTGACGGACGAAATAATAATGTCAAGTGTTTTCATGGTTAAATTGTAAAAGAACACACGTGTGAACTGTATGTTCTGTTGTGTACTCACAGAAGCATTTTTTGGAAGGGCTCAAGTAGCTTCATTATTGATAACATAGACCCTGATATTAGAATAGAGGATGTGTTGTTTGTGGGGCTGTAACTTTAGTGCATTCATTAGATTAATTAATTACAACGCAAATTAATGCGCCATAAAAATTAATCGCAAGATTAATCATAGCACACAAACGTTTTAATATTGTGCTATTGAACGACCCGTACATGTCACTTTACGCATGCGTCGCTCGCCAAACCAAACAAAGCCGAGGTGACAACAGGAATGGTCTTATATCAGCCTTATTTTATTTCTAAATGTATTTATCTGTATTTGTACTACATTCTTTAATAATGCATCAGGGCTAACTGGTTTGTTGGATGTCCTCGACCTGTTTCTTATTTTGAATTTGATTTATGAAATACACTTAAAGTGTAATTTGAGTTGCCTGATTGAGCTTAGAATTTTCTGGACAAGATGCCCTGACTTTGGTTTTATTCAATCACCAATAAAAAAATGTTGTCTTCTTACTGTATTGATTTTATTAGTCATTCACTACAATTTTGTGATGTCCAAGAATTCAAATTCTTTATTTGGGGACTTTAAGCAGATATGAAATTATAATGCGATTAATTAGGCTAGATGAATTAATTGAAAGTCATGTAATTAATTGGATTTTTTTTTTAATCTCTTGTCAGCGCTAGTTGTTTGGTTTCCATCTGGGCACTTAGGCAAATCCAATACATTTAAGCAGCATTCTATTGATGTTTTTGAATACAATAATACCGTACATCTGATCAATTTTCTCCTCACATCAAAAGGCATTCGGGGAAACAAAAAATACAGGTAAGATATTTTTCCTAAGAGACATAGAAATATCTTTACAAAAAGGTTAAAGTCTAAATAATTCCAAATATAGACAGACAGACAGACAGATAGATAGATAGATAGATGGATAGATAGATAGATAGATAGATAGATAGATAGATAGATAGATAGATAGATAGATAGATAGATAGATAGATAGATAGATAGATAGATAGATAGATAGATAGATAGATGGATGGATAGATAGATAGATAGATAAAGTTATGTTTTAAAAATGTTCTATGTTTTTTTTTGTATTTTATAAAAAATATTCAGAAAGGACAGAAATTATGTATGTTTTCTTCTTTTGTGAAAAAGTCTTAACATGCCTGAACCATAGCCTTTAACTTGAATCTGAGGCCTGCTGTATTCATGTTTGAGGGATACACAGCAAAACTAATAAGAAACAAAGAGGTCCTCTGCTATCGTAGCTTTTTAACGATCATTGCTGATACATCTCCAGTGCAGGCAAAAAACAGTTCTTAAGTCGAAACACAAATAAATACTGTTCTGTAAAAATCAATCAAGAGCTCTCATCGTTGGACTGTCTACTTCCTGTGACTAACAGCATCAAATTGACGCACTTTTCTCTGTGCCAAAGGTCAGTGCTTGTAGTCATCTGTGGACTACTTTTATATTGCGCGTACCTGACACCTATAAAGATGTTTAAAGTCTAAAGTCCGAGGGCGTCTTCGTATCAGCAGGAAAATGAACCTCTCCGTTGTTATCCCTCAGTCTGAGTTAAAATGAATTATTACTGTTGCAACGAAAAGTTAAGTTATCACGGATATTAAAAACTCTACTTCAGCATTAAATATACCCCAAATTATATTTGTTTCTTCATTAAGTGGTTATTGTCTTTTTGTCCCATCAAGATACATAACAGCCATTTATTTTTAGGAGCACAAACTTCATTTCATTTATTATACAACTCACAAAATAAGCAGGGGAATTTTATTTGGGTGTTATGGCGACTTTTTGTTGTTCGTACTTATTTTAGAATTACAGACAGTCTTTTAAATGTGATGTAAGTTATTTCATTTATTTAATATATTAACATATTTACACGACAAAATAAAAGACAGAAAAAACAACAAGACTTGAAAACAAAATTCTCAGTTAACAGCAAAAAGATATATTATTCAATGAGACCTTTCTATTTCCGACAATTCTGCGTACATTTAATTTTCTTCCGACATTATTTGACTGAAGAAGACACTTTGACTCATTTAGTGTTTAAATGGGTGATACCCAAATTTTAACGTGATGAAAGTGGTTCCTGTACACCTTTTCTTTTCATAAATACAGGGCTGTCTATGTTGAAATTATTTCTATTCAAAACTTTATTGAACAATATTGTCAATTTAACAGTCAACAGCCATTTACATGGGCAACGAAGAGCAAAGTTCGGCATCTTAACTAGAATAAATACATTTAAAAAGAAAAATAACAGAAAAACATCGGTAGGAACATGAGTGCAGAATATTGGTGATAATAGTTTTCCATTAAAAAAAGCACAATATCATTATTTTCGAAGTAGTTTTTGAATTATAGTCGTACTATTAAAACATTTCTCATTGTAAATTATTTTAATACATTCAACTTAGTTCTTAAAATCAAGTAAGAAAACTGGAGTTGAAATAATTAATTTAAAAGTTGTAAACATTGTGACGTTTTTCCGGTGATGACGCACGAACGCGGAAGTGCCGCCAAATCTACCGTCGCTGTTTTCAAAACATGTCCAAACATGTCGATAAAACCATCGCACAGCTGAGAGATTTTCAGTCAATGTGATCATTTCAGTTTCAAGCGCAGCAGAGAGTGAGTCCATTAACTATTTTTTGTTCCCTGAATTAGCTTAAAGTTTAAAGTATATGAATGTTTTACAGCTACATCGTAGCTCTCATTTGAATTTGGTCCAAACCATTTACTCAATCAAATGCTGATTTTCCACCTTCAGGATGGAGAATGGAGTCAAATCCACTTCTACAGCAGAGGGCTTCCTCTCTAGGATGGCCCTCAATGACAACAAGGCTGGTATGGAGGGTTTGGACAGGGACAGAATCAACAAGATCATCATGGAGTCATCCAAGGTAGACCTGTCTCCTTTTTTAGCATGTAAACTAGAATGATAGAAGGGGATGCCCCAAAACGCGGACTCCCTCTGGTCAAAAACGTGTATATTAAGTATCACAGATGTGGAGAAGAATCTGAAATAGAGTTTTAAAGACTGAAGGATGCAGCTTTGAAATGACTTGTGAACTGCTGAACCCTGACACTGCACTCTTGTTACGGTCCCATTGGACTTGGGCTCTGTGTGTTAGACTTGTAAGTGCAGTATCAATCAGTCAATTAGATGCTTGAAGCTAAATCTTGTTAGTTTTGTTCGATCGGAACAAAACCTTCCCATTTTCCTTGGAGCCACTTACCAGGGTTATCAGCAGAACTTTGGTCCTGAGTCTGAACCATCACAGCAAAGGAGTGAGATATTATATGGTTGAGCTGGGTAGTTTAACATTATTTAGATTATTTTGAAACTCAAAAGAATATATGAGAAAATAGTTAAACAATAGACATAGCTGTGTGAATACAGTCCATGCGGATTTTCTATTTAAAGTTTTAAAAGTTCTGAAGAGCTTGTAAAATAAAATAACTTCTCTAGTCCTACCTCTTATTTCAAAAACGATCACACCAAGACACTCCGCAGAAACTGTCTCTGCATTAGCTACCGTCAGTTTATTGGTTGATTCTACCTTCAGACTGTAGATGTTAACAATGTACTTTTATTTAAGCTCAGTTATGTAAAAAAAATATTTCGGATCAGAGCGATTCTTTATTTTATTCATTTCTGCTGTTTCTAAAATAGTTTTCAAGATTTCCCAAAGCAAAGGAGATTTTAAAAGTCCGCTTGTAAAGTTGGTGTTCCTTGGACATTACATTCACTGATCATGTTTTGGTATATATAATAAATAAAAATCCCATCAGAGAACCTTGTGGAACACCAACACCTTAAACTGGTTTGATGTTACCTGATTGATTTGTAAATTGTGATGCCCATGCAATCTATGTGAGTGCTGTTTCTTTTATTTCACAAGTGATGTTGATGTTGCTTCGAAATATATGGCAGGCCTGATGCTGACTAGAAAGCATCAGGCTAACAGCAATATGCTTATTGATGTACGCGTTGATCTTTTTCATTCAGCTGGTCAAAATGGGAAATCCTCGTTTTGTTTTATTTTATTGCATATGGAAACATTTATAAACAATCAAAAGACACTGATGGCAGTTTGATACCATGGCAGAAATAGAAGTCCTTACCACCCAATATTAGGCAATTTCTTGTTGTTATTAATAAAAATGCAGAAAAACTCATGTTGACCCATTTAAATTGTATTCCTTAATTATTTGGGGACATCTAGAAAATGGATTTGATGCTCTGTTCAGTTTCACCCATCTATCCAAATGTAAAGTATGTGTGCAATTGAGACTGTCTCTCCTTTGGTGAAGAGGACTTAAGATTATTGTGCTTCTGTATGTGAAACTTCCAGTGATTCCTCAAATTATTAATATTAAGGATATTTTATCATTGTGAATAATCCACGATTTAGACTTTTAAGAATTTTACCTGGTTTGTGATCATTAAATCAAAATATTGCCTAATACAGGATGCTTGAGATTTATATGTTTTCTGGAGAGTCTGCTTGTTTTGTTTTATCCTTTAAGGGATATTATTGTACTGAATATATGATGGTTGTGATCAGAGTTTGTCTGTCTGTCTGTGAACAAAATAACTCAAAAAGTAATGGATGGATTTTGATGAAATGTTCAAGAAATGTTCAGCATGGGAAAAGGAAGAACTGATTCAATTTTGGTGTTTATCCGGATCACCGTTCGGATCCGCCATGACAAAAAAATGTGATTTTCGTGAATAACTACTGAACTGAAACAGATATCATTATGAATCCAGTTGCTAATTGTATGTTTTCAGGGTCAGGGAATCTAAATATTTACATGAAATAAAGGAAGGACTAATATTTATGGTCAAAATCACATTATGGTAGAGGACTGTGGTGCTGGCGGAGGTCTGTGCTCTCCGAGTGCTTTTCTAGTTGATAATGTGGTATCAAAATGTTTTGATAGAATCTTTCTAGAATCAAATCATTCTTGATGTTGATACATTTTTTTTCTCATCTACAGAAAAAATATGATATGTGCCATTTATCACAGACTTTGGTCCATGTCATCTTCTAATTTGTTAAATGAGTTAGAAAAGACAAGGCTATAGTGAGTGGTGGACAATTTGATATGTGAGATCTACTGTAGCAGTGCCCAGCCCTCTGTGACAGTCCTGTATCCTTAGTATATCAGTCCTTAAATAAATGTGCTACAGTAGCTCTTTCGATAAAGCTGAGCTAGAGAATCTGTAACTCTCTGCTGCCCTTGTCATTTTGCTTGCAGGGATCCAAGTTTTATGAGAATGAGCTGAAAAGAGAGCAGCAGGTGAACCAGCGTATTGAGAAAATGATGCTCCAGAAGGCACAGATCACGGAACCAAAACTGAAAAAAGCACAAGCTCAGGCAAGTCATGTTGATTGTTTCTTTATATGGTTGTTGCTGTTTACCATAATAACCAATATTAAATGAGAAATAATAAATCCATCATGAATTTAAGTATATTTTTATAGGTAGAAAAGGTGGCTGCAGAGCTGGAGAGGAGTCGTGATCTGAGCCGTGTGATTGTTCACGTGGACATGGATGCTTTTTATGCGGCTGTGGAGATGAGAGACTGCCCTGAGCTGAAGGACAAACCAATGGCTGTGGGCTCTAATAGCATGCTGGTGGGTAAAATATCATGAAG
Organism: Scarus forsteni; assembly: GCA_036419115.1. Classification (NCBI taxonomy): domain Eukaryota; kingdom Metazoa; phylum Chordata; class Actinopteri; order Labriformes; family Labridae; genus Scarus; species Scarus forsteni. The sequence continues at coordinate 42,874,805 of JAZDUH010000066.1, read as the reverse complement.
GAAAATAACAAAAATATTTAAGCATTTACTCAGTTAAAAAATGCACTGCCTACCTGTTAGGGCTGGACAAATAAACATGGTTTTCTTTTAGTGTGAGATTTTGGATGGATCTGCCTGATTACAGACATTGAATTATGCAGGCCCAGCTGTTGGACAAGGTTAAAGTTCAGTAAGACTTGGACTTTAGTATGCACAGCACTTTTCTAGTTAACCTTCTTCTCAGAAAGCACAGCAGGTTACTCTTACCCAGTCACTGACTTTGTAAGGTAGTAGTTTATAACATATGCTTTCATACACATTCACAAACCACAGACATGACATTTGGAGCAGTACAGGGTTAAGTGTCTTGCCCATGGACTCATAGGAATGTGACTGCAGGAGCTGGGATTGACATTCTGATTGAAAGATGACCATTTCTGCCTCTGAACCAGTCCAAAATAATGAATTTATGATTCTTTCAGACCCAATTTTTCTGAAGCAAATTCCAGTTTGCAATAGTTGTGTATTTGAAACTGAAATACTATGTCCTGATCAGAAAATAGTTTGCCCAGTGAATGTCTAAATATATATTTTTATGTTTTCCAGTCAACATCAAACTACCATGCCAGGAAATATGGTGTTCGAGCTGCCATGCCTGGCTTCATAGCAAAGAAACTTTGCCCAAACCTAGTTATTGTTCCAACCAACTTTGATAAATACAGAGCTGTGAGTGAGGAGGTAAGTCTACGAATGGATAAAAAATGCATTTCACATTACACGTAAGCAAATATGCTGTGCAACCTGTTTGTAGTTTCCTCTTTAAAACTGCCAGGTGCTCATGAGTTTTATCTCTGTTAGATCCGGCAGATTTTTGCAGACTATGACCCTCACTTCCAGCCAATGAGCCTGGATGAAGCCTATCTGGATTTTACGGAGCACCTGGAGCAGAGGCAGAGCTGGCCAGAATCTGCACGGACACATCCCTACCGTGCCAGCTGCACAGCTGCAGGCAGGACTTGGTTACACCATAGAGATGAGTTGTTAAGTTGTATTGTATTTCATTAATTATGTATCATGCATGTATTTCTCTTTCGTCTGCAGGTGAAGGGCAGGAAAATTGTCCTCAGCAGGAAACAGGGGAGACAAAAGATTTCTCTCCGGTCCTGTTTGAAGACAGCCCCAGGTCCTCCTCGGACTCTGAAGGTGTCAGCGCTGGTCCTGCGTTCGAGGTGTTTGGGACGTCTGTAGAAGAGGCTGTGAGAGAGATGCGATTTCGGATTGAGCAGAAGACACAGCTGACAGCCAGTGCAGGTGAGGTGATTCACACAGCACCATCCTCTATGCTTTTGCTACTGCAGTCAGATTAAGCTCACGCTGGTTATGAGTTACCTTTAGATTTAAGTGTGACAGTTTTGGAGTAGAAATCAGGACTCTAAATTACAGCTTACATGAACTCTGTTTCTTTTGTTGGATTATAGCAATCCATAATGTTATCGCAATATTAAACAGTATCATCACACGTTGCGTTTTTTAAAAATATTTTGCTGGCATAGTAAGCAGTATGCTAAATTTGTTTGCCATTTACAAAGAGTGGGAAAGAAAATATACTAACATCCTGAAAAGCAATCGGAATTGATGCCATTTTATTGATATCAAATGTCATCATTGATACTCCTCATGGAAATGATTCCCTCGATTCCTGTGAGTTTTCTGAATGGATGAAAGTTGACCTAAGGTCTCAGTGGCAATGTCAAACACATGTCAAATAATAATCAATCCCGTGTTGCTTAGAGAAATGCCTCAGCAAGGTGCTTGTATTTCAACTTACTAAACATTGTGAATTAATTATCTTCTTGTTTAACACAAAGGCAGAGTCACAGTTAAATCTATGTCTGTTTTCTACCTGCTGTGATCACGGTTTTGTCTTCTGTGTTATCATTTCTGTTGACTGCCTTGGTTTAAGAGCACAAGTCATGCATAGCAAAGTGGAGGGAACTGATCAAGGCAGTGTTAAGCAAAAACACAAATTACATTGATTCCATGAGAAAACAGATATTGGTACCCAAGTGGAGTTGGTTTTTAGTTCCCATTCCAAATCCTAAAATTATTACTTAACATATTTTTTTTTGCAGAAATATGACCTCAATGTTTAAAACATATAAAGGATTTTTTTTTATCTTAGTTATCATGACAAGTCATATTTTCATTTATAAATGTATATCAGCAAACACAATTTTTAAAAAAGGGTTACAGCTTGTTGTTATACTTAAAAATAGAAAAGCACTCAGAGACGTGGACCTTCGCCAGCGCCACAGTCCTCACCCATATTGTGATTTTCACCATAAATATTAGTCCTACCTTTATTTCATCTAAATATTTAGACTTCTTGACCATTGCAAACATACAAATATGCACAAATACCGAAAATGGTCCTCTCTTGCACTGTCAAAGAATCCTTAAAAAAATTCCTTGATCCAGACGGTGATCTGGATCACCTTGGCCTAATCCAGACATTTCCTGAAATTTTCATCAAAATCCATCCATAACTTTTTGAGTTATGCTGCTAACAGAGAAACAAACTAACAAACGGCAATATCATAACCTCCTTGGGGAGGATAAAAAGCATTTTTAAACCCCTCTGAAGTCCAGAGATTAGGGCTGCACGATATTGGAAAAAACTGACATTGCGATTTTTGGGGGGGTTGCGATATATTGCGATATGTCGTGATATTAACAATATAAGAATTTTCACCAGATGACTTGAAAAGCTCTGTTTGGGAAGAATTTGGTTGACTCACAATGACACCATTGTATTCGTATAATAAAGTTTAATCCAGGCTAAGGGGGTTCATCTGTGAATGATGAAGATTGCTGTATATAAAAGGGATCCAGGAAGCCATGTCTCTGTACAAAATGGAATAGGTTTCAATTTCAGTTGCTTTTTTTCATTTCCCCAATAAATGGGGGAAATGCGATAGTCACATTGTATGCGCGATGTGACTATTGCGCATGCGCACATTGCGATGTCGATGTTCAAACGATATATTGTGCAGGCCTACCAGAGATATCACACAATATTGACTTTGTTAGGTTCCGATTTTGGGTCCTGTTCACTTTGTTTCTCTCATTTTGTCCGAAAAAGAAGTCCTGATTAACTTTTTAAACTTTGAGTCTGTTTTTTTCCACTGTGTTGCCCACCGATCTGTCCTTATGGAGTTGAGGTTTTGAAGATATTGGTATGGACTCTTTCTCCGTTGATAACCACTCAGCTCCTCTTGCACTAGCCCATGTTATGATATTTATGTCTGTCATATTGTAGATTTCTAAGAAGAAATTAAAATGAATCAGAATTGAGTTTGTCTATCTTTTGTGCCATACATATAATTTCTGTCAGACACAAACCTCATATCCCTTTTTTAGGATTTCCCTTTTTTCAAGTATGCATACACAGCAACATATGCCATGTGTTAAGAGTCAGAGTTTTCACATTTGAAATAAAAGGCTGCCAGACTGCACTAAACATTCCTGTGGTCCCCTGTAGTGTTTATCTTATCTGGATAAAATGCATGACCTCACAAATCAAAAGAGGGTGGACGCCTTGCTAGAAGAGATGAGTAAAGCATACTGCGTCGCTGAGCTTTTGTCAGAGTATGATCATTTTATAGTGCACCAAAAACACCAGTGAAGAACATGTTTGGCCAAAAAATGTCATGTTCTGCTGTAAATATTGGAGACCAGAAAGTTGTTCATTTTTGGTTTTCTAAACTTTCAACCAAATTGAGTTATTAACCCTTTAACTCCAAGCTCAACTGTTTGGCAGAGGTCAATAAATTCAGGAATATCTAATATGTTAGAAAAAGCAAAAAGTTTTTTAGGATACAGAAAAAACTGCAAACAAACTAAAATAACTGATTTTCTTTAGGTGTTAAAATATTGAACCACTCACTGATATGATGATTTATTGATATAAAATCTGTTATTAATAAAAAAAATTGTGTGTCAAACACAGTGTCATCTATTTTATGTTTTTTTGATTGCTTCTGTATTTACAAACATTTTTGCCACATTAATGTCATCACATTATCACCTAGAAAAGCACTCAGAGAGCGCAGACCTCCGCCAGCACCACAGTCCTCTCCCATTTTGTGGTTCTTACGATAAATATTAGTCCTGTCTTTATTTCATGTAAATATTTAGATTCCTTGACCATGGAAACATACCATTAGCAATTGGATTCATAATGATATCTATTTCAGTTCAATAGTTGTTCCCGAAAATCACATTTTTTGTCATGGCGGATCCGGACGCTGATCCGGATCAACACCAAAATTGAATCACTTCTTCCTTTTCCCATGCTGAACATTTCCTAAAAATTTCATCAAAATTCATCTATAACAGACTCACCCGAAAACATAACCTCCTTGGCGGGGGTATATATTAACTGTTTAAATCTTTTCTGTTTAAATGTTTGGCTTGTTTGTAGTTTTTTCTGTTGACATACTCGTATGAATGATTTGATTTGTTCAGTTTTTAAAAACATTAAAGCTGTGGTCTACGATTTGAAACCACAGCCTGCCCCCCCTTCCCTCACCTCTCCCCTCCGTGTTCCAAGATCCCGCCCCCAGCTCGTGGCGCCTCATATAAGCCCCCTCGGACTGAGCTACGAGCGACTAGCATAATATATCAGCAGCAAACTCAATCAAAAACAGCTCAGCTCAACTGAAAGTATCAAACATGACAGACATCCCTTGTAACACACAGCAGTAGCCATTTCAATTGGACCGGCGGCAATGCGGGTCTGGCGCCGCCAGAGCGGAGCCGATTGTGGGGGAGGATTTATCTTTCTCGGCCTGTCCTTCCCAGCTCAGCTTGCAATGCTAACGATTAGCAGCTAACAGGCTAACCCGCTCCACTACAAGCCTTTAGCCAGGCCAGGCACAGACTAACCAGAGTTATTCAGCAGACATTTCCCACTGTAGTAAATAAAGCCATTACCTGATCAACCAGGGGCGAAACGGCCGATGCTGAAGGTCTGACGGCCGGCTGAGGCCATTCGTTAGCCGTTAGCCCGCTAACAGGCCTCGACCCGCGGGCAGAGCTCCGTTGGGCCCCGCGGGAGAGGGAAGCGGCTTCCTGGTTTCGGCGCTAGGCTTTTCCGGCTCCATGATAGTTCAGTAGCTAACGCTGCTAGCTGCTCACCGGAGGTAGAGGGGAGGAGGTGGGACCATGACGCACTACGCATGACGCTGCGTAGTGAGGGAGACAGGGGATTGGATGGACTCACGGACCAACTCACGGATCAATTGAACCTTATAGGCTTCTAGGCTTGATTGGTCAGCTAGTATGCAGCTTTTCAGCGGATATACTGAATGGATTTTTTTTGTTCTTTTTGGTCTTTATACTGTGTAGATAGGACCATAGGACCATAACAGCCTTATAAACGGTGTTATTAAGATGTACAAAGCTTCCAAATCGTAGACCATAGCTTTAAATGTCCCTGAATTTATGTATTACCTCTGCCAAACAGTTGAGTTAAAGGGTTAAACTTATTTGTCAGGAAAGCACCACATTTATTCATTTAAGTGGTTTTAATTTCCTGAAAAGTTGCAATTTTGGAGAACAGAAAGTTGTGCCTAATGGTGAGGGTTCACTCTCAGTCCTTCTTTTAAAGAAAAGGCATGTTTAATGAAAACACTGATTTTTATGAGTGGGCAACACCTTAAACAAGAGTCCATCTTAACATTAACAAATCTGCTCAGCAACAACAGTAAAAGTCTTTCTTGCACATTTAACTTAGAATCAGCATCACTGCTGTGCAGGTTTTACCAGATGTTCTTTATAAACGCTTCATTTGCTTACACTCTCCACTCTTTCAGGAATCGCTCCAAACACAATGCTTGCCAAAGTGTGCAGTGACAAGAACAAGCCCAACGGCCAATACAGACTCCCCCCAACCAGAGAGGCAGTTATGGACTTCATCCAAAATCTACCCGTTCGCAAAGTACTGTACACATTGTTCAAACATAATTACAGTGTTTTTGCTCTGAAATTAATTTATAGTTGTGTATTATTTATATCAGTGGACATAGATGTGTTGTAAAGTGACAAATGATCTGCTGCAGACAGCCAAAGATAGTTCAGTATTAATACTGAAAGACAAAATATGATGTGATTGTGTGTGTGTTCGCAGGTTTCCGGCATCGGGAAGGTGAGTGAGAAGATGCTCAATGCTCTGGGCGTTAGCTGCTGTTCTGATCTCAGCCAGCAGATGGAGCTGTTGTCGTTGTTGTTTTCTGAGGTGGCCTGGCATCATTTCCTGGAGGTTTCCCTGGGTCTGGGTTCAACATGCGTGATAAGGTAAGTCACATTCTGGTTAATAACTCTTTAATTAGAAAAGAGGACAGAATAATAATCTTATTCCCTCTTACAGGCACGAAGAAAGAAAAAGCATGAGCACAGAAAGGTATGACAGAAACACACTACATGTTTGACTTTAAAACTTTGAATGTACATCCCTCTAACCTTCCCAGTTTTCCCAATATCTGGTGTGATTCTTTTTCAGGACATTTAGAGAACTGAGTAAGACTGAGGATCAGATGTCTTTATGCAGGGAGCTCTGTGAGGACTTAGCAGAAGACATGAAGAAAGAAAATTTGAAGGTATTTATACAAATCTATGTGTTATGAGTACAGACGAGTAAAAGGATGTGTGTTTTTTTTCAATAGCCATAATATAAAGAAATAGCAGAACGCTGAAGAGAAGAGTCGAAATTCATGGAGGAATGATAAAAAAATGTGGATTAAAAAGTCAGTATGTTGAGGATAATGTAGAAACACAATGGCTGAGTTGAATACCACTTTTTCTCTCTATATTTAAAATTTTCCTTTATAATTTCAACTCTTCCTGTCAACATTTTATTAAACAAAAACAGTAACTCAGTCAGCACCTCATTTTTCCACAATACAAGTTTTTCCCCCAACACTCTAACCTTTTTTCTCTTCGCATTTCATCCTTTTCCTCTTAACATTTTTATAGTCCATAATATGCTTTCAGAGATGTACATGACCTTTAGTGTGTTTTCCCGGCCTGTTTTCGACACACAAGACGAAAAGGTCACAACATCATGACATAAGCATCTTTTAGAGCAGGAAGAGGTAGGAAGTGACTGTTTGTACAGAAATTAGCACAGATGCTAACAGCTTCAGTAGCAGTTGTATCAGATCTGGACCGCATTTCTTTGTTAAATGTTGGGCTGGGAAATATAGCGATTAAATCGATTAATTTGAATTATTTTCTGCAGAAGATTTAAAAATTAAAAATCAGGATTTTTTTCTTTCACTTACCTAAATTGTAAGTAGTTGCAAAGTTTGAAAAATATAAACACTGAAATTTTACAGTTTTCATGATGGTGGCCCTGTCAGGTTTTGCACAAGCACTTTTATAGGCTTGTAATTATTATTTTTTAATTAGATTAAATATTGATCAGAGAAAAACATGTTAACAAACTGCAAAAATCCCTCAGCTTTCAGTATTTATGTAGGTAAACCTGCCTGCATTAGAACTACATTATCAACATTATATGACACACACTTTAATTTTAAAGGTGTAGTCAGCGATGTGGGAGAAAATGAGTGCAGAGGTTGTTGATAAACAAATTTAGACCCGCCTCCCGAAAGCTGATGGACGTGCATTGTCATGAAAATGACCGTAGAAACTGCATAGCTGACCAATGTAGCTAAGGTAACCCTGACTCATCAGGCAACTCGACTGTCATTATAGATAACATCACGACAACAGTGCATTTTGGTAGATTAGACAATAAGATGAATGCCTGACGGCTGTTACTGTTATGTGAAGCACCACAAAGCTAATGTTGCTTACCTATCCAGCAGAAAGACGGCCACATCCGCATTCGTTTTCAGGTCTTTCAATTAACGGAGTTACCTCCACCGTCGGAAAGCAACACCAATGTTGACCCGGGTCTTCGCTCTTTCATGGTCATAGCCCTTCTTTATCACGTTCTGCTCCACTGACCTTTTTCTTTTGGGCTGTTTTTCAGCCATTGCTACTGCACCTATTGTATCTCTCTCTTAAACTAACTGCACACGCTACGCAACCTACGACTCCCCCTCCCCCCTCTGTCTGATCTGCGCATGAGTATGATCGCCCCCTGGATGTGGGGGGGTGTACTCTGTTTTGGTGTCTCGGCCCGAGCCACAGTATTTACCCGCTGAAATTCAGAGCCAAGGCTGTGTATTGAAGCCGGACTTTTTTTTCAACATGCTGTCAGTGGTGACATCTTGCGGGTGGAGAGGAGAAATACGGTGAACTTGACAAATACTGCATTAGATTAGAAGATCGCTGACTACACCTTTAAGGGGGGAATTCTGATTGATTTATATTTTGACAACATGAAGGCAGAACTTGATTCATGTCATTTTTGTGTCACTTGGATTGTTTTGCTTTGAGAGGGAAAAATATTGATTAAAATCGTAAATCAAGTTTTGTGGGGAAAAAAACAGGGATTTTATTTTTAGGCCATATCTTCCAGCCCTAGTTAAATGTATAACAAACCTCAGCATTGAAAACATTTCTTGATCAAAGTGTATTTGTTGCTCTTCCACAATGTTTTGGTGATAGGTTGCTCTCCGAAGCGGCTTATATATCATCTTTAACACTGTGGCAGTAGTGCTTGCCTGCTAACGTTATCTTATTGCCTGTGATGGACGTGACGGAATGTTTGTCCAATCACCTGCCAGATTTGCTTTTGATAGGTTCTGCCTTCCCCAAACACTTTCTATGAGCTCTTTCCCAGATAAACTAATGAGATATCTTGAGCAGTCCATCTGGTGTACCAAGCAGTGCTACACGGACCAATTAGACTGGTCATCCAATCAGAGCGGACAGGGCCCACATGGGAGTGACTGCAGGTCCAAAAGAGTGCTTCAGAATGAGAATACAGCTGGATCAGGATCATTCAGCGTGTCAAAACTAGAAAGATTTTTGAAATGAGAAATTGTGATTATACTCTAGCAGTCATTAAAGCTGAACCTATGAACCTGAGCTAAGAAAAATATGGCTTTTTGAAAAATGCAAAAAACAAACTTCAGCTTCTTATTGAGAGAGTAAATATAAAGAAAGACTGTCTAAAGCCTTAAAGACAGCTCCAGAAAAAATACAGATTTAACTGAAGGTTTAATTATCCACTAAAGCGGAGAAACATAAATGCTTAAATGGATCCAAGGCTTTCTTTTCTTTTTAAATTGTTCTGATAATCCCATTTAATTGACTTACTTTCATATAATTGCCTCCAAATCAGCCCATGACTAAAATGATCATGAAAACATATTTAGCTTTTAGGAGCACAAGATTAAAGAAAAACAGCCTGTTTAACAATTTCATTACTTCATTTGTTTTGAAAAGTTTCTGAAGCTAAGAACGTTCAAGCTGGTTAAAGTAAGCCATGCATATAATCAACAATATAGCTTTATGTAAAAACACGGAGGGTCCTTTGGGTCCATTTGTTTGCCTGGTGAAGGTCCAGTATTTAAAGGTTGCAAAGAAATGTTGTGGGGGTGTGAACGTAGATTTTGGGTGAATGCATCGCCTTCCACTAGTCTCATGAAATGGGAGTTTGAGGTAATTGTTAGTTTTTACTTTTGTTTTCCTATCAATTCAACATGTTCTGCCAGCATTTCCTATCAATATTTTAGCTCCTCTACTGACAATCTAACATTTTATAAGCTGCACAAAGAGAAATGATCATTTTACTCTTGTTTTTTTTTTCGCTCTCATTCTTTGACTGTACACTTTTTCATACATAAGCAGGTAGGTCTTAAATAATTTGTATATTTGAGCTAAAAAACAGATAACAAGTGTGCTAACAGAGACTTCCTCGGTCATGGAGAGATAGAAATACTCACATCTTTTTCTCCTCTCTTAAAAAATCATCCTCTATGAAGCAAACCTTGTACGATTGCCCCAAACCTGTTCATTCTGTTTCAAATCGATAAAAGAAGAAGTGGATGGCTTAGCACGGCCATCACCCCCCTGCCGGAGTCTCGATGTGGCCTTGATAGCTGAAGGAAATGGAGGGCCATTAAGGCGACAGCAGGGGCTACTATCAGCCTTGGAAATGTCTCCCTAGGAGATGATCACATTACTATGAAAGCTTTGCGTGGCAGGCTTTTCACAAAACGCATCCTGACAAATCAATCAGCAGAGTGACAGTTCATACAGATTCCCCTCTTTCTATTTACGGCTCCTTCAGACAGCTGATGCAGATTATTTTTAGAATTAAGAGCTTGTTGGATCTGTTGCCTCTGAGAAGTTTTATTGAGCTTTTGTACAATTTATGAATGTAACAAAAATATTTACAGATAGAAAGGGAAAATGATATTGGTGTAAAACTGCCGTGAAGATTAATGAGATGTACAGAGGATGACTTTCATAACCTTTTATGTTGTGATAGCTTTTCTGTACGCATTAATCATCTTAGATTGTTAAAGGTAATGAAGTTAGTTTTTCATAGAATAAGTTTTTCAAAGGTCAACAGAGACATTTCCGCAACCCACCATCTGAAATTTGGTCTGTCACTATTTTTCCATCTTAATATCTTTTTGCTTGTAAAAATCTAAGCTAAGCTCTGCATATATTCACTGTGCTTGTCATTTAAACATTCCTGAGTAGATACTGAATAAAAAAATGGATTCTTTTGTTACATAGATTGAAAGAACGAGGGCTGAAAGACATATCCATTTACCATTTATAACATTTATGACATGATTGTGCACATGAGCAGTTGCAGGATGTGTAATGTCAGTTATGGCTCAGTCCTTGATAGGCCTGTGCTCAAAATATCGATATGACAAAATATCGTCATGCACATCTTGAGGATACGTGTATCAATACGGATTCTACAGAATCGATATGGCCTCAGTGTTTGGACAGTTGTTGTTCAAAGAAGAAGCCAAGCTACATCATGAAACACAGTTCTAAATTTAAACTTAGGTGTCTACCATCTTCGGGGACCTGAAGTAATGTTCTTAAGTTGTAGAGCCATTAAAAACACATCCTTGTTCTTTTTCTTGTAATAAAAACAAAGTTGCTGGGAATTCTGTTAAAAGCGTAGTCAATGTTCACAATATATGTGTATTGGGATACATATCGTATTGTGGCCTCAGTATCGGGATATGTATCGTATCGTGGGGTTGCTGGACCCAGCCTTAGTCCTTGACTAATAATTTACAAAAGTGTGTCTGTTTTCACCGTCAGTTGTAAGGTAAGTCGTGTTTACTGAAAATGGGTTTAAGATCCTTTTTAGGTTGTTGCACTTAAAAATACATAATCTGTCTGAAAAGTTGTCTTAAAAGTCACAATATAAATCACAAAGTTTCATGTTTTTACCGTAATTGTTCAACCCCAAATCATTGAATTGCAAGCTATTGGATTATTTGTAAAGTTTTGGAGGAACATTGTTGCGGTGAATGAAAATTAGTTAAAGATACGAAAAACAAAGGGGTAACTGTCTCTTTTTTTGTATTTAACGTTTATATAAAATTTCAGTTGATGTATATTAAGGACACTCCATGTGTCTGGATATTGTCTTAAAAAAACAAACATTGGGGTACTGGTTTGGCGGAGTGGTTAGCAACCATGCACTAACCATATGCATACTTCTGCCGGTCCAGGTTCAGATCCAGCCTGTGACCAGTTTGCAGAGTGTCTTCCCCTTTCACAGGCCTATACGCTGTCTCTCTCCTATTAATAAAGGCAAAAAATGCTTAAAAATGCATAAAGAACAAACAATATGTATGTAACAGAATGAAAAATATTGCAGTGTCTTTATCCCTAAATTGTTCAGCATTGTACAAGAACTCTCGCCTGACCAGTCCAACCCGAATTCATACATTTCTGGACATTTTTAAGTAAAGTTGAAAAAAGTACTTCTGACCTCCCAACATTTACAACATAAACCATCAGTCTTTATATAGATTAAGACATATTTGACCCGTGTTTAATGCAGTGTCATAACTGTCCCACAGGTTTACTCCTTTCACAAACACACCTCTCTGCTTTGATAGTCCTGACTGTTTTTTTAATGAGTGGCTCCCTCAGTTCTTATTTCATACAGCCTCTGCACGGTAACATATTTCTGTGTATTACCTGTGCTGTTTCAAATCTCACTTACTTAAAACATAAATTAGAACATTTAAATACATAAAGATTGTGTGGTTATATCCTGGTTGCACTATTGTGTAACTTAATAATAAGATTTATAAAATAAGTCATGTTTATGCTTTTGGAGAGGTAATTCGTGTATGGTATGATTCTCATTTCCATTTTTCTATGTAATATGGCAACTATTAATGCCTTTTGTAACATTATTCAGAAAGGTTTTTTCAACCTTCTCTGTTTGGGGTAGTGACTGGGTGCTGAGGCTTGGAGGGGGGATCAATGAAGTCAGAAACTGGAATAGCGATCTAGAAAAGTGTGACGGTTATCAAAAATCCTGACTGTAAAAATCATGAAGGTAGGGGTGTGCGATATGACGATATTAAATCGTTAAGGATTATAACGTGGGGATGATCTCATAAAGCAGAAAGATCGTCAAATCGTCTGTGTGGGTGCAGAGACTTCGACGTGCACCCGACTAGCCAATCATAGCACATTACGCGCAGTGCATTCTAGTATCTCCTGTTTGCTTATGTAGCGTGAAGCCATGGTGGAAAGAGGAAAGGAGATAAAAGCTTGAAGATGTCTGAACAAAAATCTGTTCTAAAGCAGCTGTATTATTCACTCGGATTATAGACATTGCAGTTAGATAACATTTGTTCTAAATTGTTGCACTTTAAGAGATAATGTTGATATTGTTGTTCATTACCTTTTATGTTTATATTTATTGCACATTTTTATAAAAACTGCACTATTTTTTTTCTTTTAGGGTTTTACATGTTTTGTATGTTAAACATAGGGAAAAAATGGTCAAACATGCAAATTAGTCTAGAAAAATCAAATTAAAAAAGAATCATGATAAAATCGTGATCGTGATTTCATTTTTAAAATATCGTGATCTGATACTTTTGCCGTATCGCCCACCCCTACATGAAGGACGCATGTTCTGCTGCAATAACCAAGTGAATTATTTAAACATCTTAGGGTATTTTTCTGTCTTTCCTGTGGAGTGATGGTAGTTGTGGTATTCAAGATCTGTTCACTCTTGTAAATCAACTCTTCTTTCACTCAGCTTTTATGTGCTGATTCAGTAGTAAATACCTGAAAGCATCCCACTTTGATTGGAAAATTTGATTAAGAATTTCACCAATATATCATAGCAGGGATGAGATCCGATCTGACAAAGCTCCTGGGGTTCAGATATTTCAGATGTGTTCATTTCAGATCTGATGTTTCTGACGCAGCCTCGTTTATCTTTTTTCCTGTAGGGTAAAACTGTGACACTGAAGCTCAAAAATGTGAACTTTGAGGTAAAAACCAGGGCCCTGACGGTGTCGTATGCTGTTGCTACTGTGGATGAGATCTTTGCTGTTGCTAAGGACCTGCTGAAAACGGAAATAGACAACGAAAGCCCCCAGCCGCTCAGACTGAGGCTCATGGGTAATTAGATGCAGCACTATAACTGACGTACTTGCTTGAAATAAATCTTAATGATCTGTGACAGGCGGAAACAGTGGAACAATTTTGTAAATTTCCTAAAATAACTTTCCCTGTGTGTGTGTGTGTGTGTGTGTTTAGGTGTGCGGATCTCTGCTTTTGTCAGTTCAGATGATAAAAAGCCGCTGCAGAAGAGCATCCTGGGCTTCCTCCAGCATGGAAAGGGAGAGTCGGGTGCTTCTACCAAAGGCCTGAATCAAAAGCTGGATAAAGAGAACCTCTCTGATCAGTCCACCCAAACTCAAGCCCATGCTTTAACTCCTTTAGTGCCAAAACAAGAAGTCCCAGTATGGAGGAAGCAGAGTGTGTTAGAGGGAAACCAAACCAGTGAAGAGCCCAAACAGTCTTTCTTCCAAAGAGCTCGTGCCGAGAGACTGAAAATCCAGGCAGCAAACGCAGCCACACAAGAGGAAGAACATGAAGAAAATGTTCCTGTGATAGCTCCTCCTGCTTCTGAGCTTGAAGAGTTACCCCCTAAAATAAATGAGGAGAGCCATATGGCCACAGAATTTGCAGAAAATGATCAGATTTCACAAGAAGAGGTTCGTGCTTCCACTTCAGGCTACTTTGGTAAAAAGCCGGGTAGTCTCACCTGTCCTGTGTGTTTCCAGCACGTGGAGACGACTGATTTGAATGTCTTCAACACACACATAGACCAGTGCCTCAGTGATCCCTCACGTAACCCAAACCAGTGCATCATTTCTGACTCAGACTCAGATGTGAGCTCGCAGAGAGATCAGAGGGACGGGGAAGTTGTGGACAAATCCAGCGGGGAGTGTGTGATTGAAGAAGCAATAAACAGCGAAGCTCTGGAGTCAAGCAGAGATGGTCTCCAGGATGAACAACATGTCGTGAAAAATGATTGTACAAAGACGGCTTTTTTCAACACAAGTGAAAACAAAACAGCGACTACACAGCAGCCTCGGTCACGTGATGATAAAGACTCTGTCCTCATCTGCCCGGTGTGCCAGCTGACCCAGGAAAGTGACGACCTTGTTCTCTTTAACCACCATGTCGACCTTTGCCTGAACCAGCAGGTGCTCCACGATCTGAAAGGACGCAACACATCTCCCATAATTCCACCTTCAGTTTTAAATAAAAAGGGTGCAGGTGAGTGTTCACTTTTTCAAATGAAGGGTTGAACAGTTTCTTATGTAAGAGGAAACCCTTACATAAAACTTAACTTTTCAAACTGTTCGAAGTACAAAAACTTGAAATTCTCCCCTTAAGCTGTAACCCCCCCGTCCCTGTCAGAAAACAGTTTTTGAACATTTGCAGGTCATATATTGCTTCTTTTGATGTGTGTCATGGTTATGTGTAGGTGTTTACTGCATATTTCAGTTCATGATCATTACTGTTATTTGTGAAGTTCATCACTATTCCTTAACATCAGTATTTTCACGACGAGCATTTTCGGGTCTGTTATTTGTCTAATATACACTATATTGCCGAAAGTATTTGCTCATCTGCCTTAACTCGCATATGAAGTTAAGTGACATCCCATTCCTAATCCATAGGGTTCAATATGATGCCGGTCCCTTTACAGCTATAACAGCTTCAACTCTTCTGGGAAGGCTGTCCACAAGGTTTAGGAGTGTGTTTATGGGAATCTTTGGCCATTCTTCCAGAAGTGCATTTGTGAGGTCACACACTGATGTTGGACGAGAAGGCCTGGCTCTCAGTCTCTGCTCTAATTCATCCCAAAGATGTTCTATCAGGTTGAGGTCAGGACTCTGTGCAGGCCAGTCAAGTTCATCCACACCAGACTCATCCAGTGCACAAAGAGGAAGAGGAAGGGGCCCGCTCCAAACTATTTCCACAAAGTTGGAGCATGGAATTGTCCAAAATGTTTTGGTATGCTGAAGCATTCAGAGTTCCTTTCACTGGAACTAAGGGGCCAAGTCCAGCTCCTGAAAAACAACCCCACACCATAATCCCCCCTCCATCAAACTTTACACTCGGCACAATGCAGTCCAACAAGTATTGTTCTCCTGGCAACCGCCAAACCCGGACTCGTCCATCAGATTGGAGAAGCGCAATTCGTCTCTCCAGAGACCGCGTCTCCACTGCTCTAGAGTCCAGTTGCAGCGTGCTTTACACCACTGCATCCAACGCTTTGCATTGCTCTTGGTGATGTATGGGTTGGATGCAGCTGCTCGGCCATGGAAACCCATTCATGAAGCTCTCTGCACTGTTTTTGAGCTAATCTGAAGGCCACATGAAGTTTGGAGGTCTGTAGTGATTGACACTGCCGAAAGTTGGCGACCTCTTCGCACTATGAGCCTCAGCATCCACTGACCTCGCTCCATCAGTTAACATAGCTTACCACTTCGTGGCTGAGTTGCTGTCATTCCCAAACACTTCCACCTTCTTATAATAAAGCTGACAGATGACTGTGGAATATTTAGGAGCTAGGAAATTTCACGACTGGTTTTGTTGCACAGGTGGCATCCTGTCACAGTTCTACACTGGAATTCACTGAGCTCCTGAGAGCGACCCTTTCTTTCACAAATGTTTATAAAAGCAGTCTGCATGCCTAGGTGCTTGATTTTATACACCTGTGGCCATGGAAGTGATTGGAACATCTGATTCTGTTTATTTGTAGGGGTGAGCGAATATTTTTGGCAATGCAGTGTATATGCCTCATACATATCAAATAAAGTAGCGCTGGGTTTTGTTGTATTTAACACTGTAGGTCTTATTTCTAGGGTGAGGAAACCAGCCACAGATGACAGATATGTTCCAGTTAGCTTCTTCATTAAACTCTGATGCTGTGACATCTTTGGAGTTAATAGAAGGAAAGTCTATTTGGGGGGATGTCATTGACCTCTGACTTTGTTATTCACTGACCGTGACATTGTGTGAGGAGTTTCTATCGATACCTACTGAGAAAAGACATCTCATTTCAGCCCCCAGGTTTCCTTTGCCCTGCTCTTGGAAATGGCTAAATCATTTTCTCACCTATTCATTTCCTACAATGAACTGCACCCTGGTTTCCTCTTAAACAAGCCGGCCTCAGAAATTGCACTCTTTATATCCTTTAAGAGGTGCAGCAGTCGTGCTCCTCTTCTGTGGATGTCATTTTATCTCCCAGGAAAGCTATAACAATGGAGATGTTTTTTCTTTCTTTCTGTGGTTATGAGTGTCGGTTTCTTTTCTCACAGGAAGAGGCCGACTCCTGTCAACTCAGGCAAATAAAGGCAAAAGTAAAAGGTGAGACAGCTCTATAATGGATTCTCACTTCACACAATGTTCTGTCATGAAGTATAAAACAAACAAACAAGCATAAAACAGCAAAGTAATCACAAAACAAAAAGGACAAATGAAAAGAAGCCACCAAAATCTGAGCAACAAAAACCATAATTATAACAAAACAGGAAAGACTACAGCTAATTAAAAAGTAATTGAATATAAAATAAAATAAGATTAAATATGAATAACAAATAAACACATCAATCATTAAAATGTTACTACAGATAAAAGAAATTTACTTTAAAATGTTAAAAAAAAGAATACTGAATAAAACAAAAACAAGTGAAAAACAAAAGGGAAGTAGTAAAAACACATCAGCAAATTTACAAAAATAGCTAATAAATTGTGCAACTTTAAAGAAAAAATGCAGTTACAAAAAATTAATTCATAAAAAAATGCTACAACAAATAAAGAAAAATTATTTGTGAAGAATAACCAACTACCAAGAACCAGTCAACAACAAATGAGAAAAACACACAGCATATAAAAATACAATGCAAAAAAATCCCAGCAAGCAAAGAGTAATTAAAAAATGATAAATCAAAATGCAACATAAGTCAGGAAGACAAAAATAAACTAAAAACACAACAAAAATTGCAATACTACTAAAAAGACAACAACTGAAGAAAACAGATTTACAAACCATATCAACTGCAAACAGTTAAAAATGTAAGAAAAAAAGCGATATATAAAGCATTAGCAATTACAAGAACAAAACTAAAAACTAAAATAAAGCAAGTGAAAAAGCAACAAATATTTTTCTAAACCGTGGACAAAGAATGGCATAACTAAAAGACGTGTACTAACTTTTAAAAACATTAAGAAAGACAAGAATCTAAAAGCAAACAACACCTTTCAAAATTTACAAGGACTGGAACAAATAATTAATAGCATGCAATTACTAATTAGTAAAAAAATAAATGAAGAACAACCAACTGTTCATTTATTTCTATTTATTTATTTTTTTTATTGCTGTATTTCCTTTAAGTTTGGCCTTTTTATTTTTTTGCATGATTAGTTGTGTTTTTTTTCATTTGTTGTCTACTGAATTGCTTTTGCAATTTCTTTTGTTGCTCTGTTTTTTTTTATCTTTGGGTTTTTATTTAGTAATGGGTTTTAGTCATTCGGTTTTTTTGTGGTGCTGCATCTTTTATTCCTCATTTTATTTCCTTGTTTGACTTTTATTATTTATATTATCTTATCAGTTTTTGTTGTTTTATATTTCCCATGTTCAAATGTAGTCTCATTCAGTTAGCTGTGGTATTTTTTCTTTTATCCTTATTTTTTTATTGTGTTTTACACTTCATGGCCACCATATTTTACCAAAAGACAATCTGTTAATGACTGATGTGTGCTGATTTTGTGACTTTCAGGCGGGACACCCCATCCTCTCCTCCATCTAAAAAGGCCAAAGGTGTTACCACTAACACCATTGACAAGTTCTTCAGGTGACTGTCAACGATGGATCTTCATCTGCAGAAAAACCATCTCACACTTTAATGCCTTGGATTCACTCTGCTGCTTTTTGTTATGCTGCAGATTCTCCTGAAATAATTCTCCCTCAGAGCCATATTATTTTGATTTATTTGAGTAACTGAGTATTTGCACTATCAGACTCTCTCTGCTGTTCTTTAAGCCATAAGCAGGACATGAATGAATCCTGCCTGTTTGAATCGAAGGAGTTAATGTTCTGATCCTGTTGTCTGTTTATGTCAGCTTTATTGTATTTATTTCATCAAGACAGTTGAAGATGAGCTTGAGGTTTTAAAGATAAAGTTTTCCCATTTTATCATGAAAATGTTTATAACTTATTTAAGGGTACATTTTAATTTTTCTAAGCTCATATAGATATTTTAAGTCATTTCTATAATGAATGTAATTTGAAAAAGTGTTTTAATAATAAACTTTATTTAATGGTGAATATTAGAGAAGTACTGTATCTTGGCCATCAAGTTGAAATAAATGCCTATTCAGCTGAAGTTACACTATGAATTTGACAGTTTTTTTAACTTGATAACAACCAGTCTTTGCTGAAAGAAAAGGTTTTCTAACTATAGAATAATCTCGTGTTTAGTGTTGTTTTTGAGGGGAGTTTATTGATGGAGGTGGAACAGTCTCAAGTGAACATTGATTTCATTGATTTTTAAAGCAAGAACAAATACAACATCGGTGTCTCAGTCCACATTATCATTAGTATTGTTATAATAGTGAGGGGTTTGCTATGAAAAAATTAGTCTGGAGATAGAGTCTGGAAAAGGATTTCTTCATAAGATTTGGTCATGTGATGACACTTGAGGCAGTCAGGAACCATTTCCATCTGCTCTATACTCTGTGGATTTTGATTGTCTTGGTCTGAACTATACTTCTTCAGGACACAGGACATGCAAAGTCCACACAGAAAAACCCTGTCCGACACGGGGTTAAAACCAGCAACCATCGTGCAGTGAGGCACGTGCAGTACCTGCTGTGCCACTATTGTTAAAAGTGAATCAGTGATTACAGTATTCTGTAAATCATATGGGGCTCATAAGTAAATATTACCAACCATCACAAAGGAAAACATTTGAAAGCCATTCTAACTTAAAATTCTTCCAAAAGAGGAAAACAATAAGATTTGGAGCAGAGCTGATGGGACATCGGATTACTGTGAAAATAAAGAGTTAATGTTAAAATCTTGACAGAAAACTAAAACATCAAAAACAAAACCTGTTCAGAGCCACATATTTCAATACTTTATGCACTGGTCCTCAGAACATTTTGTTATTGTCTTGCTTAAAACATTTCTCTGGTTTTGGATTTTTGCATATCTTCATAGTCCTCTGTTTCAACCCTGTTTCGATCAGGCTAACATTGCAGTGCAGATGGATCAGATTATCAGTGGGCCAAAATGGCACGGCCTGAGGAGCAAGAAGAGGTAGGAGCTTCAACACAGAAAACAGCAGGAAGTGAGTGTTGGCATCGAGATTAGCATAGATGCTAACAGCTTCAGTGGCATTTTTATCAGATCTGAAGCACATTTCTTAATGATTAGAAAAACAAACAACAACGCTACACACTTATCAGTATAAATCGAGTTGACATGTTGGTGAGTTTTTTTTTTTCAAAATGGCTCATGTTCTGTTCCTCACACTGCAGCTGTAGCCCCCCTCTACTACATTATCTGTTTGACCTATAATGAATGTGATTGATAAAACAATCGTTCAGTCACTTTCCAGATATGCTTTTGAAGGGCCTGCCCAATCCTAAATATGTTCTAGGGTCTTTTTTCCACATGAACCAGAGAACGGTTGTTGAACGGTTCATCTGGTGTGTCAGATTACACAAACCTGAAACCACAACAAGAAGCAGATGTGGTTCAGCTCTATGTTCTAATGTTTACTGTGGTTACACAGACATCTCTTGACAAGTTCCTGCCATCAATGGGTCTGACAAACACCGGGCACAGGAAGGGTCTCCCATGTATAGCATAGCCCCTAATGACATCATTAAGGAAAATTGCAAGATGGACTTTTTGAGAACACATTTCTTAAAGATAGGAGAGGACAGCTGCTATGAGATTCACTTCCTGTGAGTGACATGATCAGACACAGAAGGATTTACACCAATCAGGGGAAACATTATCAGCACTGACAGGTGAAGTAAATAACACTGATTATCTCCTCATCATGGCACATGGGAGTGGGTGGGATATACCAGACAGCAAGTGAACTTGTTGTCCACAAAGTTGTTACGTTGGAAGCAGGAAAATGGGCTAGCATCAGGATACGAGTGGGTTTGACAAGGACTAAACTGGATGGGTAAAGGACTGGGTCAGAGCATCTCCAAACCTGCAGCTGTTACGATAGATAGATATTAGGTAGACACTTTATTCCAGACTCTTAATCTATATCAATAAAGTAAAAAAAAAAGTATAAATATTTGTAATAAAATGTTTCAAATACAAAGAGGCATTTACTCCAGTGTTTCCAGTAACACAAGAAATATTGAGTATCGCTTAATGAAGGTTGAGTCAGTGACATCAAAATTTAATTTTCTAGAGCAGTTAATCGGCACATAAATCGATACATTACATTTCTGAGAATAGCATGAAAAGTAGGAACATTACAAGTGACAAACAAACAACTCACTCGCACTTGTCCATCTTGGAAATTTGAGAACTTTGAAGGCATCATTGTAAGCCACCTGCAACTTTTTTATTCTGGCTTTGCTGTACTTAGTCTCAAGATGAGCTGTATACAGGAGAGAACAATAAGCTCAAAAGAGTTCTATTTAACATTGTCTGTGCACAATGAAAATTTCTGTACTAGCATATAATGCATATTAGCATTATATTGTGCATACAATTTGCAGCACTGACACTGAATATCATCATCATCACTCAAACCACTCTGATGATGTGCCTCAGATATTTTAACCTTGTTCACTCTATTGAGAGCTTGACCTGAGATTAACCCTTTAAGGCCCAAGACCATAGATTATAGCCAGAAAATTATAATTTTTTGGTGCTTAAATGTCTGTTTACCTTTCTGCTAAAATCCTCAAAATATCAAAATGTCTATAAAATTCAACATATAGATTTTTAGTATCTCAATTGATACATTAGGTGTTTTTGGCAACTGATAATCCATTTGAGGACATTTTTATCATTTATCTGATTGTATTCAGATTTTTTTTTGTAATTTGTTGATCATACTGAGTAGATAGTGGTATTATAAAATCAAATGTGATACAATTGGCTTTATAGGGTTAAAAAGGATGGAAACTGAAGCTTCTGATCCCGTTTGGCTTTCACTATCATAAAGACGTTCTTTATACTATTAAACTTAATATCATATTTTACATCATAGCTAGAACAGACTCTAAGAAGTTGCTATAAACCAGCACTATAGGGAGACAGAACGACCACATCATCAGCATACATTAGATCAGGGGTGTCCAAACTATTGCCTGGGGGCCGAAAGCGGCCTGCTGCCCATTTTAAATTGGCACCCGGAACAGCTGATGAAACAAGACGTTTTGATTACATCAGCAAACGCCATCAATTATGCACATTAAGCACCAACGTTCTTGCCGTTTTCCCTTGTTTTTTTGTCTGAAAGTGATGATAAACTGTCAGTGACTCATAGTGTTGTGTTACTCGAGACTGGTCTTGGTCTCGAGACCACGTTTTGAAGGTCTTGGTCTTGTCTTGAACTCAAGAGCTTTTTAACTCGGTCTTGTCTCGGTCTCGGACTGGCCGGACTCGGGACCGATCAGGACCAGTACTGATCTGCTGTACTTCAACTTTATTAATGTGAATAAGGAGGAACACTTGGTAAAACAACTAAAATTCACGTGTTATTTCCCCCTGTGATGACTGCAACCTTCCCGGTGTTGTGACTGAGGGACAGCCCCCTAACTGTTCAGCCTTGTAATTGTTTTAAAAATGGATTTTGATGTTCTTGGTCTTGGCCTTGTCTCGGCTTGTCTCGGTCTTGGTCTTGACTTGGTCTCGACTCCCAAAAGTCTTGGTCTTGTCTTGATCTCGGTGCACTCTGGTCTCGGGCAAGTCTTGGTCTTGGATAGTGTGGTCTTGAGCACAACACTAGAGTCTCCCATCTCTGCTTCTCAAAAGGTCTCGTCCGTAATAGGTGGGAATCCAGTATTAGCAGGGGGTTACAAGGGCCCCTTGACAGGTGATAACTCATCCTTAAACCTTAAAACTTAAACTTAAATACACTAAAAGTGAGGCCCAGAAAGTGGCTCAGTTGTCCATCTATTCCTCTTTATGCGGCCCTCGATGTAAAAAGTTTGGACACCCCTGCATTGGATGGTTAATAAGCCTTTCATGGAGTGTTCCCGGTCTGCAGTGGTCAGTATCAAACTGAACTGTTCCAAGGAAAGAACAGTGGCGAACTGGTGACATGCTAATTGATGCACGTGGGGAACAAATGTAAATGTTCTTTATTTATACAGCCCTTTACAACAATCCTTTCAGTGGACCAAAGTGCTTTACAAGAGATAAAGACTGACTCATGGGGTCTAATCCAACAAACAAGCTACTTTTGCTCAGATTGCTGGAAGAGTTAATGCCGCTTCTGATAGAGAGATGTCAGAAGACACTGTGCAATGTAATTTGTTGCAAATGAGGCTGTACAGATGCAGAGCAGTCAGAATGGCAAGGGTCATAATGTTATGCCTGATTGGTGAACACTAACTTCCTCTGGACAGGAATGAAACAAAATAGGTGCTGCCTAATCTACTGTCTGTTTAAATTTTTAGCGAGCAACTTCTCAAGTATGTTCTGAGGACACCTGGAGCCTTTTAAAAGGAACTTCAAGGTAGATTTAAACCCAGAGTGCAGTAACTTCTAAATTACAAAACATTTCAACTTCAATGTGAACAGAATTGACAGACTGTTTTGCAAAGTCTACACACAGTCTCAGCACAAACAAGTCAAACTAGTAGCTGTATGTAAACCATGCAGTATGTAAACACTGAAGTGTGAGCACAGACAACCAAGTTTAAAAAAACTCTGATCTGACCTAATTTAATTAACATATGATTTAATTTAATCTTGACATGTGTACCTGCTTGTCATGTAATACAGGTGAAGTGTGACCAGACAAACATTCTTTGGTTCATCAGAAGATAGTGGAGGGTGTGAGCCACTAAAGCAAACATGGATCAGCCCTGCAGCAGAAAAAAAAACAGGAGTGCACTTCCACTTCAAGACATGCAGCCCATATTTGAAGACTGGAGCGACATGAAACTGGAAAACAGTGGATTTTCAGCCACAGTGAAATCTTTATCTTCTGCTGCCTTTCTTGGTTTCAGCTAATGCATCATTGTTCCTTAACTCACAGCAAGTTTATTTAACATTGCAGTAAGGAGCTTCCACATGGAGAGGGGAGCTACAGCTTTGAGGTCCATTATCCAGAAGCATCGTCCAAAGAAGGAAGATTTTAACCCTCGAAATTGGGTTTCACAGGAGACCATGAAGGGCTTCACTGAGTTCATACTGAACAAGGACTGGGAGAAAGACACAGACGACAGCTATGACACCAAGGAGATGTGTGAGTATGATGAAAAATAGCATAGGAAAAAGCTAGTACATAGCCATAGAGGATGAAAAATAAAGAGGAAGTCATTCAGGGCTGTGCGTTTGAGTTTTTACTGTGAAAACTTGAGTTAATTATTAGTCATATACTGTTTAACTGACTGGAGACTCAGAGAAGGTTTCCCTCCAAAGAAACACTGTTTACATAGAACTGGGACTTAAAGGTACTCATGCCAGTATGCAGGCTAACAACATATTTGTACAAAAGGTTTGACTCTAATACCAAATGTTTTACACATGGTCACCAGTGGGGACACATTATTCTCACTTCCCGAGGGGCCACATTGTTACAGATTGTTTCATTCTCTCAACAATGTGACTTAACAAGGAGAGCAAATAACTATTTTGTCAGAAACAGTTCATAATGCAGCATTGGCCATATTGATTGCACCAAAATGCAAATGGAAATTTTTCAGTTTCACGTTTAAACAAGAATTAGCAAATTAATTGGAGGGAAAATAACAGTAATAATAAAATTAGAATAAATATTTTTTTATTTCAATAGGAGACTTTCTCCACTATCAGTGCTCAGACACAATTAAACAAACATAAAACTAACTGAGGCTTCTTTTTGAATGCAATGAGCGCCAGCACAGGATGTGCAAGTTGACATTATATATATGTACAGTATATATCAACATATATATGTACTTAATGTTTCTTTCCCCAGAAGCATTAAGTGCTGACATTGTTCTGAAAATTGGTAAAAAAATAAACCAGTTTTTCAGGATTATTTTGTCATATTCTTATTTGTGCATGATTTTGTATGAACACATCAGATGGATTTACTTGGTAGGTGTTTTC